>LPNX010046658.1:463075-555790 GCA_001517045.1 Pseudotsuga menziesii | reverse complement strand
TAACATAAAAAATTCAGACTTTGAAACACAGTAAGAACATCATTTAAACAGGCAGAAAATTAAAGAGACTTCCACACCATGAAATTTGAAATTTCAGACAAGTATTTTTCGGTAAATTGTCCAGGCAAAACCCAGAATGGGAAAACCTGTTAGAGAGAGAGTCTTTATTTCTATAAAATTTGAATTTAGTACAGCAATGTAATACTCAGAGAACCACTTATCTCAACCCACTGAAGACTGCCACCAATTCTGGAAATTTCATGACTGAAATTCTACTCATTTTTAGCACCCCACCAGCATTGGAATCTGTGCCAAACACAGGCTGTACAGACAGTCTAAATGCACAGAAATTGATCTCGAAAACTGTGCGCCCAGATTCAGTCTTCTACCTCGGTTTGCGTGCCCTCTGCAACTACTGCGATTTGTGGAAAATCGTGCCCACTCGGTCATCAAAACCATGCTCAGAAAATACCTTGGAACTCGTGCCAAGAACTGAGTCAACCAAACATTAATGCTGCAATAAATATTGTTGAATTTCATGCCAGGTAAAGTCACATACTCTCCCAGCCACTTCCTTGAAACTTGTGCTCATTTACTGTGCTGTACGGTTTGGTCTTCTTGCTTTACAGTGCCTTGGTTTTTGTGCCAAGCTTGTTCTCTCTCAAATGTTGTCTCTTCCTCTTTTCAAGGACTCGAGCTGCTCTCTCAAAATGCTCACCAAGTCTCTTGGATGTGAAAAATGAGGAATGGGTGCCTTTTTCCTTGTTTCCCTTATCTTTTCATTTCACCTTACTAGGGTAGCTGAAAGGTCCCTAGATCAAGGGCCCACATTTGATCTAGTGTTTTCTCATCAGTGGATGAGAAAAACCACTTTTCTCTCCATTAATTATTTTCCCTCTCAACTCCACTTAAATTTATTTAAAAAGTCACTTTATTCTCTAAAGTGCATTAATTACTCGTCTCAATTAATTAATACAAGGTTCATGTAACTTGTCCCTTTTTAGTGACTAAGGCACGAAGTCACTAGGGGAACACTTCCTTAGGTACAGAAATTCAACACCTTTAACCCCTGGGTTGGTGTTCGAGGCTCCTAGGGGCAGGTCACATGACGCCCTCCTTGTTTATTAGTCTGGTGACAATGTTTTTGCTCTGAGGCTTTTGCCTCCCTTCCATGTCACCCAAGCCATCGATCTTGGCCCTCTTTCAGCATAGCGCCTCCCTTATATGGGCCTCCTCTAGAGATGACATCATCCTCTCACCAAGTCGTATTCCTAGTTTTTTGGGGGGGCGTTGAGGGATTATCAACACTCTTGGGGTTAGATGGGGCATGACACCCTCCCCTTTGCCCACTCTAGCCTTTAGTTCGGAGTGATTTGCTCATTTTGAGCTATTTTAGTCATTTTGGGGTAAACTTTGGGGAAAATGCCCCAAGTTACCCATAGACTGGATTATTTTTATATTAGTTTTGTTATAATTTTAAGTTGACATTTTATAATTTCAAATTGACATTTTAAAGGCTTGTCGACCTAGTTATTTTTGTAAAGTGAGTCTGATAAGGCTATAAATAAGCCTCTCCTCACTTCATTTGAACATAAGACAAGTGGGACAAAACATTATGTTACTATTTTACCTTTGTTAGGGCTCTTGGAGTGATGCACACGTCTTGAGGAGAGTCTCTTTCTTGTTTTGAAGGCAATTTCTGAAATATTTTTGGTTCATTCTCTTGCTAAGGTGATGCTAAGATTTGTTTGTTACACACATGCACAAGGAGGTATCTAGGGTTTGTTTCTTGATCTCTCTTTGTTAAAAGTTGATGGATGATGTTTTTTGTGGATTGAATGGTAGCCCTAGTGCTGCATATTGTCTGAATTAGGTCACTCATCAACGTTTTGTCACCTTGGTTCGTTGAAGAACGTCCTCTAGAAGGAGTTCTTTTAAACTTGGGCTTTGGATCTTTGGTTTTTTCCCTAGCTAGTCATTTGTGGTTGTTAGCGAAGGTCCTAGTTGGCCAAAATTTTGAAGAGACATCTCAAGAGGAAGGCTGGTCACCTTCCTTGATGCCCTAGGGTTAGGGTAAGACCTTAAAACACTTTTGGCTTTGTCCTCGTTTAATTTTCTTTTCAAATCTTTTGCATTTGCATGGTAGATTAGGTTAAATTTAGGTGTGCAATTTTATGTTGAAAACCCTAAAAATAAAAAATATATATATTTTTTGCATTTTCGGGCCTCCCTAAAATTTTGGCCTCCTTCCCTACAAATTCGGCCTGGCCATCACAGCCCTCAAAACCCTAAGGCAGAATTATAAGGAACCCTAAAATACAAAAATTGTAAAAACTTCAAAATCTGCCCTAAAAGGGCCTAAAACAGTCCTAATTCTTCCCTAAAATCCCTAGCAGCCTCTTCTCTTTCCTTCTTTTAGCCTAATCCCTTTTCCTTTGGCCCACCTCCAAGCCTCATGGCCTACCCTCTTAGATTCTTCCCTAGCCTTTCTACCCTTGACCTAAGCCCTTGGCCTTCTTTCCTAAGGCTTTTCCAGCCCTCGGCCTGCCTCCAAACAGCCTCGGTCCCCCCTTTTTGGGCTTCTCCAAGGCTGTAGCAGCCAAAGGACAGCCTCCTTGTGGCCTTCCATAAGGTCTGCAATTAATTGCAGACCTACTACAATCTGCTGCCCTATATTCATGTCAAAGCCTGCAATTTTGGTTGACTTCTTGACCCCTTAACAGCCTTAACACCTGCAACGGACACCACAAAATACATCAAACTTTGGGTGTAAAGTCAATAAGTTATAGTCTGGGTTGATATTAACTGAAGGATGATACGAAGGACTAATTTTAGCTTTGTTGCACATACATTTCAGACTTGTTTTGGTCAACACTATGGATAAATGATGAAGCTGATCACTGTTTGAACACCAATACTTGTTATGAATTTTGGTCATTTACTAACTGTTAATTATCATTCACTGCTGGTAAATTACAGTTTGGTGCACAAGGAATTAGCTTATGAACTGGATTGTTCATCCTTGATTCACTGTTTTGGATAAGCATATAGGCTTTAATTTTGTTATACAGTGAATGCATGGCAGTCAGGATTGAATGATCTATGTTTAGGAGGCAGAATATCTCCAGTTTGGTTATTGAGAATACATTGTTTTAGTGCACAAAGTACATCTACTTATCCTTTATTTAGCTGCTGCAATACTTGTGCTTACACTTAAATGAATGACACTATACGTTGATTCAAATGTTGGGAATGGTTGCTTACTTGTCATAAGTGAATGAAATTGATATATTGATTTGCATTTACAAGACTTATATTTCTATATAGCATGTCTTCTTCATTCCTCAATTGACTCCATAAAGGCACTCGTCACTAACACTTTGCATAGATCTAGTTTGGTGTCTAAGTGTGTTTACAAGTATTCTACAAGGGCTCTCCCCTTGGAGGTTCCGACTCTCCGAAGTAGTTTGGAGAAGTGACTAAGGTGACAGTGGTCACTTTCTCTTATATTTGCTTATTGGTGACTAGCTCTGCTAGTTTATATGGTAACAGGGCAGCTGATAGATGGCAGTTTACATGGATAATGGTAGTCTTGTGCCTTGCATTTGTGTCAATAATTATTCAGAGATGTTTATTATTGTTCTTCTATCTTGTGTATGATAGTTATGATTAAATGTTGATAAACATATTTATAGTAATTTTTAATAATGAATATGTGTTTCCCATAGCCATTTTGACTTTGCATCGATATGAATCATTCAGGACCCAGGTTGACTTGTTTCATTTTGCTTTATGATTTGGTGTTGGGTTGTAATCCTCAAATGTAATTCAAAACCCTATAATATGCTTTAAATCTAACGGTCATCTTTCAAAGGCTGATTGTTCTGAGGAGAGCCTGGGGTGTTTTCTGACCAAGTATTCTTTTTTTGCTTTACACTTACAGACATGTTCCTAGGCATCTCACTTGATCATGGCCAAGAAGAAGTTCCTTTATTACGTTGTGCGGAAGGGGTACAATCCTGGGATTTATCGCTCATGGGAAGAATGCAACAATCAAGTATACTCATATTTTTCTAAGTTTTAAATCATGCTTACCTTTAATAGAAAAATATGAACCATAGAAATTAGTTTCTCTTGGTTGAATAATTTTAATTTGAGAAATCATAGTTTTAGCTTTACACCTAAAGCAAAAATATGTATCTGTCATTGATTTATAACCCAAGAGTCTTAACGTATTTCTTGCTATTAAAAAGAATAATAGTATTAGGGATGTGCAAAAAAGTACAAGTTGAAAGAATAAGATAAGAGTACTGATCTGGAATTTTTCTGTTCATCACAAAGGTAAAATTTTCCAAATTATTTCACAAAGTATATTGTTTTACTTTCAAATGGTAATTCTAGAAATTCAAATGAAATGACCTGTGTTACCACCAGAAAATGCAAAATCCAATTTACATTCTTTCAACATGATTGCACAGGTCATATGTATGTTGGCAGCTTAGATTTGTCTTTTCTTTCACATGATTGGGAGATCGTCACGTGTTTTGAGGCATGTTTGAGTGTTCAGGTCACACATTTGGAGGCAACTTTACACATGTGGTAGTGATTTGCCATTGGGGGCATCTCCTACATATATTTATGCATAATTTTTCGTTAAGGATACTTTTGAGGTATTTTCACACTCCTCAAGGCAAGAGTTGCATATTTAGAGGCATGAAGAGGACATCCTAGCACATGAGCACATGATTCAAGGTCAAGATCCCATTTTATGATGAGCACTCTACATGGAAGTGTCTAGAAGAGACTAGTATCTTTGGGATTTCTATTGTTATTTTGAGAAATTGCTAGAAGACCTCTCATGAAGAGCACCTCACCTTGAAGATAATTCTAAAACTTGTTTCATGATTGATCGATAACCTTCTAGAGTGTTCTCTATGATATTTTATTAGAGAAGCTTCTAGAAAACGCAACCCTCATAGATGTCTCTAGAACACCCTTTTCTTCACATAAAGGGAGGGTGCCCTACATAGAAGTATCTAGAAGCACCTCTAGAAGTATCCATATGTAGAAGTCTTTCAAAGAGGGCACCCTAGGAGTTTCTAGAGATTTCTATGGGTTGTGTTACCCCCCAAGTTGCACTTGGATGGACTTGTAGTTGAGCTGCCAAAAGACTGAAGTCCAACCGGCCATATGCCCCCATTTTCTTTCACGCATTTTCCATACCCCATGGGGGAATTGTAATAAAATGACATAGCATGACGACTCTTTGTAAAAGGCTCGGCCTTCCTAAAATTTGGTCACTAGTACATTACTCTAGAGTATTTATTTATTTATTTGTTAATTATATCTTGCTTTTTAGTGACTTATAATTTTCAAGTTTTTTTCACTCAATCCTCCAAAGCTGGAGTAATTGTCCTGGTGGTTAGGCCTTTGGGGGTTATTAAAGCCTAGTGTTTGATGTATATTACCTTGCTAGTCATTATCCTAGAGTCTTATAGACATGCGTTCAGTCCCCCCTGGGATTTTTTAATTTTTTTGTTAATAAACAATTTCTTGTAAAACGAGACATTTTGATTGAAAAAGTTGAATAAGTTAAAAAAGTGGTACTAGGAATCGTAATATGCCATGGGGGTGCTCATTTTCTAACTCAGAGCACCCACTTTACCCATGTACCCACTTTGAGAGTGAAATTAGTGATTTTTAATCACTAAATTTAATTTTCTTTTGAAAAAGTGAATAAAAGGCCAAATAAATGGGAAAAAGCAGCATCCCAAAATTAAAGAAAACATGTCGGGGACATGTTTTCAGTCTTCTGTAGTGGCGGCAATCACAAGGAGAGATGAGGGCAAGTTAGCATGAGTTAGACTCGGGATCTATTTGCTCGACAAATTGGTGAAGATGTCTATGAGAGGGGGGGCACACTTCATCTTCTAGTGTGGAGAATTGTGGATGGATGGGAGGCCAACCTCTTGAGAGGTGACGCCCATCTCTACTAGTTAACTCTCAATCACCCCTAATCGCTCTTGAGTGCACCCTCAATCACTCGACTCTCTCTCTCTCCATGTGGCAATTAGCCCTCTTGGGCTATTTAAGCAAGGAAAACTCTCTTCATTTCGATGGTTGGAGTGTGGAACCTTTGCTTAAGCTTTGAGCTGTTGTAATATTTTTTTTGAGTTGAATAGAAAGACTTTGGAGGTCCATAGTGAGTTTCTCTTTAGTGTGTAGATGCATTGTCATGGTTTATGAGGTAACTGTGTAGCTCCTTTTGTTATCAATCTGGCCTTTGGAAAATTGTCATCAATTCGTAGGATAAATGATTTGAGTTCATTTAATTTATTTCTTATCTATGCTTAGAGATTTAGAATGTACATGTACTATTCGGTTATCTGCATGTTATTATAACCTCTTGTATAGGAAGTACTAGATTTGATGCTCTTGTTGCAAGTAGTTTAAGCAATGCAGGTTTCCTAAGTTGAAGAGGTTGTTGAGCTCGATTGTTTCCTACATTTCCTTCAAAATTTTTGAAACGACATAGTCCGTCCGCTTCCCACCAGTAGACTCCATAGATCTGGATATCTCATTCTTGAGTTCTCTTCTATCTCTCCCTCCTTCACTATTCTTAATCTTCGCCTGGTTACTGTATGCATGCCAAATCTAAGTAGTTCTATTTTTAAAGATCATATCAATAACTATTTAATTTAGTATGCATTTTTTTTGAAAGACTAGATATAAGTTCTCTAAAGGCTTTATATTTACAAGTAGATCTAGCTTCCTAATCCTTACTTGTAGCCCAGTTTAAAAAGTCATCTTTCAGTACTTAAGGTTAAGATTTTTTTTGTACATCTAACCGACTTATTTGACATTTTTAGTGCACATGTGTTGGCTGTTTTTTTACCTTTTGATGAACAGGTAGGAGGAAACTCTGGTGAAATTTCGAAGATTTGGACCATCCAGGACCCCCCCTTTGCTTCCTACCTTTCCTCTAAAGTAAATTTTTTCCATAAAATTGTAAGTTTGGTGGTCCTGATTTATAAAGGACTACATGGCACAAACACTTATAAAAGTGTAATCCATAATAAAATCAGTGGGCTACCTGTTACCTACTAACTCATACTTAGTTGGTGGTATCAAGTGAGCCAGGTGAGACGAACAAACATCATTGTTCATTCTTCAAAGTTCAGAAGTCATTTAGGCTTCTTTTGGGAACTTTTTTTACAATTTTTGTAACACATGTTCATACCCCCTTGGGGAAATTGTAAAAAATGTCCTAGCATGGTAATTTTTTATAAAAGGCTCGGCTTCCCAGACTTAACCATCAAGCCGACTAGCCCAGAGTGTTTTTTCCCTTGGTTATTATTGGTTGTTGAACAAACGACTAATAATTTATGAGTTTTTCACTCACACCTCCAAAGTTGGGGTAGTAGTCTTGGTGTTTCGGCCTTAGGAGGTTATTAGAGCCTTCGTGTCAGTGTTTTTCAACATGCTAGGCATTTAAATTTGAGTCGTATGGACATGTGCTAGGCCCCCCTAGAGTTTTGTCCTTTTTCGAGAAGATTTTATTTTTCCGCAAAATTATGCCATTTTTTAATGGTTTAATTAAAAATTTTCAAAGTGCAATAAAAGTCAGATGTCGAGTTCGTTTTTGGCGTGGGGACACTCGTTTTCACACGTAGCGTCCTCTTTATCTCAGGGACCACTTTTCATATCACTTGGGCTACCAGAACACCCTGTGGAGCATTATTTAACTAAAAGTGCATAAAGATGGCATTTTAATGCTAAATTACGACATTTTGGCACCATGGCCAAAGTTTGAAAAGGTTAAAAAATTAAAATATTTGAGTAATGGGATCACATGGCATGGGTCCCCTAAGGCATGTGACCCTCTTCCATGTTATAACTTAGACTTTGGTTATAATTTAAAGAGTGGAGAAGGTTTTTAATTGAATGGTGACGTCAAATTTCACAAGCTTCACGCTAAACACCAAATGAAGGTTGCGATTGTTGTATGGGGTGGACCCCCTTCAAGAGGTAACTTTGGATAAAGCTTTGGTTGTTATATATGATATCATATGAAGCAACAAACATGTGAGTTGGAAGCTAGCGAATATGGTGAAGAGGAGGGTGACGTCAACCACATTCACGCTATGAACTTGCATGAGGTGGTTGGAGGGTGGACCCCTTTCATTTGAGATTTGACATTTTAAAAATTAAACTTTGGGTTATTCCTTTTGGTGGCTAGCGAATCATGCTATTGGGTGACATCTCCCACTTCACCAACCTTCACGAAGTCACACGTGTGGAAGTTTGATGCCAAGCTTGGTTGGTGCTTGATGCTTGGTGTGTTGGCGGGTGATGGTGAGTTAAGTAGGAGAGGTGTCATTCACCTTTCAGTCCCTCTTCACTTCAACTTAGTTCAAGCTTAGTTACACTCCGAGTCTTTCTTCAGTGTTGGTAGCCCCCTAGGGGCCTGCTCTGGCTATAAATAAAGCACAACCCTCTCATTCCAAACTAGTTAGAATTGGATGAAGAGCTGTTGCCATTGTAATACTGTTATATTTTTTTATTGTGAATAAAGAAAAGCTTTGGAGGCTAGATGGTGTAAGGCATTCAATTGGATGAATATTGTTGCTCATGCTTGAGGTGACCTGTATTTGGTGCATTTTTTTTCTTGCTTGATTTGTGAATCTAACCTTGTTAGGATTGCTCCCAATCGAAAGGAAAGAGTCTTTAAATAAGTTTATTTATAGATTCTATTGTTCATATGTATGTAAAGATTAAGATCTGACATTTTCAATAAGTTTATTATCATACTGCTCTAGTCTTTTATATGTATATCATTGGATCTCACAAATCTCTCTGCAAGTTTTATTTGTGCTAGTTACAGGTTTCCGTGGAGAAGGTTTTGAACAAGTTTGTTCCTTATCATCTTCACCTTTTCATTCTACATAGTCCATCTGGTTCCACCAGAAGTTCTTTGTAAATTTTCCTTTAATATTCAACTAGGGCTAAACAGTGCATGCAAAATATCAACTAATAACCACACATGAATATCTTTTACAGTATGCAGCGGAATATAAAACTGAGAATAAATCACAACATCACATCACGATATTGACACTATTATTTTGGGTATGGAAACCCCCGGAAAAACCCAAGATGGGAAAACCGGTGCAGCAGTCAGATATAGATTTTATTATGAGAAAATATGGAACTTTTACAATCACTGCAAATTCACCCAAACCTGGCGAATGCAATACTCGGTAGAATCACTAGGCAAATCCTAGCGAAACCTCAACACCCTCCTGTGTGAGTGTACTGCCCAGCTCTACGAAGCTCGATGATCCTGCTGCTCGCTCCTCTGTCTTCTCAACTAAATCCTTTGTCTGAATTTCTCTCCTTGTCTGTATCGTGTCTTTGTTGGAATACAAGTGTGTGTGTTCTCTCCACCAATTGATCTCTCTTATATAACTTTAGGTAAAGCGAAAACCCTAATTTCACTTTCACTTTAACTAGTGGTAAAACAAAAACCCTAATTTCACTTTCACTTTAACTAGTGGTTCACTAAAGTTAATTTAGATCACTTTAGTTATTTTCCAAAGTAAACTTAGGAAAAATAATTAAATACAATTGGCTTCCTATTTTAAGTCTTCTACATGCAAGAACACATGCATGTAGGAAGACCTTCCTTGTTGCTACTAGTTTAACACTCTTTGGTTGATCTTCACAGCTACAAGCTTGTCCTCTTCTCTTTCTCCTTTTAAAAAATTTAAAATCTACTTGGTTACTTGGTTCATAACTTTTATTTGTTTAGATCTATCATCTTAGAGTTGAATTTAACATAGATCTATCTTCTAAAAGCTCATAGTCTAGATCTGAAAGTTTCGTACAAAAGATTCATCCTTTGTTAAATAGATCTAGTTAAATCTACTTTCCTTTGCATGCAAATTTGAAGCATATCCTTAACTTGTCATTTGAAAGTATTTTGCCTAAATTTTAAAGTTGAATCTTGCATATAAATGCACATCGTATTGGTTGCCAAAAAGGTGTTATCACATATATAGTAGCCGGGCTACCATATTCTATTTTTCAGATTTTAGGACATTTTTCAGCCAGTTCCCCTACATATGAGATGCTGAGATGAGCATCTATGATGGATCATGATTTGATTGATGGACTATATTACTATCCCATGCCATGACTGAGTCTCAGGACACTCAGTTTGCAGAATGATGTATTCATTTTATCTATTTACAGAGCAGTTATTGATGCCTAGAGTTGTATGATGTTGGTTTAGATGGATTATTTACATGTTTATGACTCAGCTTATATTATCTGGTGTTATCGTTATCATTTGCTCTTATACTCATTCGCGTGACATCGGGACCAACCCTAGATGGGTCTTCTGTAGCGTTGAGCTAGAAGTGACTCCATTGGCCCAGATCCCAAGGCACTGATCTTCAAACCCTAGGGCTACCCCTCTTGTTGCCCCTTCCTCTTGCGTTTTGACTCTTTCCTTGTGGCTCAGGTGCTTTGACATTGTCATACCTTCCTTCGAGTCTATCCTTCGGTACTAGATAGCTCCAATCCTGTTCTTGACCTCCCTGCATTGGTTACGTTTCCCAAGGCAATGGATATCTTCATCTTTTGCTAGTACCTTAACCCCAGATCTAGTATTTACCTTATAGGTCATCTGTGTCCCTACTTGGATCAAATCTCATATCTCTTAAACCCTGATTCAAAGCCTTGGTTCACCTGGTGACGTCATCCATAGATCTAGGGTCTCCATTACCTTACACCTTACGTACCTCAAGTCCAATTGATCTGATCTGGTGTCTAGGTCTGATCTCTCCCGTTGGGAATAGATCTGAGTCTCCCCCATTGTTGTCTTGGGCTAAGACAACATCAAGTGAAGACTGCCTCGATTGGCGTGACAACCATCCATTTGGGAGTCGAGGCAATCTTGGTTCCACCTCCTTAGTTGCTTGTTCCTCTACCGTCCATCCTGGATCCATCTCACATAGGCAACTACAAGGTTGGTCATAACAAAAGGCAAGCCAAGATCCCAAGCCCTTGGTCATTTCTTTGCATTTTTTTTTATCTCTTTTTAACTTAGAATTGTTTTAGATGTTCAAAGACACTCTTAAAGTGTTTTTGAGCATCTTTTGGGTTTAAAAACTTGCTGTTTTTTAGCAGGTCTGTCCAAAAAGAGGAGGAGGTGTTGTTCGAAAATTGACTTTTGGGCCATCCGAAGCTCCCCAGAAGTTTCCCCATCTTCCGTGTTCACTTTTGGATTGTTTTGTAAGCCCTTGGGTTCGTTCTGTATAAGAACCAAGTGGTATTTTCCATTAAGCATTGTAATTGAGCGTAATAAAAAATAACTTGAGTAGGCTCTTTCGAGCCCACTCCCCATCCCCCCAGGGAGGACCCGCGTCGGTGTCCCTTTTTGCACTTTTGGTTTTTTTATTATTATTTCTATTGTAGTTTGTTTTCTTTATTCATCTGTGGGATAGTATACTTTGTCTAAAATTGCAATACTGTTTATATCTTTCAATATTCAAAGTAACACTACTACTTACCCCACAATTTCCCAAGTAACCCGAAAGGGGAAAGAGATTCGTGGTAGATTTATTAGATAACATTTTTTTGTTTCTTTCTTGCACTTTAATTCTAATTACACTTTAAAAAACAAATAAAATATAGCCCTCGTCGCTTTCCCGATTGAGGTTCACTTGAACCGAAAGAGAATCTTGGTGGTCACCTTTTGCCTTTTTTAACAAAGAAAACCAATCATAAAATCCTTAGAACTTTTAGACTCTTTTGTGTATGCTCTGCACCACTGCGGTTTATTCGAACAGTTGGCTGCATCAAAAGCAACGTGGGTGGATAGATTAATTAAGTTTTCACGCCCCAATTAACCTCCCAGGCGAAAATCCAACGCCCTGAGTTAATCCGTTGTGGTGGAAAAATCCACAAAGGAAGCGAGAACATCTCGGTAGTGACATCGAGACACTGTTAGGCTACACCCTTGTTGGTGTAGTGTTTAACACGTTTCAGAGACTCCAACCAACCCACATATTCCTTGCGGGGAGCCGTATTAGATAAAGATTTTTGACATACTCCTTGTACCTTAGGTATATTTGGAGTTCCCTTTTCCTTAAGTTAATCAACTCATCCCCACATTAATTTAAAATTTGACCAAGACCACCTGCAACATTTTTACTTTCAGCTATGCAACAACACTTTTATCTGTGGACTCCATTTTGGCACTGGTTCTTTACTTGATATAATCATCTGTTTTCACATGCTTTATATATCATATATTGATCTTTATGCTGTTGTGTTTTAATTATGTTGCAATATCTTGTGTTAGTATTTACTTTCATTAAACTCCTAAATAATTTAATCTTCACCATCACACTAAGCCTTAACAACCTTAACAACTAAGTAGGGTGTACCCCCCTTGGCTTCGTTAGGAGTTGGCCTAAACGAAGGAGTCAAGAACAAGGTGACATCCTTGACTTGAGGCTTGCCCTCAAGGGCACACCGAGTGGCTTGAAGATTTCTGCCATGTCCCCCTCAGGTGTGTGAAAGGCGACAACACTACCCAATGCCTAGTCTCAATCCCCCCTGAGGGGATAGATGTCTATTTGTGTGTTTGCAATTTTTCTGTTTCTTTTGCTTTCAGTTACTAACTGTTGCTGCCTTTCATGCACCTAGGGGGTTAGGTTGTCATGGCAGAAATCTTCAAGCCACCAAGTGCGTCCTTGGGGGCAAGTCTCGAGTCAAGTACTCTCACTTGATCTTGACTCCTCCGTTTAGGCTAACTCCTAATGAAGCCAAGGAGGCTAGACCCTATGAGTTACTAAGGCTGATTAAGCTTTAGATGGTGGTTTGTGATTGCGTAAGTTTGTTGAGGAGTTTTTTTATGTGAAAATGACACGAGATTGCAATAGTGATTAAGACAACAAGATGAGGAAATCTAATCAATCAACACATTGTAAATTAAAGAAAATGCTTATACGATAAAAAGCAACGACCAGTGCTGAAAATGGAGTTTGAAATGTAGTGCTGTTGGAGTGCTGAATATATTGCAATTCTCCTTGGTCAATTTTAAGTTTATGAATTAATGAGTGGATTATGAGGGAGGGGGATTCCCAATATACCATGGAGGTACAAAGAATGTGTCCAGAGTCCAGACTCACTAAGTGTGGTAGCAGGCGAGAAAATGTGGGCTGAATGGAGTCATGGGGGGATTTCCAACACTACGCCAACAAGGATGTATCCTGACAGGGGCCCCACAGTCACTTTTCTATTTTTCCCGCTTCCTCTGTACCATTTGCCCACATGAAGCAAAACAAAACGCTGGATTTTTGTTGTTTGGGAGGTTAATTGAATGTTAAAGCTAATTAAACTAGTCACTCAATCCCTTTCTGGATATGATCAACTAATCGGTCAAAGCCATAGAGATCCATAGCATAACAAGGAACGGGCCTTGTTGATTTTAAGGATTTTAGAACAATGTTTTCTTGGTTAGAAAAGAAAACCCAAGAATCTCTCTCTATGTCCAGTACTTGGGTAAGCCCTTGTCCGTGAACCGTACTCGAGAAAGCAAGGGGTTTTATTTTAAAAGTAAAAACGCAAAAATGAAAGGTTTTCTAATTGCTACACTGCACAAATCTTTTTCCTTTCGGTAATTTGGTATAACGCAGTGGGTTAGTATTTGTATTACTTTGCAATAAATAAAATTGAAGTTGGAAATGGCAAAGTATACAGATCTGTAAAGCAAAACTACACTAACAAAAGCAAAACCATGAAAAAGGTGTACCGACGTAGATCCCCCCAGGGGGGATCGGCAGTAGGCTCTTAGGAGCCTACTCACAAATTTATTGAAGCTTACAATAATGTGGTAAAAGAGAATGCACTTTGGTCCTTGTTATATGGGATCCAAAAGGCTTACAATTTAGTGAAAATTTGACTAAAAATGAGTAGGGGAGCTCCGAGAAGCTTTGAATGGTTCAAATGTTAGAAAATCGGCTAGAGCATCCTTCTCTATTTTGTCAAACCTGCAAAAATCAGCGAGCTAGTAGTCCTAAAAGATGCTTAAAAACACTTAAGAGTGTCTTTGAACATCCACGAAAAAATTCTTAGTTAAACCTATGATAAAAAAATCATAAATAACCAAGGAAAGCAAGCTTTCCTTGGGATCTTGGCTTGCTTTTGGGGCAGCCAATATGATTCACTTGAATGCTAGATTTAAACTTTAATATTCAAAGTAAACTACTTTTGAGAGAAAGCTTTAGATCTACTTTTAAATACTTGCAAAAAAAGAAACTTCCTATGCCTAGATCTACTCTTGAAATGTGATAAGACTTTGTAAACTTTAGATCTAAACAAAAATACTCTTATAAACTAGATCTACACAATATATTAGCTTTTGAAATGGTTGATCTAATCAACAAGAGAGTAGCCAAGTAACCAGAAAAATTGATTTTAAAATTGAAGTTGAAGAAGGTGAAAGAAAGCCCCCTCTTTGAAATGGGAAATTGAAGATGCTTGTAACCCTGCAAATAGATTAAGTTTCTCTCAAAGAAAATAGAGAATAAGGTAGGGAATCAAGATCCCTTACAAATCCACCGAGATTCCTGTAGGAAACTCCACATTTGCATAAACTTGTCAAGATATTAGTGAAATCTTAAATCGAAAATAAAGAGAGCATACTCATAAGCAAACGGGTACAAATCTTAAATCTTGGATCTGTATCTTTCAATTGAACAATGAACCAACACTATTCCATCCTATAGTTAATCCTAATCTTTCATTAGGCTAAGCTTGACAAGAGAAGCAAAATGCAAAAAAAACTCATGGTTACCTCAATAAGCACAAGAAATCATAAAACTCTAGTTGTGAAAGACACAAGATGGACCTCCGAAGCCTTATTTCATTGATCACAAATATTACAAAGCAAATACAAATGGAGCATAGGTTTCACACTTCATGCTAAATGAAGGAAAAGTGCCTCGCTTTTATAGCCAAAGAAGCCCAAGGGGGGCGTATCCATAAGTGGAGATAGAGTGGAGTTGAGGTTGACTTATTGAGAAATTGGTTGGATCTTTGTTGATTGAATCTTATGGAGAGAGCGCCACCTCTCTAAGAGGGGTGCCCTCACCCAACTCATCACCTACCATAAGGGAGAGGCAACACATGTGCATGATGCGCCCCTCATGAGGAGAGGGTGTAACCTTCATTGAGATGAACTCACGACTACTCCAAACAAAATACAATCATGTTGTGACTAATTAAGGAAGACTCACCTTTAATCATAGTTGACATGTCACGCTTTTTTTGGCTTGCCAGATATCCATGCGATTGCATGGGATGATGGGCACATCTCCAATGAGATGAAGTTGCCACCCTTGCATAAGATATTCAACATGACGCCATCATGAGGTAATCACATCGCTTTTCACCTAAGACATTCTCCCTCCACCTTTGACTAAAACATGTGTGAGATGTCACTTTTTGAATTTTGAATTTTGTCCTTTTCTTGCATCTTTAGCATTAAAATGACCTTTTGATGCCCCTTTAGCAAAAAAGGCTCTACTTGATGATTTAGTCGCCCGAAAGATAGTGAAAGTGGGCTCTTAGATAAAGAGGATGCTTTGAGTGTGAAAACGAACATCCCCACGCCAAATTTCGCCTTTGGACCCAACTTTTATTACAATTTGAAATTTCCCATTTAAACCATTAACAAATGGCCTAATTTTGCGGGAAAAATTATTTTTTCTCGAAATTGAAAAAAAAACTTAGGGGGACCTAGCAAATGTCCATATGACTCAATTATAATGCCTAGCATGTTCATATACATTGACACATGAGTTGTAGTAAACTCCTAAGGTGTAATGTCCTCTTCTACTCGAGCATCAAAAGCACCCACTAACCTACTTAATTCCCATATGTTCGAGCGGGTATTATGGAAAAAGGGAATTCACTGAGGACATGTAATACCAGGAGCAGAGCAGAGCATTCATTTAGTATTATTAAGTCATCAGTATAGTAAAGAAAGCCTTATTTCTTCAGGCTTAAAGTCAAGGAGCAATTAGAATTGCGTGCATGCAAAAAGTTAAGTGCAAACCCTAAAAGTGACATGCAAACCCTAAAAGTGCATGCTAAAGCTATATAAGAAGGGTAGTTGAACCAAAAAGATCATGCATGATTATTATTATCTTTGAGTTTGGTTTTGAGAGCAGCAATAGTAGTAGTCGCAACAACAAGTTGGGGTTGGAGACAGAAGTCTTCAGCTAGCAAGTGTTTTCGGCAGCGAAATCTATCTGCCCTAATCACTTCAGGGTAGATCACTCAGATATAACATAAGCTATTCATCGTATTCAGTGTTCTTCAGAGATCCAACATACAGGAAAATATATTATTGCATGTTGGAGTTTGTGCAACTTCAGAAGCTATTTTTATTGTCCTCCTTAGGGAGTTCAACTTGTTGTAATCATTCATCTAAACCCTAGAAAGAACAATGCAATCCTTGGGGTGAATAGCCAACAATAAAAGAATAAAATAAAAATTACGAAATATAAAATTATTATTGTTCCCCCAAGTGAAGTCGGCCCCGGTTAATTTTTGGGTGGGAAAACAGTATAAATAGGAGGCGCCCCTCATTATTACACACAATAGCAGCGCAACAACACAAGTGAAGTGCGCAGTCTCTGGCAAAGTACTGCTACACAACAACTCAGAGAAGTTTTCATACACTACAGAAGAAGACTGTTTTCAGGGTTTTATCTTTGGAAAGCATTTCCATATTTTTCTTTTCTTTCTTCATTGTACTCTGATCTTTGAATTATTATCTCTAGATGAAGGTTGCTGGGTTTTCTCCCAATTGGGTTTACCAGGTGAAAAATACTTGTGTTATTGTTCTGTGCTTTGTCTATCTTCTAGTGATCCTAGTGATAAATGCAATTATGATATACTGCTATAATCTTTAAGAAAATCTAACATGGTATCAGAGCAGTACTAGAAGAAGCCATTGCCGGAACTCTGTTGGCAACCTGTCAAAACTAGGGTTTCATCTTTCAATGTCTTCACTCAACCTTTTGGCAGAAAAAGAGCCTTGGGAATTTCGCTCTAAGGACGGTGCATCTTTTGGTGAACACAAAATTCAATTTTGACCTAATTTTGCAGCTGCATCAGAAATTAGGGTTTCCAGTTTTTACCTACCTTCTCCACAGTTTTGGCTCGACTCCACCTCTACTCAACTCGCCTCCCTAGGGTGCATTTATCTGTGGAGTCAGCTTTCCAAAACTCCAACTTTCATTTTTGACCTAGCCTCTACTGGGGTCTCAGATCCAGATCTCTAGTCAAGATGATCAGCATGAAGGTTGAAGACCGTTTGGAAGGCGCTTCCAATTTCATCCCTGGAAGTCTAGGGTTCTTCTTCTACTAGAATAAAATGACCTATTACAGTTTGTAAAGGCAAGGGTCCCAGGACCAGAAGCCGAAGAAGACAAACCTCGCCGGGGAAAGGATGATGCCAAAGCAAGGAGGATTTTAGTGGACTCAGTTAGAGATCATTTGGTTCCTCATTTCTCAGAAAAGTAAACGGCAAGAAGGATTTTCAAAACCCTAAAAAAGCTATTTGAACATAGTAGCATCAATGTGACTCACATTGAGGAATCGACTATCGAATATGAAGATGACGACGTCCGAGAACATTGCCTCATATTTCATGAGGATCACTGCTCCGGGACAAGCTAAACTCCAGTGGAGACAATCTTGAAGAAAAGGATCTTGTCATGATCACCTTAAATGGTCTCCCACCATCTTGGGAGTCTTCAATCCAAACTATAAGTGGTCGAACCAAGTTGCCCAAATTTGATAAACTATGGGCAGATTGCACTCAGGAAGAAACCATAATTGTAGCATGGCAAAGACTTCATGGTACTCAACCTGAGGAAAATCAAGCGTTCGTATCTCATACCAAGAAAGGCAAGGGAAGGGGAAGGAAGCCGTACATTCACAAGCATCAAGATAAGAGATCAAGTCCTCCCCCAGATCAGAAGAAACACAAGAAGGATCTAACTCAGATCCAATGCTACAGGTGCAAGAAATACGACCATTATGCCAGTAGCTGTCGAAGTTCTCACAAAAGGAAGCATGAAGCTTCAACCGCTGATGTAGAGGAAGATCATCATCAGAAGAAACATAAGAATGAAGATCGTACAAAATTCTTTTTCATATCAGCTTTATCAAGTACGGTTCCCACCACTAGTGAGACTTGGCTCATAGATAGTGGTGCATCTAGATACATGATGAGATATAGAGAAAATCTCTCAGAAGTAGTTGAGAAAGATTCCCATCTCCGTGTTGAACTTAGAGATGATGCCAACTATACTGTGAAGGGATCTAGGCGACCTCCCTTTAACTAGAGACTAATGATACTCTACACTTAAGTGATGTGCTCTATGTACCTGGTATGAAAAGAAATCTTGTTTCCATCTCAGCCTTAGAAGAAAAAGGAGATAAAGTAGCATTTTCAGATGGAAAAGTACTTTCTTGGCAGAAGAACTCAAGCATGGATACAACCAAAGTAATTGGTATGAGAGAGGAGAGCTTGTATTGACTGAACACTCTATCGGTCCAAGCCCTAGCCCATGACTCTACAAGAATGGGTGAGCTATGGCACAGAAGACTAGCTTATCTAAATTACAGAGCTCTCCCAGCAGTGAAGAACATAGTTACAGGTAGACCATGATGGAACATGTAGAGGATGTGCACTTGGCAAGAATGCCAAGAAATCCTTCCCTGATAGTGAGAGCAAATCCAAAGAAATCTTGGATCTAGTGCACTCCAACTTCTTTGGCCCAATGACAGTTGCCTCATTGGGAGGATATCATTACTATGTGACCTTCATTGATGACTACTCACGGAAGACTTGGATCTACTTTCTCAAGACCAAGGAATTCGAGGAAGTACTCAGTAAATTCAAGGAGTTCAAAGCACAAGTCGAGATTTTGTCAGGGAAGAGGATCAAGATTCTAAGATCAGATAATCGTGGCGAATATACCTCTACGGAATTCAATGATTTCTGTAGAGAAGCAGGAATTAAGAGGGAGCTTACAGTTCCCTACATTCCCCAACAAAACGAGGTTGTTGAAAGAAAGAATAGAACAATTGTGGAGGTAGCCAAAGCCACGATTCATGACTAGAGTTTACCCATGTTCTTATGGGCAGAAGCATCCAGAACAATTGTATATGTACAAAATAGATGCCCACATAAGATAATGAAGAGCATGATTCCTGAAGAAGCCTTTACAGGAGTAAAACTAGAAGTGGGTCACCTCCAAATCTTTGGATGTCCAGTCTACATAGATGTGCCCAAGGAGAAAAGGACGAAGTTAGAACCTTCAGGCAAGAAGGGAACTTTCGTGGGATACAATGAATCTTCAAAGGCCTACATAATCTATATTCCAGCATCCAGACAGATCGAAGTTAGCAGGGATGTGACCTTTGAAGAAGAAATGGCTGTCAGGAAAGGCAGAGGATCAGACATGGAGATCGATGATGAGGAATTGGAGATGAGATCATCTTCCTCTCCAATTTAGAACGAGTTAGCAGGAAAAGATGAACCCATCGATTCCATTAATCTAGTCGCGACAATTGATATTCCTAAAGATATGACAGTAGGTCAGAAAAGACCTAGATGGGCACAACAAACCTTATGGGATGCAGAGGGGCATGAAGCTCCACATGACACTTTCTGAGAAAGCAAAAGACCTCAGAGGTTCTCCAGTTATGTTGCATTGATGAGTCATATCATTGACTCAGAACCCACCACTTATGAAGATGCATCCAGACACCAAGTTTGGAAGGATGCCATGGTGGAAGAATATCAATCCATCATGAAGAATGATGTGTGGGAGATTGTACCGAGACCTGAGGAGAAGTCAGTTGTAAGTTCTAGATGGCTTTACAAAATCAAACATGGAGCAGATGGGAGTATTGAAAAATACAAGGCCATATTTGTTGCTAGAGGGTTCTCTCAGAAAGAGGGAGTTGATTATGCTGAGACAATTGCTCCTGTGGCTCGATACACTTCCATCAGATCGATCATTGCTATTGCTTCTGCAATGGGATGGAAGTTGCATCAGATGGATGTCAAGACTGCTTTTCTCTATGGTATTATTGAGGAAGAAGTATATATCAAACAACCAGAAGGGTTTGTTGTCCATGGAAAGGAGTCTCACGTATGCAAGTTGAAAAAGGCATTATATGGACTCAAGCAAGCACCTCGTGCTTGGTATGGACGGATAGACGGATTCCTAGTGAGTATGGGATTCACCAAGACTGATGCAGACCCCAACCTTTACTACAAGGTTGTGAATGATGAGCCACTGATTTTGGTACTATATGTTGATGACTTGTTTCTCACCGGAAATGAAAAACTTATCTTATGGTGTAAGAAGAAACTCGCCTCTGAGTTCGAAATGAAGGATTTTGGATTGATGCATTACTTCTTGGGATCAGAAGTATGGAAGAGGCAGAAAGAGATTTTCCTAGGATAAGGAAAATATACCATAGATATATTGAAGAGATTCAGAATGTTGTACTGCAAGTCCATAGCGACTTCGATGGATGCAAATTTGAAGAAGCTGAGGGATTTTGTTTCAGATTCAAATTTGATTGATCCCACCATGTATCGCCAGTTGATTGGGTCTTGATGTATCTAACGAACACCAGACCAGACATTTGTTTTGCTGTGAATGCTCTTAGTCAGTTCATGTGCGAACCGAGGCAGATTCACTGAATTGCTGCAAAACATGTACTCAGATACTTACGTGGCACTGTGGGATATGGTCTACGATATGATTCAGAATGTGACTTGAAATTGCAAGGGTTTACAGACTCAGATTGGGCCGGATGCACTGCAGATAGGAAGAGCACTTCAGGATGTTGTTTTTGTCTGGGTTTTGCGGTTATCTCCTGGTGCAATAGGAAGCAGAACTCAGTAGCTCTTAGTACTGCAGAGGCCGAGTATATGGCTACTAGTTCAGCAACCCGAGAAGCAGTTTTGCTTCGTAAACTTCTTGCAGGATTGTTTGGCTAGATTCCAGAGCCAACCGTGATTCACTGTGATAAACAGAGTTGTGTGCAGATGTCAGTGAATCCTGTATTTCATGACAAGTCAAAGCACATAGAGATTCAGTATCACTTCATATGTGATCTGGTGCAGAAAGGTGCGGTCGAGCTATAGTATATTTCGACAGATGACCAGACTGTAGTTGTTCTCACCAAGCCTCTTCCTAGGGTGAAATTTGAATACTTTCGTGGAAGACTTGGAGTAGAAGCGAACGTATCCCTCCTCGAGAGGGAGAGATGACTGAGAGACACTCACTATACTCTTGCCCAAGTACCTCTGCTCGTCCAGGTATGGGAGAAATCCCATCGGCAGATGAGACGGACAGGTAGTAGATGGTCGTGTTCACATAGGTGCCTTTGCTCGTCTAGGTGCTCAGCTAGGTATGGGAGTAATCCCATCGGCAGATGAGTCGGACAGGTAGTAGATGGCCATGTGATTGCACAGGTACCTCAACTTGTTCAGGTTCTCAGCCAGGTATGGGAGTGTACCCCATTGGCATATGAGACGAACAGGGAGTAGACGATCGTGCACGTGTGCTCATCCGAGATCTCTAGCCAGGTATGGAAGTATTCCATCGGCAGTAGAGACAGATAGGTAGCAGAAGATTCTCTCTTAGACATCCAAATAAAACAGATTTATAAAGACAACCTTCAGTATGCTTAGAGATGATGGAGACAATATAGATGTACAAATGAAACCTAGATGATCATGAGGCTGATGAAGACCGAAGAATACCTTCCTTGTTGAGAGGGAGTGTTGGAGTTTGTGCAACTTTCGAAGCTATTCTTATTGTCCTCCTTCGGGAGTTGAACTTGTTGTAATCATTCATTTAAACCTTAGAAAGAACGATGTAATCCTTGCGGTGAAAAGCCATCAATAAAAGAATAAAATAAAAATTATGAAATATAAAATTATTATTGCTCCCCCAAGTGAAGTCGGCCCCAGTTAATTTCTGGGTGGGAAAATAGTATAAATAGGAGGCGCCCCTCCTCATTATTACACACAATAGCAACGCAACAACACAAGTGAAGTGCGCAGTCTCTGGCAGAGTACAACTACACAGCAGCTCAGAGAAGTTCGCATACACTGCAGAAGAAGACTGTTTTCAGGGTTTTATCTTTGGAAAGCATTTCCATATTTTTTTTTCTTCATTGTACTCTGATCTCAGAATTATTATCTCTAAACAAAGGTTGCTGGGTTTTCTCCCAATTAGGTTTCCCCGGTGAAAAATACTTGTGTTATTGTTCTGTGCTTTGTCTATCTTCTAGTGATCCTATTGATAGATGCAATTAAGATATACTGCTATAATCTTTAAGAAAATCTAACATTGCAGGTACGCGTTTTACTTCTGGAAACCACTGGAAATACCCAGAACAATTCACTGGGACTAAGGAACTCAGTATTTCTTTCGCATGCCATCCTCATTCTTCTTAGGAGGCTCACACCACTCTACTGGGTGATTATCAGTCCAGTCTGTACACTTCCGGAGCAGTTATCAACATAATCGTGAAAGAGGGAAGGCGTCACCTATTTAGAGTATATCAATTCGCTAGGTCTCCTGAAGGGGTCAAAACTTGGGCATACTTCACCATATCTCTCTGAGAAACGCATACTACTATTCCTAGAAAGTCTTAGCAACATCGGACACCCATTGCCTCAAAAACGTGAAGGAGAGCACTAAGTGGGGCGTTTTCTCAGCATGGGCGTGAACTCCTGGAGGTCAACACTTTCTCATCTTTATCCTGATTGCATGGCTTGCATGCCTCTTGTATGCTGAAGGACTATCGACGCTATGATTATTGGTATGTGTCCATACTCTCACTGAAAGCTTATTTCCTACTATTTCTCTAGATCTGCTATATTTTATGGCCTTTCGGCATGACACTGTTTTGCATGCAAAATTTTTATTATCTTTCTTGCACACCTAAAGCACAGAAACCACAAACATATTACCAAACACAATAGAATATCAGTTGGTATATTACATAAAACCTAAGCACCAAGACGACCATTCCAGCTTTGGAGAAGCGGGTGAAAA
The DNA here is from genome assembly GCA_001517045.1 of Pseudotsuga menziesii. NCBI lineage: Eukaryota > Viridiplantae > Streptophyta > Pinopsida > Pinales > Pinaceae > Pseudotsuga > Pseudotsuga menziesii. The sequence continues at coordinate 532,607 of LPNX010046658.1, read as the reverse complement.
ACTTGAAAATTATACACGTAACACAACTTGTTCAACCGTGCATAATTAACAAAGAAAAAACACTTTGGAATGATTGGATTGATGTCCAAGACCTAGAAAGCCCAATTGTTGACACAAAACCAATCGACAGGGGTTCACTCTCTGTCGACACCGAAACCACCACGATCTCCTTGAGCACCGACCCAGATAGGTTTTATCCCGTCCGGTAACATTCGCAGAGCGGATGAAGTCTCACTCGAGATGTTCGAGGGAGAGCTCACGTAACCAAGTTTCCGAAGAATGAAGGCGGACCATGTGCATCTACTTATCAACTTAGCGCAACATTTATTAAACCGATTTAATCGTTCAACTTATGCGTTAACAGAACCACATCGTCATTCAACAGATCGCATTATCATACCAAAACTGCAATAAAACATTGATGCGCAAACAGATCTAACAGAAGAATATCATTTAAAGCAGGGAATTATCGCATCATTTACAAATCCATGTTGCAGATACACATTGCATTCATCTTCAAGTCGTAGAACACAGTAAAACAGGAAAACAGAAAATGACAAAGACTCTGCTCAACTTCCGTCATGTCATATTAACTTCTGCACAGAACCACATATTCTCCAAAACAGTTCTTCAGTACACAGATCAACAGATCTTAATTTATACGCAGATCTGATCGATTCACCAAAAACCAGACTCAGACCAAGACCAAGACTAAGACTCTCCCCCCTTACACTTGCAATTCTACATATATGTATAGGCTTGCGCCTTTACATTCATGGTCCACTTAACCAACTTCCTAACTAACTCTCAACAGATTCTACAAATTAGTGACCATTATCCACAAAATGAGGTCCAAAACTACAAAAGATGACCAAAAACACATAAAATATCATAACTCCGACTTGCGCGTCGTTTTCCACCTTGTGCGACATCTTTGACCTTGCGCAGCGTCCGCGATGTTGTGCAACTACCTTATCCCAAAACCGCCTGCCAACTGGCTGCAACTACCTTATCCCAAAACCGCCTGCCAACTGGTCCCCAACACAATCTTGTGCCTCGCCCTCAAGCCACGTCAGCTGGACATGGTGTACTTAGTGATCTTCTGCTGGAAGTCCGCATACTGCCGACTGATCTCCTTGACTTGCTCTTTGACCTTCTCAGCGATCTCCTGGCTCCATGTTAAGTCATGCGCTAATGGGTGCTCAACCATCTTCTCAACAACTTCCTTTTTGCCTTCCTGCATGGCTTGCAGCGCAGAAACTGCTTTAACAGAAAGCTGCACGCCAAGATCTTGGAGCTCGTCTAACTGCATATTGCGCTTCCGCTGACGCTCCTGGGCCTTTACCACGCGCTGCTGCAACTCCTTCAGCTCCGCAGACTTGGTGATCTGGACAATTGGTGGCAGCGCTCTTAGTGTTGTCTTCAATGTCGCCAGCTGCCCCTCTTCCTCCTGCAACTACTTGGTTAGTTGCTCCAATTGCTCATCCTGGACTACGCTGCCCCAAAATTGCGTAGTCGCTTCAATGGCCTTCTTTGCTTCTTGCTCCATCTCCTCTAGCTGTGTCGCCACATCTTCGATGTCGCTTTTCTGCTCTGCTACTTGTTTTGGTGGTGTGTCGAGATGTACCAGAGCATTCAAAATGTTGTTGTCGCGCTTCAATTGCGCAATCCCCATCNGTGTCGCCACATCTTCGATGTCGCTTTTCTGCTCTGCTACTTGTTTTGGTGGTGTGTCGAGATGTACCAGAGCATTCAAAATGTTGTTGTCGCGCTTCAATTGCGCAATCACCATCCCGAGCCGCTACACCTTGGCTTCTGCATCCTCGTCCGTAGCAGCTTCTGGCACTCGTTCATAGACTTGAGTAATTACATTTTCCAACTGCACCCTGCGGTCCCAAAGTTGTGCCTTCTCGACTACTAGTCGATCTTGTTCTTTTTTCAACTCCTCAATCTCCTTAGCGCTCTTCGCCCTCAACTCCTCTTGTGCCTTGTTCAATGCTTCGACCTCTCTCTGTGCTTCTGCCTCTTTCTCTTGCGATCGCAAAAACTGACCGCTGATACTCTGTTTTCTGCCTGCCAACTTTTGATTGGTGACTCTTTGCATATGCACAAACGTCTGTGTGGACAACATGTTGATGTCGATGGACAAGTCCTGTAACTGTTGCAGGGAGGGGTTTAGATCCTCGTTGTTGGTCTCAATCGTAGTCGGGAGAATTTGTACATTCCGAACCCGCGTCCTAGTGTTGATTGAGCCAAAGTCCTGCACAGTCGCTAACTCCGGTGCCCTCTTCGATAGTACATCAACTAAAGAGTCGAGTCAGGTTTTTACCTCCGCAAATCCCTCTGTCGCTTACTTCTTCATTGCCTCAGCTACCACATCCATTGCCTTTGTTATGGCCTTAATAAGCCGGTTCAGTTGCGCTTCCATCCCTGGGGATGCGCTACTTGTTGCACCCTGTTCATGTCACATCTTTGTTCTAGATTCCTCAAACTTGCGCTCTGCCTCTGAGTTCGTTGGGGTGCGTGACGACTATTGATCTAAATCATGGTGACTTTGCTGGTCATCCTTTTGCATGGGATCAACTGGTGCATCCGCTCGGGGGCCCGACGATACTTCTTCTAGACTGACCGGTTCTCTCATGTTGTGGGCCAGTCATCAACAATCGTCTCCAACTCCGCATCAGACAACTTATATGGTGTCGGTAGCCACTACTTATCTGGGTCACGCCGCCCTTGCAGATGAATTGCGTGTGGGCCAATCGCAAACCGAGCAATCCTTTGATACTTCATCACAGCTTCCTCAGATGATCGCGGAACTTTCACAGCTGTCGCCTGCAGCGTCTCCCAATAGATCCAAAATTGAATAGCAGTCCTTCAATCTTTCGACTTCCTTTACCCACCAGAGGTTCTGGTAGCGTGCGCCCTTACAAACCTTCACTGCATCCCACCTCCATGCCTTGATAATCATCTGGCTCCATCCAAGCCATGAGTGCGATTGTTATCACATATATAGTAGCCAGGCTACCGTATTCTATTTTTTAGATACAGTACGTTTTTCAGCCAAATCTCTTACATATGAGATGCTGAGATGAGCAGTGTTGATGGATCATTATTTTGTTAGTGGACTATTATACTCTCCCATGTCAGCACTGAGTCTCAGGACACTCAGATTCGAGGATTGATGTAGCCATTTAGTTATTTGCAGAGCAGTTGGTGATGCCTAGATTGGTTTTAGTGTTTTCTCATTGGACAGATGATGGTGCATATGGATTATTTGCATGGTTATGACTCAACATTTATTATATTGTGTTATGGTTATCATTGCTCTTATACTCATTTTTGTGACATATACTAGCATTTAGTGTCATGATCTGGTGGTCATAAATATATGGACTTGGATATATTTGTATTAAATATTGATGTCCCTACTTAGACTTGGAAGCTCCCGATCTATACTCATTGGTGTTACCCTCCTTAGGGAGAATAGAGGTAGTCATTCCCACCATTTTTTTGGCTTGCTAGTGTTGGCTTCATCATTCATTGTCTCTACCCATCCCTTACCTTCCAGTTTTGTTTTAACCCGACTTGACTTGTGGCATGGAGGACCTTTCCTCGCTAGAACCTTTGTTGGACAAACTTCCCTGTTCATACTGTGTCTCGGCTCTGGGTTGGTGACAAAACTTGCCTTTGGTGAGTTGGATTGTATGCCTAAATCATTCTGGTCGGTTGTCCCGATGTTTGGCACTGTGCAGAACTCCCCCTGGTCACTTGAGATGTTGTTGGCTAAAACTGAAAGCTCATGTACTACTTGTATTGGAAATGTTTATATATGCGCCCATGGAAAATGTAAATTTTAAACTATGTTTCTTAACATATGTGAGCAAAGGGCAAGAGCAATGAAATGCTAAAATACCTCGTGAAGAGTATAAGAAAAGGTCCCAAAAGCAATGGTTAAATATATGCTATATCCAAATATTGCTGACCTTATAAATTTGAATATGTCTTGGATGAAAGCTGCGATTAGCTGTGCTTTTAAGCACTGGTGAAGTCCCAAAGGGTCACATAGGTCAAAAAGGCCATGGAAATAAAATTGATGGTCCTAATGAAACTGGATCAAACTTGATGTAGACATGATGCTTAAGTTGAATAAGCACTCTCTGAACAACTCAACTATTTGTGAGGCACTCCCATTCCTTGTGTTGTTGTTTGTACGGCATGTGGTTATAGTGAGTATTCTCTTTCCATATCCAAAGTGTCATGATGTTAAATAGGAAGTCATCCTTTGCCCTAGCCTTGTCAATTTCAGCTCACCCTTCACTAGCAAATTGACTACAACTATGAAGTGAGTATAGTACTGAAAGTCTGGTCCGAGTAATAATAAATAAAACCCTATATATGTATTTGGTTGATGTATTTGGTCTGAGCATGTCTTAGCCTTATAACACTTGCATCAGATGGATGACAGTCTGAGTTATATTATTGGTATCTGGTCATTTACAGATGATTATATTGTCTATTGGATATGGTTGATGATCAGGTAGAGACCTGGAAAGGGTATGAGTATACACCCTAGATGGATTTGGACTCTCTGAGTCTAATGAGATAGTTTATTTTTAGTTCCGGGCACTTGCAGAATGATCAGGCTCATTTTACCCTTCTGGTGCAGTTTTGCTCCACAGGATGATGTGTCTGAGCAGGGAGATGTTTTTATTGGATCTCCTAGGGCGCTGTATGGGGCATAGGGGGTGCAGCCACTTGATTGTACCATAGTACCCCCATCCTAGAGAGCATGGTGGGCTCAGTTGGACAATGTAGGCACCCTAGGAGGTTGTTTTGGCAGGTTCACATTTCCCGAGGCAGATTAAATGGCTATTGAAGAAATCGATTTGGGCTACTGAGGCAAGGAAATGACATGGGATGAGTCATGATGATGAGAGTGATGTCCTCTGCACCTTCTCCAGCAGTTGCAACACCTGATTAGGCCCACACCTATTTTTTAGGCATTTTTATATTATTTTCTGGAGCTTTTGGGAAGCTCACGATTTCCTCAAGGAGGCACAAAGTCAAAAAATTAAAATATTATATTATTTTACTGTGCCATGGAGCACCCAAAGGGAGTTAATTTACACTCCATGGACCCACCATGTGCTTCATTTATTTCTTGTTGAGTGGGGTACCCTCTTTATGGGTGATCTAGCCCACTTTGGTACTTTATGGTTATATTGACCCATGTATTGTATGTTGAGCTCATCTCAACCATTGATTAGAACATTTTTATCTTTTAATCTTAGCCACTCGTTTTGAAAGTGGTTAGGATTTTGGTTCTCTCATTTCTATTTAAAGGAGAGAGCTTCTCATTTGTAAGGGGTCTATGGCTCTTGGATCTGGATAATAGAAAAACTTTTTTTGTGGATATTTTTTGGATCTCCTTTGCATCTGGTATTCTTAGATGGTGATGGAAAAGTCTTTTGCTTCCTAGCATTCGGGAAATTGTTGCAAGATCTATATATTTTTGTGAATCTTTGTCTTGTCTACATGTGGGTGACTTTAGCTTGGGCATTTTTGCAGGGGGACCTCAACTCGCTTGGATTGTCTTCGTTTTTTATCAGGGGGTTTTCATTAGTGTAATTGCGATCTATGATTTTCTCTTGCTATTTTTCTTTAGCATTTAGTTTTTTTTTCATGTGGCAACAAAATCTGATATGGTTGACGTTTGTTGTACAGAAGAGAGGGCGCATTGACTCCTTCGGGCAAAACGTTGGACATAGAAATTGCTCTAAGCGTCTCAAATTGATTGGGATAGCAGGGATCATCATTATCAAGGCATCTACAAGGTTTTCCAGGTAAGATCTACAGGTTGGTTCTTTTCTTCCATGATCTCAATCCATTGTACCTGCTTTTCTTCAATTTACTGAAAACTCCAAAATATTAAAAAATCCAAAAATACTTAATCGGGGAACCGTTCGATCTCTGGACAAAACACTACTGGGTTTTGTAGATCGGGCATCCCTCTCACCATTTCATCTTCAACACTGTCCAAAAGGTTGCTGGTTTTTCCTAGATCTGAAAAACTGACTGTTAGAACCCCAACGCCCCCACTAAAATTTTGACTTTTCCAGATCTGACTTTTTCCGGAAAATAACCACTTGGGTTCGTAGATCGGGTCCTCCTCACTCCAAAACACCTCCAACGCTGAGCTACTAGCTGCCAGATGGCTGTAGATCTGAAAAACTGACTTTCAGCACCCTAGCACTCCTAGTCATTTTCTGACTTTTTCAGATTTGATTTTTTCTGCATTTTTCCAACTTGGGTTTGTAGATCAGGTCATCCACATCCCATTTCTCCTCCAACGCTGAGCTGATGCCTTCCAGATTGTCCTAGATTTGAGGATCTATACCTCCAAACCATAACGCTAGCTCTCCTTCTGCTGGTTCCCCCTGCAAACTGAATTTTTCGGGCCGAACACTTTTCTGGGTCCATAGATCAGGGCGTATCCCAAGTGGGTTCACTCTAACGCTGTGTAGATACTGACTCCATTGCCCAAGGCCCAACAGGCACTGATCTCCAATCCTAGCGCTAGCCCTCTTTTGACCTCTTTTCCCTGAAAGTTGACCTTTCTTTGATGACTCAGGTACTTTGACTTTGTCACATCTTTCATTGAGTCTATCCCTTTGGTACTAGATAGTCCCAACTCTCTCTTTACTCACCCTGCATTGGTTACGTTTTCCAAGGCAGCGGTTATCCTCATCAGTTGCTAGTACCTCAACCCCAGATCTTGTATTCACCCCATAAGTTACCTTGGTTCCACTTTGGATCGAACTTAACACTTCCAGAACCTTAATCCAAAGCCTTGGCACACCTGGTAACATCTCCCATAGATCTAGGGTCATCAATTACCTAACACCTTACGTACCTCAAGCGTACTTGATCTGATCTGGTGTCTAGGTCTGATCTCTCCTATCAGGAGTAGATCTGGGTCTCCCCCTTTGTTGTCTTGGACTTAGATAACATAAAGTGAAGGTTGCCTAGATTAATGTGACAACCATCCATTTGGGAGTCTAGGCAGTGTTGGTTCCACCTCTTTAGTTGTTTGCCCCTCTACCATCCATCCTGGATCCAACATACATAGGCAACCACAAGGTTGGTGATAACATCGATCAAAATCAACAGCCAACTATATGTAAACGATCGCTTTGCCCCCTGGACTGCTATGGCATCCTCAGTCAATTGGTTCAGTAAAATCAACGACCAATTCATTTGTACTCCTTCCGCACACTGCTCTGCACATGCAATGACCCCCGAGTTACATTGGAGGGGTTGGTTCTTCCTGACTACTTTGCTAGCTAAGATCCTTGCTCCGATGCGCACCGCCTGATCATTGATGCTGTCAATTCGATACGCCCGTCTGTCGTGCTGTAAAGCGTAGCGCTTCTTCAACTTCGCCGTGAGCCTCTTGTCATTATCTTTCCCTCTGAAATATTGCGAGGGGTTTGGCCCATCTTTAGGCAACCCTGTGATATCTGAAATGAGTGCAATCGTCACTGCGACCGGTTTGTCCAGCCACAAAATCCCGCCATGGAAACAGGCCAAAAGCTGCTTTACGTAGGCATTTGCCTCATTCAACCGCCCAAAATGCGGCATGTTGATCAATCCCAACAGTCCGACTTTATCCAACCCGCGCCCCCAATCCCGCGGAATGCGTACTATCAGGCCACCTCCAACTGCTATCTTCAGCACATATGGATCCACCATAATGTCCTTCAATATGAGCATATCGTGGTCCTCGTACTTCATATGTATCAACGCAGGCACAATGTCTGTGGTGCATACCATGCCCTGTGGTGTTGTCGACATCTTCACTTGGTAATTTTGATTCTTGGTGAACTTCCTGGGCTGCGCATCGGGTTGACAGGGAGGTATATACCCAGGGATATCCTCAGTGGACACCCCTATGTGAGTTGCTGATTCCACAACCGCTAAACTTGATGGACCCGTCTGCGTAGGTAGCTCCTCCTGTGTTCGTGCAGATGATCTAGTCTGCCCCTTCTTCGGTGGCGGGGAGCTAGGTTGCTGCCTCCCCCCTACTTCTTCTTCGGTACCGACGATGATCGTATCGGCATACTTGCAACTTCCTCCTCGATGGTTACCGGGGCGACTGGTGATTCCTTTTCGCTCGAAATCTCAACCGTGATTGGTTCACTCTACATGTCGCACCAGTGCCTCGCAACGCTCAACCTCACTTCACTTGGAAACTCACTCAACTCAATGCGACTCTGCTTTGCCACTTTGCTCAATCTTGCACAATGGTGACTTTCGACTGCATTCGGTCCCTTCTTATAGCGTCGAATCGATTCGTCGACCATCATGAACAAATCATGTCGATCATCATGACCAAATCATGCATTAACTGCTCGAATCTGTCGTCCCCTGTCAATCCAACAGTCGGATCCGCCATCAATACGCGTCGCTTCAATAAGCATTGCCGGTTAACTGCTTTAACTGTCTATATTTATTGCTGATTTGACTATGTCGCGATCTGGTGGCTGTCGCGACATGATTCCCTAATTGCGATACAAACTCTCCTACTTGCGCATTCTCTTCCTCCTGGCGCGCCATCCTTCTATCTATCCATCCTTCTCTCTCTCTTTTTTTTCGTCGCGCAGTGCCTTGAGCATTGCGCAGTCTTGGGCCCGTCTTGTAGGGCTTCGACCAACTACCATTCACTAGCTTTGGTAGAATCTCACCATCTAACTGCTGCAGTTGCACTACACCTCCTGAAGTAATGGAATTAATGAGATATGGACATAGCCAATGCATTTGTAACTTACTTGGGTGCTTCCTGAACTTGCTGTCGTACAACAGCACTAAGTCTCCTTGCTGAAACTGTTTGTTCTTGATATGTCGATCATGCCAAGCTTTTTGTCGATCCTTCTCAACGCGCTGATGAAAACCTGTGACAAAGCGGTCTTCCTCGAGCTGTACCAACTGCTCCAATCGTTCTTCTAATGCTGCTTCATCATCCATGCCTGTCGTTGCCGCTATGCGCAAACTTGGAACATTGTACTCCATAGGCATGACTGCCTCTTTCCCATACACCAATTTGAACGGTGTCTGTCCCGTCAATCTCTTGCAAGTGGTGCGATATGCCCACAAGACTGCTGGAATCTTCAAATCCCAGTCATTGCGGTTTGCATTACACACCTTTGTAAGCGCATGCTCCAACACTTTCTTGAATGCCTCTACTGTCAAATTTGCTTGTGGATGATACAGGGTACTCTTCTTATGCTGTATCTGGAGCTCTTTTGTCAGTGCACTGACTGTGCGATTGATGAAGTGACTCCCCAGGTCACTCATCAATATCCTTGGACATTCGAACCGAGTAACAATGTTGTCAAACAAGAACCTCGTTGCTGTCGCAGCGGTGCAATCTACAACATGTGCGGCCTCTGCCCATCTTGTCAAATAGTATGTCGCTGTAATTATGTATCGTGCACTGGTTCTCTTCCCTGGTGGGTTGATTGGTCCCATAAAGTCCACAACCCATTTATCAAATGGTTGCAACGTCACCTGAGGTACCAATGGCATCTCATCTCTCCTTGATGGTTTTCTAGTTCTTTGACATACATCGCAACTCTATGCATAGTCTGTCGCATCATTTTGAAGAGTGAGCTACCAAAGCCCTGTGCGAAGCACCTTCGTAGTGGTAGTGCGACCTCCATAGTGTCCACCAGCAATTCCTGCATGTGCCTCTGCCAATATCTGCCCTTGTTCATGTGGTAGGACACATCGCCGTAAAATCTCATCTGGTCCTAGTTTATAGAGCTGTCCAGTGATCAACCGAAAATCCGTGGCCTTAACCACCAACTGTTTTTTCTGACTTGTAGTAAGGTCCTCCGGTGCGGTTCCTGTTGCCAAAAACTGAATTATTTGATCTTTTTTGTGGGATGTTCTTGTTTGTGATTGGAAAGTTTATCTTACTTAGCATTTGAAATATTTTTCGGGGTATCAAATATTTTTGGAAGATTGTGTTTTGCATGCAGGAGGGGGTTTTCTCTTAGGGCATTTTTGTGGATCTCCCAACTCGTTTCTCTTGAAGACGTTTTCATAATCAGGAGTTTTTTCAATAGGATCTTTGATGTTTGATATACACTTTGATTTTCTTGCATTTCCAGTGTCTTTTTCATGCGTAACAAATCTCACTTTCAATAGTTTGACTGTGCAAGGAAGAGGGGCACGCTACCTCACTTGGGCAAATCATTTCCACTTGGTACTTCGTCAAAATCGCTTCAATTTGATCGAGACAAGATAAATCATCATTTGCAAGGCATCTATAAGATTTTCCGGGTAAGATCTACTCATAATCTCTTGTTCTAAATTTCTATTCCATAGTTATAAAATTCTTTGACGAAGCTCTCATTTTAAAACCCTTGATTTTTAGATTTATAGGATCTGGTTTGCGACTGGCTTTAAAACCTAAAACCCACCTTGGAAATAAATTAAAACCCCTTAGTTTAAATTTTCGTGACCATTGGACTCCATTTTCCCATCTAACGCACTTGCCATTCCTTTAGGGGAAGACGCCCTCCTTAGCAGAAGTGGGTATCTTCAATTCCACAAACTGGGTATTGCTAGTTTCACCTTCAATTGTCTAATCTTACACCTAGCAATCAGTCCGAGTGTCTAATTTTGATTAATTTCACCATTTATCCTTAGATTCAATTTTTCATGCTTAAAACCCTAGGGTAAAATTGAGGCTTTTCACATAAACACTCGTCTTCTCTTAGTAACTGTGCAAAACTCTAATTAACTACCCTACTAAGAGATTTAATCAAGTTTCCCTAGGTTATCCACTTACATTCTTTAATTTTAGGGCCATCTTGGTTATAAGGACACCCCCTAGGCTGAGAATCTGTACTGGGCCTAAAGTGCTAGTATCCTTGACTGGCGTGACATCTGAGTTCTTTCAGAGGTTTTTGGATATCGTAGGTTGCGACTTTTAGTTGCCTTTTCCCTCTGCCATCCTGAATAGGATCACCTTACGGGGAAAGAACAAGATTCGTGATAACATGAGGATAATGTTTTAGTGGGCTACACAAAATCAATAAACCCACCTTTAAGCAACTCATCTTAATAATTTGAAATTGTCAAGAGCATTTGCAACACTTCCTTTCAACAACCTTTTTTTATCGTGGCATTGGTCCATTTGTTGATGTAGTCATTTACTTCAAGCACTCTTTCGATTTGATATGCTGCTAGATTAGTTCTGCTTATGTTGCTCTTATTTCAGTTATTAACTCCTAGATTTCATTTGTGCTATAGCTTACTTAGCCTTAGTTTATTTTTATTAGGGACCAACCCCCTTGGCTTTGCTAGGAGTTGGCATAGATGGAGCAGTCGAGTGTTGAGTGACAGTGACTCGACTTGAGGCTTGCCTCCAAGGACACACTCTGTGGCTTGAATATTTCTACAACATTACCTGAGGTGTGTATTAGGTGGCAACATTCTTTTGGCGCTATTGCCGACGATAAACCTTTCTATTCTCGGAATACGACTTTTGGTTTTCCTTTTTGTTTTTACTTTGTTTGGTAAATCTTTTAGAGTAAATCTTTAAAATTTTTCATCTGGCGACTCCACTAACTTTTTTTCAATTTTCTAACAAGTAATTTATAAAGAAAAGCAAAAAGAATCTTTGTGAGAGATCATTATTGCATACTTTTCTTCTCACATGGTGACCCTATTAAAGGGATAAAACAGTGTTTCTCACAAAATTTTGAAGATTTTTGTGTGTAGAGATGAACACATGCGATATCTTGAAAATATTTGAAGCTCATTCTTGATAGCTCCACTGGAATGATTTGGTGTGAGGTATGAATCTAGTGCATTATTATGGAGCTCCAGTATAAGGATTTGGAGTTCCTACAAGAATGTTACCATCTAATTGACTTTAGAGGCATCCCTGTGTTACCGATCGAGTTGTACTCAGTTGGACTTTTAAGTGAGCCGAGAAAGATGAACAAGCACTTCTTCAAACTCAGAGCTCAGAAGTCCATCAGGCCCTCTTGGCCCTTTTAAAAATTTTGTAATAGATGTTCATACCCCCTTGGGGAATTTGTAATAAATGTACTAGCATGGCAGATTTTTGTGAAGGACTTGGCTTTTTAAGACTTACGCGCCAATCCGATTATTCCAAGGTGTTTTTTCCCTTGTCAATTATGCAATGTTGAATAAGCGATGTATAATTTTCAAGTTTTTCACCGCTCCTCCAAAGCTAGAATGGTTGTCTTGGTGGGTCGGCTTTAGGAGGTTATTAAAGTTCATGTGTTGATGTATATGAGTGTGCTAGGTATTAGTATTGAGTCGTATGGACATGTTGTAATGTTCCCCCTCTAATTAAGCATACCAAACACCCGCTAACCTATTTAATTCCCTTAGGTTCGAGTGGGTACTGCATAAGAGGGAATTGACTGAATGGATTTGATACTTAGAGCACTACAGGACATTCCTTTAGCGTCAAATCATCAGTCGGGTGGAAGAAGCCTTGTTTCTTTAGGCTTAAAAGTCAACATTAAAATAGAATTGCATGCATGCAAAAGTAAAGCGGAAACCCTAAAAGTGACATGCAAACCCTAAAAGTTTATGAAATTCTATTTAAGAAGGTAATGAGACCAAAGAAGGGTACTTATGATTATTATTGATTTTGGAGCTCTTGAGTAGCAACACAACGTGCGACCATAGCAGTTGGGGTTGAAGATGACGTCTTTAGCTAACGAGGTTTTGGCAGTGAGATATCTGCCCTAGTCTCATCCAGGTTCACCATCTGCTCTTCAACTTATTCATTTATTTGCAGTTGTCCAGTATCCATCAAGGATTGTTTGCAGGGACATGTGTGCAGTCGTAAGGGGGTTTCTAGCTGAAAAACCCCAAATCATTCGTTGGGTCCTCAGATCTTAGTTTATCTTCAGAATACTGGCACCATTCTCATCATCGGTATCATCCCCTAGTACCCGGTGATTATCAGATCCAGTCTTGCTCATTCGGAGCAATTCTTAGCAATTTGGGGATCAGGGGGGCGTGAGTAGCTAAACCTCCAGTTCAATTCGCTAGCCTGCCTAGAGATCTCAGAACTTCCGCATGTGTCAGGCATCCTCTCCGGCACGGGAAGACTACCACTCCTGCAAATTCTCAGCTTCAACGGACACCTCCTTCACTGAAAACGTCATCCTTAGCTCATTTTGGGTTCATGCTGCTGGGTATCACTGGAGGCAGAAAGCAACAGTTCATCACCAGATCGGCTCTTGATGCATGCATATTCTCTTAGGATCATTTTAGCTAGCTTATCAGTGGTAAGTGTTACATTCTATCCAGCAAACCCTAACCCTAAATTCAGCTATAATATAGGGCAATTTTGCATGGAAGTTTGCATGCCCGACTATTTCAGTAATTTTGCATAGAATTAGAAAATATCAATATTCGGGATATTACAGTGGTATCAGAGCATGTTCCTTGCCAGCTGTGGGCTTGAACATGAGAAGTAGATGAATACAGAAGAGGGCACTTTTGTAACCTATAGGAAAAGAAGGAGTAGGTACACGGAGGACTTTGAGGATATCGAACTCGAAGATACCAACTCAGACATGGACCCAACAGGTATACACTCTGACAGGGGAAAAGGAACAGGAGAAGATGAGGACAGGATGGAGTTTCGCAACCTAGTATCTGCATTGCAAGACTTAGCCAAAGGGCAAAAAGATGTACTTAATGCAATCAACAGATTATCGGCGAAACCAGAACCAGGTAACAACAGTACACCTCCCTCCCTGGTAGATAGAGAATCTACAAGCAGCAGTGGGAAGCTTGCATATTCCAATATACAGAATACACCCCACATATATACCAGACCTTCCAACAGGCCTACTATGCCTCACTTCTTGGCAGATGCAGTAGGAGGTCCAGTCATGCAGGTAGAGCCTAGCGAACCCTTTGGGGCTTATTTGCAGGTATACAGGGACTTAGGGGATGAGTTTCATGTAGCCATGTCTTTTTCGGATTTTTGCAACATGAAGAATAGGAACAGGCCCAGGAATTTCAACAAGAGATTCAATCATAACTATGAGCTGCAGAAAATCTTGGCCAGGTTGACCATCCCAAACTTTGATGGGACTCGCAGAGGTTCAACGAGTATATGGGTTCAGAAGTTGGATACCTATTTCCAACTCAATCCCATGACAGAGACAGATGCCATTAAATTGGCTACACTCCACCCGGACGGAGAGGCTCATGAGTGGTCGTACCACGGATTAGTGACATTGGGTCACAATACCATCCATTCCTATAGTGAGTTCACTCAAAAACTCATGGAGCGGTTCGATAGGAAAGATCCAGAGATACATTTCAGAGAGTTGGCTCAACTTAAACAGACAGGTAGCGCCAAGGCCTTCATCTCAGAATTCCAGAGGATAGCGGTCATGGTAACAGATGTGTCCAAGAGCAGGTTGACGATGTTGTTTACTGAGGCCCTAACAGAGCCATTACGAGGATGGGTGAAAGCGTACAAACCACCCACACTACAGGATGCCATTAGCTGAGCCAAAGATCTCCAAGACTCAGTCCCAAAGAATAGGTTCCCTCTCAAAACCAACTTTACGGTTAGGGATAAGGACAAGAAACCGTTCCAACATGATTTTCCAAATAAAACATGGTTAGATGAGGACATTACAAAAGACTTGAGGCGTAAGAAATTATGTTTTACTTGTCAGGAACCATGGGTTCCAGAACACAGGTGCGCGGGAAAGGCCAAGGCTCACTACATCGAAGTATATTCCGACAATGACGGGGAGGACTATGAGCAGGAGGCAACAGAAGAATTACGAGCAACAGAGGAAGAGTCACTCCAGGGTGATACACCAGAGGGAGTTATTGCTACGTTATCTAGAGTACCTAGATTCCATACTCTCAGGGTCAGAGGAGTAGTACAGGGCCACAGAGTGGGAGTATTGATTGATGGGGGAGAATCCCACAATTTCATTGATTTCGCTTGGGTAGCCAAGAGGGGTATTCCTACAGAGAAGTTCGAGGGATTTATTGTAGCTATAACCAGAAACTCTAGCATGGAGTGCAACTATTGGATTCCAAAACTGAATGTCACATTAGGCAACTACTAGATGACAGATTCATTTTATGTAGTAGATGTGGCAGATACACATGTAGGATTAGGCGTTCAATGGCTTTATTCAATAGGGAAATATACTACAGACTACCGAGCAATGGAAATGGAATTCTAGGGGTCAGATGGAAAACGGGTAGTTTTGAGGGGCATGAACACTTATCCTCCAAAACTAGCCTCTTCATAGAGAATGGAGGTAGTACTTAGACAGGATGACATAGAATGGGCTGCAGAATGTTTGGTCACCTTTAGGAAACCTCCAGAGAACAACACACAACACCTAGATGATATTCAGGCTTTATTACAGAAACACGAAAAGGTATTTCAAGACCTTCTAGCAGGTAGACTGCCAGACAGGGGCTTTGAGCACATCATTGAGCTAGAGGAGGGAACACAAGCAGTCATCACCACTCCTTATCGGCATCCCAAAAGATATAAGGACGAGATCGAGAAGACGATCAAGGAATTACTGGAGCTTAGATACATTCGGCCCAGCTCTAGCCCCTTTGCATCATCAGTGGTCTTAGTCAAGAAAAAGGATGGCACACTGTGAATGTGCATCGATTACAGAGCACTCAACAAAAAGACCATAAAAAACAGGTATCCCATCCCTAGAATTGATGAACACATGGACGAGCTGCGGGGCGCCAAATACTTTTCAAAGATTGATCTTCGCTCGGGGTACCATCAGATCCGAGTAAGGGATCAAGACATTTCTAAAACAGCTTTTCGTTGTCACTATGGTCACTATGAATTTATGGTCATGCCTTTTGGACTAACCATTGCTCCAACCACTTTTCACTCATGCATGAACCATACTTTCAGAGCTCAGTTACGTAAGTTTTTGCTAGTATTCTTTGATGACATCTTGATTTACAACAAAACATGGGAGGAACATTTGAAACATCTGAACGAAGTACTGAGCATTCTAGAAGAACACTCGCTTTATGCAAAGATGTCCAAGTGTGAATTTGGCATGGAGGAAATGCTGTATCTAGGACACATAATCAGTGCAGAAGGGGTACAGGTTGATATGGAGAGAATCCGAGCTATCAAGGATTCGCCCAAGCCAAAAACAGTCACAGAATTGAGAGGCTTCTTAGGCCTTTGCACATATTACCGGAGGTATGTTAAGGGGTTCTACCAATTTGTCGCACCCCTCACAAATCTCGCAAAGAAGGGAGCCTTCACTTGGACAGAATTAGCACATAAAACTTTTGAGGAGATGAAAGTCATCATGAGTTCTTGCCCGGTTTTAGCATTACCAGACTTCTCACAGCCATTTGTAGTAGAATGTGATGCCTCAGGGGAAGGGCTAAGAGCAGTATTGATGCAAAACCATCACCCCATTGCATTTGAGAGCAGGAAACTGAAGAACTATGAGCGCCACTACTCCATATATGACAAGGAGATGCTAGCCATCTTACATGCTCTCACTAAATTAAGACAGTACCTGGTGGGAAGCAAGTTCAAAATCAAGACCGATCATAACAGCCTCAAGTACTTCTCGGAGCAGGAGTTAAATGAGCGCCAATAGAAATGGGTCAGCAAAGTGCAAGCCTACGATTTCGAGATAGAGTATGTGAAGGGTAAGAACAATATAGCAGCTGATGCATTATCCAGACGACCTGCTTCATTATCTCTCATGAGCATATCTACAGATT
The DNA here is from genome assembly GCA_001517045.1 of Pseudotsuga menziesii. Lineage (NCBI taxonomy): Eukaryota > Viridiplantae > Streptophyta > Pinopsida > Pinales > Pinaceae > Pseudotsuga > Pseudotsuga menziesii. The sequence goes on along the minus strand of LPNX010046658.1, from coordinate 515,780 downwards.
TGAGGGCTCTTCTCTTAGTAGAGTACTCCAAAAATAAATTCGCTTGTGAATTATTGGATGGACAGGTTCAAGATGACAGGTACAGAATTATCGATGACATCATCTATTACAAGAGCATGATATACCTCGTCCCGGAATCAGCTCTAAGAAAGAAAATCCTATAGGCATCATATGACTCTCCACTATCAGGACATCAGGGTTTCTTGAAGACCTGCAGGTAGATCCGAGAGAGGTTCTCATGGAAGGGTCTCAAGGGGGAGGTTATGCAGCACGTGTGGGAATGTAGCATTTGTCAGCAAAACAGGGTCGAGCACATCCATCTAGCAGGGTTACTTCAACCACTACCAATTCCGGAACAGAAGTGGGAAAGTATCTCCATGGACTTCATTACAGGGTTGCCCAAGGTCCAAGGGCGAGATTGCTTATATGTCGTGGTTGATCGATTGACCAAATTCGCCCATTTCTTTGCTCTATCATCCAATTACTCCACAGGCCAGGTAGCCGAGTTATTTTTCAGAGAAATTTTCAGACCACACGGGTTACCCAAAACCATAGTCAGTGATCGGGATAGTAAATTTACCAGTGCCTTCTGGCAGGAGTTATTCAGATTGGTAGGGACAAAACTCGCTACCAGCACGAGCTATCACCCGCAAATTGATGGACAGATTGAGATTGTCAACAAGTGGGTTGAAGGGTATATGCATAATTATGTAGCAAGCCAACAGAGGACATGGATTAAGTGGCTACACTTAGGGGAATATTGTTACAATACCACGTATCACATGTCTATCAAGATGACACCTTTTAAAGCACTGTATGGCTATGAGGCACTGAGCTTCATAGATCTAGCCTTTGGAGACAGTAGAGCACCCAAGGCCAAAGATTGGATACAGGACAGTCAGGATATTCTCAAAATCCTGAAAGAAAACTTACAGGCAGCACCGAATCAACATAAACTATATGCAGACAGACACAGGGTTGAGAGGAGCTTCGAGGTAGGAGATCTGGTATATTTGCGGTTACAACCATACAGACAATCTTCCCTCAAACAGAAAGGAGTGAGAAACTTAAACCTCGCATCTATGGTCCTTACAAGGTAATTCGAAAGGTTGGAGAGGTGGCTTATGAGCTAGAACTGCCGGAAGAAAGCAAGATTCACAATGTATTCAATGTGTCCAGTCTCAAGAAAACATTAGGACAACACATTGCTCCATCCACGGAATTACCCCCTCTAGAAGATGAAGGGCTACTGGTAATAATTCCAGAGCAAATTCTACATGTAGGAGAAAGGAAGCTCCGAAACAAGGTGATTCTAGAGTATCTGGTAAAATGGAAGGAATTACCCATGGAGGACGCCACATGGGAAGGAGAGCAGGTATTGCAGCATCCTAGTTTGCAGTTGCTTGAGGACAAGCAATTTCAAGCAGGGAGGACTGTAATGTCCCCCCTCTAATTAAGCATACCAAACACCTGCTAACGTATTTAATTCCCTTAGGTTCGAGTGGGTACTGCATAAGAGGGAATTGACTGAATGGATTTGATACTTAGAGCACTATAGGACGTTTCTTCAGCGTCAAATCATTAGTCGAGTGGAAGAAGCCTTGTTTCTTTAGGCTTAAAAGTCAACATTAAAATAGAATTGCATGCATGCAAAAGTAAAGCGGAAACCCTAAGAGTGACATGCAATCCCTAAAAGTTTATGAAATTCTATTTAAGAGGGTAATGAGACCAAAGAAGGGTACTTATGATTATTATTGATTTTGGAGCTCTTGAGTAGCAGCACAACATGCGGCCACAACAGTTGGGGTTGAAGACGACGTCTTCAGCGAACGGGGTTTTGGCAGTGAGATATTTGCCCTAGTCTCATCTAGCATAACCATTCAGGTTCACCATCTGCTCTTGAACTTATTCATTTATTTGCAGTTATCCAGTATCCATCAGAGATTGTTTGCAGGGACACGTGTGCAGCCGTAAGGAGGTTTTAAGCTGAAAAACCCCAAATCATTCGCTGGTTATCCAGTATCCATCAGAGATTGTTTGCAGGGACACGTGTGCAGCCGTAAGGAGGTTTTAAGCTGAAAAACCCCAAATCATTCGCTGGGTCCTCAGATCTCAGTTTATCTTCGGAATACTGGCACCATTCTCATCATCAGTATCATCCTCCAGTACCCGATGATTATCAGATCCGGTCTTACTCATCCGGAGCAATTCTCAGCAATTTGGGGATCAGGGGGGCGTGAGCAGATAAACTTCCAATTCAATTCGCTAGCCTGCCTAGAGATCTCAGAACTTCCGCATGTGTCAGGCATCCTCTCTGGCACGGGAAGACTACCACTCCTGCAAATTCTCAGCTTCAACGAACACCTCTTTCACTGAAAACGTTACCCTTTGTTGATTTTGGGTTCATGCTGTTGGGTATCACCAGAGGTAGAAAGCACCATTTCATCACCAGATCGGCTTTTGATGCATGCATATTCTCTCAGGGGCATTTCAACCGGCTTATCAGTGGTAAGTGTTACATTCTATCCTGCAAACCCTAACCCTAAATTCAGCTATAATATAGGGCAATTTTGCATGGAAGTTTGCATGCCTGACTATTTCAGTAATTTTGCATAGAATTAGAAAATATCAGTATTCGGGATATTACACATGTGTTTGGTCGCCTTAGAGTTTCGTCCGATTTCATGAATTTTTTATTTTATTTATTTATTTATTTATTTTTTTTAAGCCATTTTTAATGGTTTAATTAAAAAACTTGTAAATGGCATAAAAACTGGATCCACAGGCAGAATTTGGCGCGGGGATGCTCGTTTTAATGCTTAGAGCATACTCTTTACCTCAGGACCAACTTTTCATACATTCCAAGTGATCAGAAGGTCACTTATGGTCGGTTTTCGCTATCAGAGCATCAAAGTGACACTTAAATGCAAAAAGTGCATCATTTTGGCATGAGTCAAAATAGGGGAAAAGTAAAAAAATGATATGGTTTAAGTTATGGGATGACTTGGCTTAGTGGGTCCCCATGTAGATGACTTCTCTTAGGGAGGAAAGCATCACCTTAAAGCATGTTTCACTTACCATTTATCTTAAACCAAGGTCTTGCTCACGTCATTGCTCATACGAATTATCTCAAGGTTTGAGTGTGGCCCATACTTTTGATTAGCGAATAGGTGACATGAGTGTGACTTGTCATTTAAAAAGGGCGTCACATATTATTTGTTTTACTTACCATTTTATCCAAAGTTTTGAACTCGCATCACTTGGGCCGTACGTTTGGTTTAGTGTGAGGTTGGTGCTTGGGTGTGATGTGGCTAGGTAGGTAGAGGTCGCCTACCTCATGGGAGGTGGCGCCTCCTCTATGGGATCACTTCAGTTAAGCTCCAAGCCAATCCCATGAATCTTTCTCTTCTCTGGAGTTCTACGCCAGAAGTGTTGGTGGTGCCCCCCTGGGCCTGCTTTTGCTATAAATAACACACCTCTCTCCCATTTCAAACTAGTTGGAATATGCTGGGAAGAGCTTGCGCATTGTAATTTCTATTCATTTGAGAAATAAAGAGACTTTGGAGGTCTAAATTGTGATGTGCTTTGGTTGAGTGAATGTATTATCTTTTAGTTGTATGGAGGTAACTTGTATTTAAACCATATACATGCTTTGAATCTTGTGTAGTTTACTTGAAGGGTTTGTATCAACTTTGTGAGATAGGTTAATCATTTTGTTTAATGAGTTAATCTATTGAGTATAAATATTTAGAGATCTTACTGAATGCTGTTATATTGATTTCTGAATACGTATGCTTCTACATTTGATCTGTGTTTTGTGAGTGTGTGATATGCAGGTTGCCGTGATTGGAGACGTGGAAGATCTTGTCTGATCTCTTTGCCTTTCTTTTCTAATAGTACTTGTTGCAGATAAAAGTTCCTCGACACATCACAAGTGAAGGCCCAAGGATCCTCTATTCTCCAAGTTGCCCTTTCTTTCCTTCTCCCCTTCTTTACACTTCATTGTTTCCGGTTTTTCCTTTGAAAGGCACTCATAGATTTGCATTTAAATTCATATTTTAAGAATAGATCCTAAAGTTGCTTTTCCTTTACAAGGTCTGTACTTGTTTTGCAAATCACTATTATTTGTGAGTCCAGATCTAAAGCGTCATCTTACTTATTCAAGTTATTTATCTATCATAACAGAAAGCTTGATTAGTAGGTTAGCTTCCGATTTTAAATTTCATATCTAGCATCTTAGTGCTTTGTTTTGTTTTACTATCCTTAAGAAGCAAACAAAGACCCTGAGAAAGCAACTTTCTAGCTTACTTTCTTAGTCATTTTTCACCTAGTTTTTATCATTTTTACTTGGAAGTTTTTCGGCAAATTTTGGTAAGGTTTCCCAAGTTTTTCTTGTGCTTAGCTTTGTCTTCATCTCCCTCTGGCTGTGCAACTTATCCTTTGACATAGTTTTCCAAGTCATGTTCTTCTATTATAAGAAACACTCTGTACTTCCATGCCCAAAAGTTCTCAGCTCCTTCAAGCTCGTCCTCAAGCTTGGTATTGTTTTCCATCTTGATAAAATGAGAACCTCAAATGGAAATAGAGAGAATAGTTCTTACCAATTAGTGTGCTTCAACCAAATGCTTGCTTTAATGCCTTTTTGGAAAATTGCTTTTGGTTGACCTAGGGTTTGACAGAGAAACCTTATTTTTTTCAACTTTTGTATCTTGCAAAACTGATTTAAGAGAGAGATGTACCTCTTCAAGGCAAGTTGAGCAATATACTCATTTTCCCAAATTTGTGGACAAAACTGTAGAAAATTTGATGCCTTGGTTTTCCCTCGGTAGTAGTGTTAGGTCAAAAATTGAAAATCCACAGAACTAGAATCTGCCTCTATAGGAAGATGCGCCCTCCTAGGGCGAGTTGAAATGCCCTCCTTTTCAAGTTGATCTGTGAAGGGAAGTGCCCAGAACATGAAGCTTTAGTTTTTCGGTTCCAACAGAAATTGGGGCAGAACTGAAAAATATCAGAATAGAGATTTGTTTCCACAGAAAGATGCACCCTTTTAAGGTCGTTACCATATCATTTCTTTCAAGATAAATCTATGGATGGAAATGACCAAACTTTGATGCCCTAGTTTCCATCTTTCATAAGTGACAACTATACAAAGTCTTCTTTTAGGATGGCTCTGATACCATGTTAGAATTTCAACATGATAATGTTAGATCTTCACACAATGTGCTTTATGATATCATAATCATATGCAATAAGATCACTGAAAGAAAAACAAGCACAACAACATAATAGACACAACAATTTTCATTTGGGAAACCACAAGAGAGAAAACCCACCAACTTCTTCAGTATAGATTCCGTCAACAAGAACAATGCCAAACCAAGATAATATAACCCCAAAAGATATAGCAGCTTCTTCTTCTTCCCGACGAACCTATTCTTCTCTCTGTTGCTCACTTGCTTGAGTGTGATTTATGTCCAAATGAGGTGAGCGCCTCACCTATTTATTCTCATCAAGTGAATGACCTTTTTACCTAACCGTGCTGTCTTCTCTTTCTTTAACTAGGCCGACTTCTAAGAAGACACAAAATAACATTTATATAATGACTCTTTTAAGTACTATTGACCTGACTTACAACAAAAGGTTTACATTGATTCTTTCAAGGACTTTTACATGACCAAATACATGAATAACATCCCCCGAAGGAGGTATAACAATAATACAGTAAAAATACAATAATAATACAATAAGATTATCTTCTGAAGTTACACAATCTTTAACATATTTAACCTTGCATAATTGCTTGTGGGTTGTGCAGCCTTGGAGCTTGACATGTGTCGCCTAGAGTTGGAGTGCTCTGCATGTGGACCTATCTTATGTAGAGTTAGGTTGTTTGTAGTTACTAGGCTCGCTTGACATTGTTGGCCTCCCTTACCTCATATAAATAGAGGAAGGATAGTGTGACTAGGTCCAGTTGTCTTCATTGATATCCCTTACCTCATATAAATAGAGGAAGGAGAGTGTCTTTAATATTCATTTCATTCATCACTCACTTGGAATAAGGATGTGAAGAGTGGAGCACACACCTTTCTCTCGTCTTGTACTCTTCTTTATTATATTCTCTCTCTTTGTCTTGGAATGCTAGGGTTCTTGGAGAATCAAGGGAAATTCTAGAGTTAGTGGTTTACGCTAAGGAGGAAAGGAAGACTAGGGTTTGGCAAAACCCCAAGTGAGAAGAAGCATTGTTGAAAAGGAGAGGAGAAGGAGATGCCTTGCACTTGTGGGAGACAAGTGTTGATGCTTGTTGGAGATCTTTGGTAGTAGCTAGGATTTTCTTGGTTTTCTCTAGCTAGGTTTTTGTAGAGCTTGAAGAATTGTACCGACTTGTGATAAGTTACGAGTATGTACATGTAGTTGATTTCTACCATATATATACAAAGATTTTAGCTGTTTAGAATTATGAAATTGCGGATCTGATTTTCAGCTTGCACTGTCTTTTTCGTTGGGTAATTTCTAGCTCTTGTTGTTCATGCTGATTTGACATAACATAGGGCTGACATTGTAAACTGATTTAATATTAGTGTTCCACGGGGACGTGCCTCCCAGGGTCAGGGGCTCGCCCCCTACGCTTCGCACGCCCCGGAGGCTGGGGGGCTCCATGGGAAAAGTTTCCTAGCGCCCTCCTTTCTGCGAAACTTGGGGAAACGCGGGTCTAGGAGTTTCCCGTATTGGGGGGCTCCCACACGCCCCCTCCTGAAAATGGGGGGCTTTGACAGGCCCCCACTGCCCTCAATTTTTAAATTTTTTTACTTAAAAAAGATATGGTTCATCTTAAATTTTAGGCTTTTACACTAAATGGTCATTTTGAAACGAAATAGAAACAAATAAAAAGAAACAAACATCGATATGATATGCTTGGCTATAACGATTACATTAAATTACACTAAATTCTTCAGGAACATAAGCATGCTAGTATGCAAATGGTGATGGGATGAAGAATTGATATGCTGATATGTTGGGGTTCATATTTTAATTATTTTTCTTTTTTCTTTTTTATAATTTTAGAGACCGACCCCTCTATGTTAGGGACCCTGACGCCTCCCCGCCCCCCCATCCCCCAAAATACCCCAAAATTTTGGGGTGTCTCTAGACGTCCCCAATGTGCGTTTCCCCGCTCCAACGGCCCCCCGTCCCGGAAACTTGGTGGAACACTGTTTAATATATATCTTGAAGATAAGAGAACAGATTTACTGCATTATATCTACAGTATTTAAAGTGCCATCAGATCTTGTTTGTGCTTGGAAAAGTGTGCCCTAAGTGCTGGAACTTGCTGGCATATGTTTGGTATCTTTCCTCTTGGGCCACCTAGCATGCTGGGTTGAAGTGAGATGAAATATTGTGTGCTGTTTGCTTCTGTAAAGTATATTTCCAATCAGCCTTAAGGCTAAGGTTAACAAGGACTAGATTCGGTAAATTTCCTTGTGACACAAAATTTTTGAATTTGCAATAAAGTACAGATTTTGGAAATTTCTACAGTATTGGGCCCTGCAATCCACCAACAGCATTCAAAGTTCCTTGAACATAGCTAGCTAATCTTGGATTTTGTTAAAATATTTTGTCTTTATGTATATATAGTATATAGTCCATTTGAATCTGCATTATGTGTTTGATTAGATTGAAAAATTGTTTTGTCAAGCATTTCCAAAGCATCTGTTTGAGATCTCAACTTCTGAATATGGAATCACAACTCATTCATTTATCCTCGGGCTTCATAGATTCTGTTCAACATTTTTTCATTCTTGTCATCTTTGTATTCCTTCTCATGAATCATAGTGATTTGTAACAGGCCATCGTTTCAGAGTACAACCTCCATCTTTCTTCACCAATTGTCATAGTTATCCCCTGTGATATGTAAATTATAACTTATAACTATGGTTTATGAAAGCCATAACAAATTTGAGCAAGAAAGTTGCTTTTGAAGAGAAACTCAATAATTTTTTGTTACTTGGAACAAAAAATCCCCTCGTCAAGGAAGTGGCCAATTAACATAAAATAACAACTGAAAATACTTCCAACCAACAACAAAATCAGTTACACATAAGTGATGTGTCTGTATCAGCATCACAATAGAAGAGAAAACTGCCAAAAAACCTGGAAACAAAATGTGCCCTAGACACACCACACATTTTCTCAAAACCTAGTTTTTCTGTGTAGATTTAGGGCACTTCGGCAAAAACATGAAAACAGCAGCAGAGTAGTGGGAAGGCAGAAGCAGGTCCAAATTTGTCTTCAAATATGAGCCAAAAATTATGCCAAAAAATGTCACTTGCAAGAATAAATGGGCTACCTACTACATTCTTTACTTAAAGGGGTCCCTGTGTTTGACATAACATTCCGAACTTTTGCTGGCCTCGAGAACGAGAGAGTGACCCCACCAACCTTCCTTACCCAAGAGCAACCAATTGGCACCGTTCAGTAAGTAATGGTAGGAACGAGCAACCACCCGACTAAGGATAAGATATCAGGTATCTTCCTCTATCTATAGGGAGAAGAGATATACCTATAAAAGTCAGAACATAGAACTATGAGACTTCAAAAAAGGGTAAAACCTATTCAACACCCCACTACGGACCAAACAATTTCTTGATTAATAAATTTGCCTTAAGCTGGACCCTGCAAGAAAGAACGATGCTAAAAATATGTGGATAAAGGGAAGATTTGGGAGATGGCATGGAGAAACAACCCAAATTTATTTTTACCTTGTTGCAGCTCAAAACAATGTAAAATTACCTAAAAATTTCTGTCTGAAAATAAACCTGCTGAGAATAGGGATTTTTTTTTTGATGTAGCAATTCAGTTAAAAATCCCCAAGTTTATTTGAAGCCCTTCCTTCAAACAAACCACAGAAAACAAATAGTAGTGTGCACAAGCTCATATATGCAAAATACTTGACTTGAAATGCGCTCTAATCAGACATTGATTGAGATACTTCTTTTTTTGTAATAGACTTCACAAATCAGTGGTTAGGAGTCAGGACCTGGGAGTTTCAGTCTTGCAGCTTTGATACCATGTTAAAGTTTAGATTCTGCATCCCTTAAGAAGGTAGAGTGAGTTTTCACATAATGAATACACTGACAACTCAAAACAAAGAGATTTGGCGAGTATCTCTGATACCCAAATAGATCAATGAATAATATTAAGAGAAGCTCACATGATGATTTACAAATGAGGCAAAGCCTCAAATATATAGAAATGGGGCTTAGTACAGCCTGAGTGGGACTAATGGTTAAGAACATGGGTTTTCTCTTTGGAGATCACATGTTGAATTCCAGAGGGGTATAGGGTATCTACATGTGAGCAAGCTGTTGTTTGTCGATATTAGTGTGGGGTTGGCAAGGTATCGACATTCTCATTCTTGCTTATGGGCTTGAGAGTGGGACAAATTGTATTTCGGTGGCAGACCCCAATGCCCAAAATTTAAGTCAATTGGGTGTAGCTTAAGTGGCTGAGAGAAAAGTTGTTATCCTCCCCACGCAGGTTGAAATCCCACTTTGTGACATGCTTGCTTTCTTCGTTAGTCAATTGTTGAATGTTGACCTGGCCTTGAGCAATAAGGAATCTGGTTTACCCTAGTTACCACTCTTGGAATGAGGGGAAGTAGTCTGGGTTTCCCCAGGGAATACATTATCCAGAAAAAAAATATAGATATGGGGTTTAGATTAGCTGCCCCAAACCCATAAAACATGGGAACATGAGCCCACACACTAACCAATGTCGGTTACAGCAACTCACAAAGGGCAAATAAATGATTTTAATGGCCACTAGGGCCACAAGTTAATATTACAATAAGTGAACATTCTGGTGCATTAATTACATTAAATACACCAGCAATAATATCCTTTCTGCATATACACTATGTGAAACCAACAACTAATTCTGTAGAAATAAAAGGGAAAAATCAAACGCAAGTATAGACATTCATGGGGTAATGAACAACAATAAAATAGGGTGGGGTTGATGTCTTGGTATGCTGACTAAGTACCCTTGACGATGATGGTGGAGCATAATGAAGCCTCTTGTGGTCATTAAGCAGAAGAAGAAAAGAAGGAAGAGATCTTGCTTGAAAACTTAACAGATGCATCCATACTCCATCATAATTGATCATATAGTGTCTCTTGTCTAACCTATCGAAAGATTCGAGGTTCACTTGAGGTATATATTAAATGTTGTACATGAAAAATTTAGGAGGTAAATGTTATAATAGTCATTAATAATTACTGTCAACATAGGCAAAAACCAGTGCAATTTACAAATATGCATGTTGAACCAGTATTTGAAGATGCATGTGAGAGTGACTTATAGATAGATTGACAATAATATAATGATTTTTTGTTCGGTTCTATTTATTCCATCATTTTTTCAATAGTTGATTGCCTATGCTGGCTGCTGGAAAATTGATAAAATGGAATGCACCTGCTGTAAGTAATTTCGTCCTGCATCACGTTATACAAAATAGGAGTAGACAGCAACATTGAATAAGATACGCATGTTATGAATCTTTTATCATGATGACGATCTTGTAAAATGACCTTTTATTTTTAAAGGATGTGAGCTATTTGAGATTTTCTTACAGCTTAGTTTCTTTTAGGTTCAAATGTACTCTAAATGGCTGGAAATGTGCATGTATTTTAAGTATCCACTTAAAATGCAATTTTGTTAAACTAGCAATACTTTTAGGTTTAGGTGGTTCTTATTAAAAAATATTGTACATGAATATCCAAGGAACTTGGTTTAGGTGGTTCTTGTTATAAGTTAATGCGATCATGCCTCTAATTGTGAGGCAAATACACTCAAACATGATTGACTAATGCTCTATGGTGAAATTATGCAGGTTTCAGGTTTTCCTAATAATGAGTACAAAGGATTCTCAACTTTGTGTGAAGCTGAAGAGTACTTCAATAAGCCTGGATCAGGAAATTGTGTAACTGAAGCTGTTGCTGATAAAAAAATATTGGATGAGAACAACTTTAACAAGTTTTCGGATTCTGTCTTTACAGCGAAAACTACAAAAATAAAAAGGGACACCTGTGGAAATGTTAGTTGAAATCTATCCATGGAGTGCCATATTATTTCTTCTGATATGTTCCTTGTGTTTCTTATAATCAATTTGTTATAAGTACAATTAACTGCATTTTCTTGTTTGCTGTTGTAATCATAGACATTCAGACACAGACTTTATTATTGTGTCAAGTATTAAGATGATGCAATATTTAATGTATATTAATCCTTATGTTGGTTTTCAAGATTACAAATCACCTTGTGGGCACTGAAGGGCCATGTTGTGTTGACTCACCATGCTCAACCTGTGAACCCATAGTGCACTTTTAATCTCTTTAAATATTCAATTCTTCATAATTTCATGCAGATATATATTGGCAATACTGGAATGCTGCATTAAGAGTTCAGAATTACATGATGCTTTGATCCCAACCAAGGTTGCAAGAGCATGGGAGTAGGAGCTTGGGACTGCCATTTTCAAAAAAAGTCAGGGAGCAAAGCGTCTCGGGAGCATTTATATATATATATATATATATATATATATATATTAAAAATACATTTATATTTTGGTGCCGCCTAAATCTTTAAGCCAATGGGTGCGACTTTGGGGGCAAGTAAGAGTAAAGTGCTGTCACTTGATCTTGACTCCTCCGTCTAGGTTTTCTCCTAGCGAAGCCAAGGGGGGTGGTCCTTATGAAAGTAATCTAAGGTTGTTAATCTATAATAACTAAAGCTACTTTAGGAGATGAGAAAGATTACTGAGAACAAGACTTTTGCAAATAATTTAGATCAACAACATGTAATTTTAAAGAAACATTCCATTCAACACATGAATTAACTTAGATAGCCAAAAAGTAAATGTGTGATTGATGCAAAATAGACCAGTGCTAATGGAGTCGGATATTGCTGTTGTGATGTGAAAGGGTTGCAATTGTCTTGTTGGTCAGTTTTAAATTTATTAATGAGTTGATTAAGGAGTAGGTAAATTGTTGGTCAGTTTTATTAAAATGGTAGCGATCTGGATTATTAGAAGGGAGAGGGAATTCCAGATATACCCAAGGGGTACGAGGAATGTGTCCGGAATTGCTTAGAGGTCGTTCTCACAGCGAAATGTGTGCTAAACTGGAGTCGCAAGGGTGTGTCCAACACTACACCAAACTAGGGTGTAGCTTGACGGGGTCCCACCGTCACTGTTTAGTGGTTCTCGCTTCACTTGAAGACTTTGCCCACAACTTAACAATATTTGTAAAACGACTGATTTTCGTTCGGAGATCAATTAAAAGATGAGACTAATTACTAGTGACTGAAATCCTTTTTTGATACAACCAATTGATCAGACAAAGCTACAACGGAAGTAGAGCATACGAGGGTAAGAGCCTTGTTAATTTTAAGAATTATAGAACATATTTTATTGTTTATTAAGACCCCAAGAGTCTCTTTCAGGTTTGTATACCTTACTCAGGAAAGTAAGGGGGTTAATTTGCCAAAAAAGTAAAAAATGCAATACACGAAATATGTTTTAATTAATCTACCACGAATCTCTTTTCCGTTTCGGGTAACTTGGGAATACGTGGGGTTAGTATTTCTTTTCCTTGAAACAATAAAGTAAAACTAAAATCAATTAAACCATAAAGTAAAAAACTAAACTAAGGCAAATAAGCAAACCATGAGGATCGTGTCGACACAGATCCTGCCAGGGGGGGTGGGGACTGGGCTCTTGGGAGCCTACTCAAAACTTCTATTTAAATTATTACAACTCTAGAGAAATGGACTTTGGTCCTTATAACTTGGATCCAAAGGCCTACAACTTGAGAGAAAAATGATTTTTTGGTGAAAGGAGAACTCTGTTGAGCTCTTAATGGTCTATTTTATCGCAAAACGACCAAACTTTCCTTCTCTTTTTAAGCTAAACTTGCAAAAATTAGTGAGCTATCAAATGCAAAAGATGCTCAAATACACTTTAAGAGTGTCTTTGAAGTTTGAACAACCTCCGAAAAAGTCTAAAAAAACTAAGTTAAACTATGAATAAAAATTGCAAAATTTTAAGGAAGGCAAGCTAGAAAGCTTGCCTTCTTAGGATCTTTGCTTGCCTCTTTAAGAGATGGCAAACACGTTGAAAAGCACTAAATGCTAGATAAATATTGAAAGTACAAAATTTTCTTTAATCCTTGATTTAACAATTTAACATTTTAAGCTTTGCAAAAAGAAGATATAAAAGCTAGATCTAGACTTTGAATAAACTATTGAAAGGAAACTAGATCTAGACACTCTGATCTACTTATAATCTTTCTTTAATGATAGATCTAAAAGAGTAACCAAGAAAAGTGAATAAAACTGAGGATCTAAAAGAAATAAGAATCAATGGTTAGATTAGCAAGAAAAGCTTGCGCAATGGAGTCGTCTTCTTAGTGTTGCCGGAGGGATGACAGTCTTCTTGCAAAAATGCTTGAGAAAAAGGAGAGCAAGCAATCTCACAAATTTCTTCTTCCTTGGTCACCTGAAATACTTCACAAAAGCTTGCAAAAAGGGAGTTAAAGCATGATAGTGTTAACTAAATAAAAGATGTAGAAATAGATGCATTCAAACAAGAATAGACAACATCTCTTAGGTCTTTCACAAGACTAACAATAAGAAGCAAATTATTCAAATCTTACTTCTTATCCTACTAGAATGAAAATTCCCTTCAAAGGTTATTAGAACTCCAAACTTGTAAACAAACTTTGCAAAGACACAGTGTACCTCAATGGTTCATGAAGAGCAAATCAACCAAACATCCAATGAGAACAATAGCATGAGCCTCCAAAGCCTTTCTTTATTATTGCCAAACAAAAAGTATTACAAAAGAGTGCCAACAGAGGTTCCACCTTCTAATGCATTACAAAGGCAAGCTGCCTTCATTATATAGAAAAACCAAGCAAAGCGGGGCGCACGGGCCACTGAAGATTACTGGGGCGAATTTGAGTTTGAGAGGGAGTTAATCCCTTGATTCAAGCGCGTTAGAGGGAGTTACACTCAAGAAAAATGCGCCACCTCTCAAGAGGTAGGCACAACCCCTCTTTGGGATCTCCAAAACATGTTGGATGGGTGCCACCTGAACAATTACGCCCCCTTCTAAGGACAAAAACGTCCCCTTAATCCAACTAACTCATATTGATTAGATTTGATGCCGAATGCCGATTAGGATCCTCAGTTAACTCTTATTTGATGTTTAGTTAACTTCCCTGAACTCCAGACATGTCCCAGACATGTTTCCACTGATTTAGGAAATTGTCTTTTTCCTTTATTTTCCAATTTTTTGGTATTTTTTACCATTTTTGAGTAATATTCAATTTTGGAGAAATACTTCTTTAAAAACTTAGGAAAGTGGGTCTATGGGTAAAGTGGGTGCTTTGAGTGTGAAAATGAGCACCCCCATGGCAAATTCGTACTTTAGACCAGACTTTTATTACATTTTTAATTTTCCCCATTAAACTATTAAAAAATAGCCTAAGTTTACGAGAAAAAATATTTTTTACGAAACTTAAAATAAAACCTAGGGCATGTCCATATGACTCAATATTAATGTCTAGCATGTTCATATACATTGACACATGAACTTTAATAACCTTCTATGGCCTAACCACCAAGACGACCATTCCAGCTTTGGAGGAGCAGGTGAAAAACTCGAAAATTATAAGTTGTTTATTCAACAACATATAATTAACAAGGAAAAAACACCTTGGAATGCTTGGATTGATGTTTAAGTCCTAGGAAGCCATGTTCTTTACAAAAAACCCTTGCTAGCACATTTTTTACAGTCTCCCTGCAAGGTATGAACATGTGGTAAAAAAGTGAAAAAATGGCTTTATAAGGCCTGAATGGACTTCTAAACTCTGAATTTGAACAAGTACTTGTTCATTTTTGGCTGCTCACTTAAAAGTCCAACTGAGTGCAACTCAGGTGGTAACATATTCCAAAAAAACATGTAGAATGCCAAATTAGTTGCAGAATATGTGAAACATTTATATTTATTCTACTTCTACATGAACATTCATAATTTCATGGTACATTACTACATACTACATACTACATAGTAACATACTACTCTAGTACATTAATGATTAATCATTCAAGCATTAACCATCTAGTTGCTAACAATTAAAAAAGTTACAAATACAAACCATCTAGCAATTACGAACATACAAATTTTAAAACCATATAATAAGAAGTAGATCATTAACTTTGGAATGAAAGTTGAAATAGATTATCCACCAACTGTCAATACGACCAAAATCCAAATAGTTATGTTTACAAAATAGGCCATCTGCATAATTTCTAAAATGATATTTTAACTGAACTATGAAAACTGAAAGGTATCATACTAATAACTATGAAGTATGAAGTATTAATTATGATCATTGAAGACCAAAACACTAAAGTTTTTCCTTCCTTTTTGCACTACCATGGTTGCCCCGTGAGCCTCCACGTGGTGGTAGTGAGGTTGAAGCAAGATGTAGCTATGTAGAATCTGTAGATGGAAATGGAACTGAACGTGAAGGCCCTACTGATGTAGCTGCTGTTGGAGTCTTGGTTTGAAGGACGATCATGGCAGTGGATGGGGCAAGCATGGATGGAGGTGGCATATCAACATTATCATCATCATCTTAAAGAGCATTCTCCAATTGCTCCAAAACCAATGCTCCATCCTCCAAATTATCCTCCTCTGGACTGTAGTCCCAAGTTTTAAATGATTTATCCATCGTTGATTCCTCACAGTAATGGGACAACATTCGCAAGTTTGAATGCACATAAACCAAGCTCTCTTCTCGGCTTGCATTCAACCTGTTTCTTCTAACACTGTGAATGAAACTGTAGGTGCTCCAACACCTCTTTGCAGAAGAAGTGTTCACCACCTTTGTAAGCACCTGCATTACCAAACGTTGTAGCTTTGGGGTAACACTACTATCCATGTCCCACCACTCAAGAGAAGACAGATTCCCTCGATCTCTAATTGCATGGTTGGACCCAAAGGCACCGATGCTACTAATGTACTGGCTCAATTGTCTCCGTATGGTATCACACTCCTCATCAATATAAATTTTTTCTAATGCTTGCATATAACTTGTTTGAACCTCTGGATCTTGGTGTGGTTTTGTCTTCACCCCACCACCAACTACTGATGTTGAAAGCCATGATAGTATTTTGGGGTGAGCAAATATGCTAAGGCATGTATTGGAATATTTAGCTTTTCCCACCATTTACCCACCTCTACACTGATATGTTCATACAAGTTCACATCTCTAGGTTGAACAATGTCCTTAATTTGCCCCAACATGGTGTCCATTTGCTCATAGACCTCCCTAATGATCGACCTATCTGAATCTCCAAACCGAAGCATGTTATAAATTTGCTTGGTGATCTCCAAACCATACTTGCTCTGTGACCAAAAATAACTATCAAGAATATTGTCCTTTCCTGCATCCATGCCCTCTCTATCAGTGCTCAAGTCATCCCACTTATCACTCTCAATAGGCGCTTGAAGGTGAGAAAATAACGACTAAATCTAGTCTTTGAAATCTTAATTAGCTGCAACTTAGATTAAGTGTCATAAAATGCATTGACCCTTGTATGAGTTGTCAAAAATTTGATGAGTTTCTTTCCTCGCTTGTACACGACATTAATCCATGCACATTCGTTATGCTTGACAATATCATGCATCAAAAGGTTCAAAGTGTGCACCAAACAACTGGACCAAAAGATGTGAGGATACTTCCGCTCAATGATTTTTCCTGCTGCCTTACAATTTGCTGCATTATCAGTGATTACTTGAATCACATTTTCTGGACCAACCTCATCAATGGTTTTTAGCAGGAGCTCTGCTATGTTTTGAGCAGATGAAGAGATTGATGAGGAGTCATGCGCTCCAAGAAACATAGCACCACTAGCTAAAACAGCAAGGACATTTATCAAATGTTGGTTTCTAACATTTGTCCAACTGTCAGATACAATGGGTACCCTAGTATCTACCCGCCAATCTGTATACTGTGCAAGAGCTCTTTTGATTTTTGATGTTTCCATATCTAGTAACATAGTTCTAGCTTTTTCATAACTGGGGCTTTTGTACCAAGAGGGTGCTTTGTTGATGGGTTTAACCATATCATGCCAATAAGGGGATCGAAGAATATTGAATTACACACAACATGCATAGAGAAACCGTGCCACTGTTGCATCTGAATCATCCCTACCACCAATATTAAGGAAATCTGCTATTCTTCTCCTACCCCCACCAGAGGTTTCAATTACACTAGAAGATATGTTGCTACCAAATCGAGATGATATGGATTCGAATTGAACCTTTTGTTTTTTGTGATGGATTCTTTGTGCAACTTCCTCTATCTTGATGTATCTTCTTCTCTCTTCTTTTGATAAATTAGGGCAAATTGCAATCCAATGGCACCTTTATTATCATCACTATCCATTACCCCACAAAGTGTTTGATTTTCATAAGATTATCGCAGTATATCTTAATTGTATTTATCAATAGGATCACTAAAAGATAGACAAAGCACAAAACAATAACATGACGATAACACGAGTATTTTTAGCCTGGGAAACCCAAATGGGAGAAAACCTAGCAACCTCCGTCTAGAGATGATAATTCTGAGATCAGAGTACAATGAAGAAGAAAGATAAAATATGGAAAAGCTTTCCAAATATAGAAACCCTGAAAAATAGTCTTCTTCTGCAGTATATGCGAACTTCTATCTCCCAGAAAACTGCGAACTTCACTGTGCTGTTGTGTTGTTGCTGTATAGAATAATGAGGGGCGCCTCCTATTTATACAGATTTTCCACTAATAATTTAACTGGGTCCGACTTCTCTTGGGGGAGCAATAGAATTTATATTTTATTATTTATTTTATCTTTTCTATTGCTTGTTTTTCTCGCCAAGGTCTACATTGTTCTTCTAGGGTTTGTATGATTGATTACAATAAGTTCATCTCTCATAGGAGGTAGAATACAAGAACAATAAGAATATCTTCTGAAGTTGCACAAACTCCAACACTCCCTCTCAACAAGGAAGGTATTCTTCGGTCTTCATCAGCATGATGATCATCTGGGTTTCATCTGTACATCTATACTGTCGCTATCATCTCTAAACGTATTGAAGATTGTCTTTATGAATTTGTTCTATACGGATGTCTGAGAGAAAATCTCTTGCTACCTATTCGTCTCTACTGCCAATGGAATATTCCATGCCTGGCTAGAGATCCTGGATGAGCAAGTGTGTACGATCATCTACTACCTGTTTGTCTTATCTGTCAATGGGGTATTCCCATACCTGGTTAAAAACCTGAACGAGTAAATGTGCACGACCATCTACTGCTTGTTCGTCTCATCTGCCTATGGGTTACTCCCATACCTGGCTGAGAACCTGAACGAGTAAATATGCATGATCATCTACTGCCCGTTTGTCTCATCTGTCGATGGGTTACTCCCATACCTAGTTGAGAACCTAACGAGTAGAGGTGTCTGTGCAATCACACGACAATCTGCTACTTGTCCGACTCATCTGCCGATGGGATTTCTCCCAAACCTGGCTGAGCACCTGGATGAGCAGAGGCACCTGTGTGAACCCAACCATCTACTACCTGTCCGTCTCATCTGTCGATGGGATTTCTCCCATACCTGGCTGATAACTTGGACGAGCAAAGGTACCTGGGCAAAAGTATGCTAAATGTCTCTCAGTCATCTCTCCCTCTCAAGGAGGGATACGTTCTCCTCTACTCCAAGTCTTCTGCGAAAGTATTCAAGCTTCATCCTGGGAAGAGGCTTGGTGTGAACATCTTCAGTTTGGTTCTCCGTCGGAATATACTGGAGCTCAACCGCACCTTTCTGCACCATATCATGTATGAAGTGATATTGAATCTCTATGTGCTTCGACTTGTCGTGAAATACATGATTCACTGACATTTGCAAACAACTCTGGTTATCACGGTGAATCACGGTTGGCTCGGGAAACTAACCAAACAATCTTGCAAGAAGTTTACGAAGCCAAACTGCTTCTCGGGCTGCTGAACTAGCAGCCATATACTTGGCCTCTGCAGTACTGAGAGCTTCTGAGTTATGCTTCCTATTGTACTAGGAAATTACTGCTGAAATCAAACTGAAACAAAATCGTGAAGTGCTCTTCCTATCTGTAGTGCATCCAGACCAATCTGAGTCTGTAAACCCTTGCAATCTCAAGTCACAATCTGAATTCTATCATAGATCATATCCCACAGTGCCATGTAAGTATCTGAGCACATGTTTTGCAGCAGTCTAGTGAATCTGCCTCGGTTCGCACCTGAACTGATTGAGGGCATTTACAACAAAACAAATATCTGGTTTGGTGTTTGTCATATACATCAAGGACCCAATCAATTGACGATACATGGTGGGATGGATCAAATTTGGATCTGAAGCAGAATCTCTCAGCTTCTTCAAATTTCCATCCGTCGGAGTAGCTATGGACATGCAGTCCAACATTCCGAATCTTTTTAGTATATCTATGGTGTATTTTCCTTGACCTAGGAAAATCTTCTTCTGCCTTTATCATACTTCTAATCCCAAGAAGTAATGCATCAATAATATTATTGAGAAAGGCTGTCTTGACATCCATCTGATACAACTTCCATCCCATTGTTGAACTAATAGGAATGATCAATCTAATGGAATTATATCGAGCCATAGGAGCTGAGAGAACCCTCTGGCAACAAATCTGGCCTTGTATTTTTCAAGAAGTAATGCATCAACAATATTATTGAGAAAGGTTGTCTTGACATCCATCTGATACAACTTCCATCCCATTGCTGAAATAATAGCAATGATCGATCTGATGGAATTATATTGATCCATAGGAGAAAATGTCTCATCATAATTGACTCCCTCTTTCTGAGAGAACCCTCTAGCAACAAATCTGGCCTTGTATTTTTCAATGCTCCCATCTGCTCCATGCTCCTCTGCATTCTGCAAAATTTGTCGTGCCCATCTGGGTCTTTTTCGGCTTACTGCCATATCTGTGGGAATATCATCTGGCTCAACTGGATCAATGGGACTGATCGGTTTATTCATTTCTTCAGACTCCCTCTTAATCTTTGGATGGGGAGATGATCTCATCTCATCATCGTCATCGATCTCCATATCTGATCCTCTTCCTTTTTGGATAGCCATTTCTTCTTCAAAGGTTGCATCCCGCATGACTTCGATTTGAATCGATCTTGGGATGTATATTCTGTAATCCTTTGAAGACTTGCGAGATCCCACGAATGTTTCCTTTTTGCTTGAAGGTTCTAACTTAGGCACGTGAATGTAGACCAGAAAGTAATTATTCATCCTGGTGACGACCAGGTTCATCAAGGATACTTCAATTGTCTTGTACGAGTCACAACATTAGTGTCGTCAGGTTTGTATCATATGTAATAGACTAGAATCCTTGTCTTTGAGGGATAAATCCCTCTGTCTCTCAGAAGTCGGTTGAGTAAATCTTGTTGAAGCAACAGATAGACCGACATTCGTAGGAGCTTTCTCCTTCTGATCACCAAATCTCTGCATGAGATTATTTCGGGTTTGAGAGTCATGATACATGCTTCTAGAGGCTTTCTGCTTCCGTTCCATTCGTATATCAATGGGATCACTTGTTCTTGTAAATCATGGCATTCCCTACAAGTCAAATCCCGTTAGATGGTTAACATTATTTCATAATCAATGTATTAACGAAATAATGTAGGCAACTTTTTAGTTAATGCTTCGACACAACACATGTAAGGCCATTATGCAGATGTTTATGGTTTCCATTATAGCATACCATTAAGCACTGTTCCATGGGGACACATCTCCCAGGGTCGGGGGCGCTCCCCCTGCGCTTCCCACGCCTCGGGGGCTGGGAGGATCCATGGGAAACCTTTCCCAACGCCCCCTTTTCTCAGAAACGTGGGGAAACGCAGGTTTTTGGCGTTCCTTGATGGGGGTGCTTCTACACGCGCCCCCCCCCCCCGAAAATGGGGGGCTCCCACATGCCCCCTCAAACTTTATTTATTTTTAAATAAAACAAAAAAACCACAAAAAAAAGGAAATTTAGTTTAAAAAAATGAAATGAATATACTAACCTAAATTGATATTTTCTAACCTATTCGCACTAACTTTTACCATTTTTTTTTATCCTGCGTCTGAACCGACCCGTTCTCCATTCTCCATTCGCCATGTTCTAAACCGACCCGTTCTCCATTCTCTGTGTTCTGAACTGACCCGTGAGAGCTGAGCAGTGAGCAGCGTGAAAGGCCCGTGAGAGTTGAGCAGTGAGTACCGTTTATCACTCGTGAAGGGCCTGTGAGAGATGGGCAGTGACCATCGTCTATTGTTTCTTCTGCCTCCTGCTCGATTTGTTGTTTAGAACTTGGACAGACCCGTGAGAGTTGAGTAGTGAGCACTGTGAAAGCCAAAGGCCCGTGAGAGCTGAGCAGTCGGTGGAGTTTCAGCCCGTGACTCTGTGGAGTTTCAAACTTTCAGCGGGTAAGTTTTAGCCCGCGACTTGGTGGAGTTTCAGCCGTGGCCCGTGGACTGTGGTAGCCGTGGTAGGGTATGGTAGCCATGGCCTGTGGAGTTTCAGCCGTGGAGTGGACGTTGGTAGCCGTGGATTGGACTATGCTAGTGGACAACGATTTTCCAATTTTTGTGGCCCGTGGATGCTCTTCCTCTCTACTGTGCAGTGTGGAGGTATTTAGTATTTACCGTTTTCCTTGAGACAACTTCTGTATTGTTCCTTGCATATCCAAGCTCATTTTGCAAACAATAGTATTAAGCATGTTTTGTTAGGGTCTTATTAGAGCTTGTGAGTCCTTTCTCTATGGCCTGAACTTTGAAGATTGAAGCCTGTGTAGCTCTGTTTTTTAAATTTTTAGGTCTCTTTAGCCTCTTAAATTGTTTAGCTCTGATTTTTTAAAACTTTTTTAATGTTTATTCATAAAAATAAAACTTCTAGTTTTTATTTTAAAATTTTTAGTTTCTGTGTTGAGATTACAGGTTGCCAAAATTTGCTGCTCATAAAACCATAAAAATTGAGTCATTTCGAAAATATTAGTGGTAGTGTCAGTGACACTGATAGTGGCAATGATTAAGATTTTGAAACTCATGTTGAGGGTCAAGTTGGTAGTGGGGCAGAGGTTGGAACTGGAGATGCAGATACTTCATCCAAGTCTATTAATTTGGGCAGCCAAGGTGCCAATTCATCAAGGGTAATGGCTGAATATGCCAAAGGAACATATGATCCCAAAAAACCACTTTTGTTATATCTAATAAAAGTAGGTGTATCCATGCCCCAATCTACGGCAAAGCGAGGTGATGGTTCACATCATTGGACATGCAATGCCTGTGGCCACCATTGGGTTGGTAGTTACAGTCGGATTAAGCAACACCTTTTAGGCATAGGTGGAAAAGGAGTTAATGTATGCACAAAATTAAACATGCAACAAAGATCTGACCTTTTGAGGTTGCAAATGGTTGCGGATACAAAGGGCACCTTCTCTAGCCACAATGTGGAGGCCCTAGAGGGAGCTTCTAATCCCAAAAGGAAATCCTAGAATTAAAGCATCCAACCTTATGCCCCCACCATCTCCTGCTACGACATCATCCTCAAAGAAGGGCTCTTCTCGTTCATGTGCAATAGGACCCACTATTTCAGGGATGTGTGGTAGGTTGAATCGTAATGATACAGATGATGCCATTTGCAAATTCCTTTTTGCCAATGGAATTCCATTTTATGTTAGTCGCTCTCCTTATTATAAGGAGATGGTCCAGGCAATTGCAGCATCAGGATCTTCATATGTGCCACCAGGTGAACATAAGTTGAGGACAGTTATTTTAGACAGGCAAGTGTCCAATATCACTATGCAGAAAGAAAATATGAGACTAACATGGGTGAAGAAAGGTTGTTCCATTGTTATGGATGGGTGGACAGATATTTGCAAACGTCCACTTATCAACATCATAGTTACATGCCAAGAGGGGCCTTTCTTTCTGAGAGCTATTGATTGTTCAGGAAGGCGCAAAGATGCAGCTTTCCAATTTGAGCTTCTTCGAGATGTTATAGAGGAGGTTGGACCTACAAATGTCGTGCAGGTTGTGACAGATGCGGCAATAGTGTGTAGATCAGCTGGGTTACTAGTTCAAAGCAGATATAGGCATATTTTTGGGACACCTTGTTATGTGCATGCACTCAATAATGCACTGAAAGACATTGGGAAGATTTAGTGGGTATCATGATATCATCATTGGTGTCAGCTGCAAGAGATGTGCAGATGTTTATCTGCAACCATCACACCTCCTTAGCCATGTACGGGACTTACTCAAGGAAGGAATTCCTGAAGCCCACAGACACTAGATATGCAAGCTATTATCGCTTATTGGATAGGATGTTGGAGGTGTAGCCAACATTGTAGGCCATGGTTGTGACTTCGGATTGGAACAGGTGAACTGGATCCAAGACAAATGAGGGGAAGAAGGTCAGGCTTTAGGTTTTGGATGATGATTGGTGGGAAGATTGTAGCTATTTGGTGTCTTTCTTGTGCCCTATAGTTGAGGTTATTCGCTATGGGGACTCAGATTCTCGTAGTCTTGGAGAAATCTATGAGACATTTGACAACATGTTGGGTCGAGTAAGGGCGGCCATTCGTGAGAAAGAGCCATCCTTAGAGTTCTATACGACCCAAATTCGACCAGTTATTCAGCGTAGATGGGATCGAATGAACACACCTATGCACATGGAAACATATGCACTTAACCCAAAATGGTATGTTGAGAGGCCTAGTAGAATTTCCCCCATTGAAGATCTAGAGATCAAGAGGGGATTTCGAGTTGCCATAACAAAGATGTATGATGAAGATTATGCCAAGAAATTTCGAAGACAATGGGTTCGTTTTGCAAATCTCAATGGTCCTTTCAACAAGCATGATGCAAAAGAAGACCTTAAGGACTTAGGCTAAGAAAATCCCATTGGTTAGTGGAGGATGCATGGGGATGATGCTCCAGAGATCCAGTATCTTGCTATTCGCTTATTGTCTCAGATTGCTAGTTCCTCTGCAACAGAGAGGAATTGGTCTGCATATAGATTCATCTACTCTATGAAGAGGAATAGACTTACCTCTAAGAGAGCAGAGAAGCTAGTTGCAGTGCACAATGCCCTACGTCTTTCTCATAGGAAGACACCAGAGTATCAGATGGCATTGGCTACACGATGGGATGTGGATCCAGAGGATGATGCACATATAAATGAGGAGGAGAGACTAGATTAGATGCAACACGGTTTGGTTGGTGTGCCATTGGTCACTCCTGAGGTTGAGACTAAGAATGACTCTGACTTAGATGGCGACACTCCCATAGATGGTGACTTCATGCAACAGATGCATGAGGAGGACCAGTCCATGGATTTATCTCCTTGATGCACTTCGAATCTTTTCATGATTTATTTTTGATACTTTTAGTTTTAAACTTTTATTTACTGTCATTGATGAAGTCAGATTGAATCTTTAGACTTTGACTCATCACTCATTGACTCTTTAGTACATTACTCTTTAGTAGTATTTTGAGTAATTTTTGCCAAATATATTATACTGCAGTGTTTATTAGTCTATTGTTTAGTGTTTAGTGTTTACAGTTTATGTGACATGTCTATGATTTAGATTTATGATTATTGATTTGTCATTAAAAATTTAATAATTTATTTGTTGTTAACTTGTTACTTGTTTATGTTTATGATTTGAAATTGTTTGGAAGATGTGCATGTATTTAAAATTTAAAATAGCCATTATGAATTGAATATCATCTTTACATTGCACAATGATGAATTTTGATTTAACATGTATTTATTTTTAATAATTTTAGAGATGCCCCCCCCTATGTTAAAGCTTAAAGACCTCGACGCATCTCCGCCCCCCAAAATACCCCAAAATTTGGGGGTGCCTCTACACGTCCCCAATGTGCGTTTGCTCGCTCCCGCGCCCTCGCGTCTTAGAAACTTGGTGGAACACTGCCATTAAGAGTGTGTACTACTCCAGTATGTTATAAAGGAGTTGTCATCCTAGATGGGTTGTGTCACATGACAGGTTATTTAACTACCTAAATTTAGAAATGTAGATCTATGTAAAACATATTAAAAAACAACCAGATCTAATCTACTAGAGCATGTAAAATCAAATACTTATCTTTTGTAGTTTTCTGGGTGGGCTCCCATTGTCACAATCCACAGATCTTCATGTTATCCACTAATTTTGCACTTACTGGATTTTTGGTGAGCCGCCACAGTATTGAACAAGTACACTTGTTCATGAATAGGGTTGAGAAGTCCGCCAACCTTTTTCTTGGTGTTTGTTTGAAAATTTTTGTAACACATGTTCATACCCCCTTGGGGAAATAGTAAAAAATGCCCTAGCATTTAATTTTTTATAAAAGGCTCGGCTTCCTGGACTTAAGCATCAAGCCGACTAGCCCAGAGTGTTTTTTCCCTTGGTTATTATTGGTTGTTGAACAAACGACTAATAATTTCTGAGTTTTTCACTCACACCTCCAAAGTTGGGGTAGTTGTCTTGATTTTTCGGCCTTGGGAGGTTATTAGAGCTTTCGTGTCAGTGTTTTTCAAAATGCTAGGCATTATGAACATGTACTAGGCCCCCTTAGAGTTTCGTTTGATTCCAAGACAATTTTTTTTTTTTTTTAAATTTTTTTCCCGTTTTTAAAGCCATTTTTTAATGGTTTAAATGGAAAAATTCAAAATGTAAAAAAAGAATGATCCGGAGTCCGTTTTTGGCGTGGTTGGCTCATTTTCAAGCCCTAAACAACATCTTTACCCCAGGGGCCACTTTCACTATGTTTCAGCCAGCTGAAGCATCCCGAAAAACATCATTTGGCTAAGAGAGCATCGGAATAGCATTTAAATGCTAAATTTGGACAAAATGCACTAAAGTCCAATATTAAAAAAGTCAAATTTCAATGTCAAAGTTAATTTTTTATTCATGTGGATGACTTGGCATGGGTCCCTATTGAGTTACGACCCTCTTCAATTAAAGTGGCAAGTAGAAACTTTGATTTAAAATTGAAGTGGATTCAGATTTAAAAAGAGGTGACGCGAGGGGAGCTCACGAGTGGTGTGAATGTGATGAGTGGGAGTGGGCTAGACCCCATCATGTATTTAAACTATATCTTATCACATGGTATGTATGGAGGCTACGAGAGGTTTTAGTGATAGCAAATTAATTAAAAGGAAGGTGTGACGTGAAAGCTCAAGCTACCACCATTCGCTAGTGTGGATGTGAGTGGAAGGGGGTGGACCCTTCTCCACTTAAAACCTACGCTTTCAACACACAATGCATTTTGGGAGTGTGTTATACCTTGTCCTCCAAACCTTCATTTAATTCATTCCTTCACGCCAAGCTGCCGTACCATTCGCACATGTGGAATTTGGTGAGTGCATTGGAGCACTTGTGATTTGTTGATGGAGTGAGGTGGCACCTCCTCCATACCAACACTTCAGTTATACTAATAATGACCCCACCGATTCTTTTGATTGCTCCAGTTCCACCTGTGGTTTAGCTCAGTTAACTCCGGTTTAGTTCTTCAATTCATTAATTTCCCCCTAGGGATTGTTTTTTTTATAAATAAAGGCTCTTCTTCCTCATTCTAGACGGAAGCAAGGGACCTCTGCTCATGTAACTTGTAATTGCTTATATTTTTATGAATAAAGTTGAGACTTTGGAGGTCAGACTGATGGTTCAAGAACTCTCATTGTTGTGAATGTTTGATTAAATAACCGAGGTGATATCTGCTTTCTTCTTTTTCCTTTTATGCAAGTATTGATTATCTAGCTAAGAAGATTATATGCTAACCCATAGAATAGACATTTGAAGGTTCAATTTGTTTATTTATGAATAGTTATCTAAGATCTAAGAGTTGCATGTTGTAGTTGGTTATACGTCTGCACTTTTGATTTTATTTAACCTACCATACTATTAATCACTTGTTTGAAGGGTTCTTTAGCTATGCAGATCACCAAGCGTGGAGTAAGATTGGAGCTCGACTGCATCTTGTCTTCTTCACCACATATTTTGGATCTAATGTTTCTTGTTTTTTCAGGCGTCCTCCTCGATCTTGTTTTTTCCGGCGTCCTCCTCCTCGATCTTGTTCAAGAAAGGTGAAAGAGACTCTTCGGTCGTCATCTAAACAACTCATTGTTACGTCTCTAATAAAATAAACCAAGACTCCTTCCTTGTATGCTCTACACCGCTGCAGCTTGTCTGATCAGTTGGCTGTATCAGAAAGGGATACGAGCTACTAGATTTAATAGGAAAATACACACAAGTCATTTTCTCGAGAAGCATACCCAAGTACTTTACCCATCTATGAGACACTCCATCCCGTATTGCTATTTGTCATGCATATGTCACCTTGGTAGAGTGTATTGGTTACCATTCAGATAGATCACTGAGTCAAAGTCAGTCAAAAGTCATTCCCCTTTGCCTTAACCTTGTTCTTCCATCCTCACCCATCTGCAACACATTGTTTACCCTTTGTAAGTATGGCATGAACACGTAGACTTCCAGAAGGTTCCAAGATTCTTCAGAAGCAAAGGTACATCTTATTATTATTATTATTATTATTATTATTTGTCACCATGATTATGAATAATTGATTCAACTTGGGTTTTGATATACACCGTTGGAGCATTTCTTACCTTGGATGGTTGCAGGATCATAATGTTACTGTATCTCATCTTGATTTTGGGTACTTTGACCTGGTCAACCCGGTTGGCCGAGTCAATCACGGTTCCCAAGGTAGTGACTCAAAAAAGCAACATGATCTATATTTGTTCCAGACATGCCCAGGACCAAGACTGTATTCTCAGTCTTTAGAGTTTGGCCCCAGTTCTATAGATAAGTGATTATTATCACTTAATTATTGGCCAAATGATCAAATTTTATTCCAAATGGCAGAATGATTGGTTCTCCTAGGGCAGAGCAATGTTCTTGGGGGTATGAGTAGTCACTTATACCATTCTTCTATGTCTCTAGATCATCCAGAGCAATCAATTTGCCCCAGTTTGCACCCTGGACAGAGTTATGGTGGATTTATCAGTTTCTAGAGATTGTACCAACAAAAATGAATTAGAAAAATCACTGAAAAAATCGATTTGGCTTCTTGGGTCAACGAAATGGCTTGGAAATTTGATAGATGATGTGTCTCAACATCCTAGACAGTCCTTCAGCAGTTTACAGTCAGCAGATGTCCAGATTATTTTATTATGGCTCAGCCAGTGAGGAAAGCCCCCCAAGGGCGCCCCCTCTCATGGCTAATTATGTATTTCACTGTTATACTATATGGTTTGAAGTTGCAAAAGGGGCCTAGGGTGAATTAAGCCCCTAGTGACCCCCTCCTATGTACTATCATGTCACAACTTATGTTATATTGTGGCTTTGACTTAGGATATGCGTCCTTGAGCAAAGTGCGCCCCCCTCTTTGACTTAGTCATTTGATCTATGTGATGATTTATGTATTGTTGATCTCCATCGTTGACGATGTTCTAATCTCAACCGTTGGATGAAAAAGAAAGTTAGGGTTTACGTCTCTCAACTATTTAAGAGAGGTGACCCCCTGCATTGTATTCATGAGCTTTGGCACCAGAATTTAATAAAGAGATTTTTGTCTGGGATTATTCTTCTGGGTATCTTGTGGATGGTTTGATGATCTGATGATTGGCATTGCTACTCTTCTATACCGAGCTTTATTCGGGATACATCTTCCATTTTTTCTTTACCCATCCAATCTGCAGGAAAAGGAGGCACGCTAGGAGAGAGAGGGTGTTTTTTGTGGGGCAACTCACCTTCGTCTCGATTCCTGGGTGTTCGGATCAGGGAGTGTCTTGTTGTTTATGATTTTTTATTCCCTTTCTTTTCCGTATTCTGTAGATCTCCTTCGTTCATTTGATCATTTGATTTTTCTCGGATCTGGCAGGTTCAAGGAGGCGCTAGGGTGACTGGTTGTGGCACAATAACAATACGATCTTCTTCGAAAAAGTTCATTTCGACGGGAAAGTGACATTCTTCATCATTTCTCAATTCATTTGCAAGATCTAGGTATGTCTCGCAAATAAGTTCTTCTTTCGTTATTTTCTGTATCTTCATTGCTCATCATTCTGTTATATTAAAACCCTCATTTCGTAGATCTATAGGTTCTAGCTTGCGACGAGATTTAACACTTAAAACCCACTTTGGAATAAACATAAGACCTTTAAGTTTAAATTTTCATCACAATCAGACTCCATTTGCCCATCTAAAGCACTGACCTGCTACTTAGGGAAAAACGCCCCCCTTGGGGGAAGTGGGTATTTCACAAACCGCAAACTGCGTATTGTTGGTTTAATTTTTATTTGCTTAATCTTACATCCAACAATCACTTTGAGTATCCAATTTCATTAAAATTGACCATTTTGCCTTAGATCCCATTTTTTTGCTTAAAACCCTAAGGTAAAATCATAGTTTTAAAAATCGGAATCGGACTCGGAATCGGTCGAGGGTCAACTCGGAATCGGTAATGAATCGGTCATAAATCGGCCGATTTGAATTTAATGAATTGGTTTGCTAAAAAATACATCAAATACTTAAATTTTATGCAGTGTTCACTTTTTTATCTCATGAATATGGATAAAAAAGAAACATAGAGACTTTCATTGTCTGTCAAGTTATGAACAAAATGATTATTTGGACAATTCCAATGGAAACAGGTGCAAAATTTTCAGATTTTTCCTATTCAGAATGATTTGTGCTTAACAAAGACAGCAGGTCAGCTAACCTTGTCCTTTTGTTTTCTGGTAAGGTGTCATAAGGGAAATAAAGAGAAATGTCGTGGTCAAAATCTGGAAAACATTAGAATAGAGAAATGCAGATATAAAAAGGAGGAGAACCAGGACACCAATGAGCATCTAGACTTCCGTGTTACTTCAGATCCTTCCACATATTTGGAGCTATACTTCACAGTCTTTGACAGTAGCTAACCATTTTCTGTTAGATTTAAAACTTTTACTGTATTTAGAGCCATACGTTATTAAAGTTACTGTGTCAGCTTCAATGTGAATAAAAACTTAGCAATAGCAACTTGAAACAACATCAAAAGAGAGGACACGACATGACTTAGTAATTTTTCATAGTGATACATCTTGAATGCCACCAGGCATTTAACATTAATTGCTCCATATTCATGAGATAAAAAAGTGAACACTGCATAAAACCCAGAAACATAGAAACATAGACATTTACACCTTACAAGTTACATACCCAAACTCTGATTTATGCTTGAGATTCTTCCATAGAACTGGTTCAATGAGCTGGCATTATATATAGCTTCTTCAACTACGTAATCATCCCTAGAAATTTGTGAACTGTCGGAATCGGATCGGACCGGTCAGGTTCAAAACCGGCCGGTTGGACCGGTTAGATACCGAACCGGATCGGTTTGGTACCAAACCGGCCGGTTCGGTATCTAACCGGTCCCCGATCCGGTTAACCAACCGGTTTGACCCGGTTTGGTTCCGAACCGGTGAACTGGCCGATTCCGATTCTGGTTGGAACGATTTTTAAAACTATGGGTAAAATTGGGGCTTTTCACCTGGATGCTCGAAATCTCTTGGTGTTTGTTCTAAACTCTAACTAACCATCCCACTAAGAGATTCTACCAAGTTTCCCTCGACTATCTGTTCATTTTCCTTGTTTTAGGGTTTCTTGGTCATAGGGACGCCCCCTGGGCTTTGTGCTATTACTGGTTCTAAAGTGCCGGTATCCTCGACTGGTGTGACATCCGAGTTCTTTTGGACGTATTGGATATCATAGGTCATGACTTTGGTTGCCTTTCCTCTGCCGTCCTAAATAGGATCACCTCACAGGGAAACTACAAGATTCGTGATAACAAGGCCATTTAAAGCCTTTTTGTTGATGTATTTTGATTCAGACATGAATTGCACTCGTTGTTAAGTGCTATTTTGGTTCTATCAACTCTTATATGCTATATACATGAGAAACTTTGTATATTTTGTGTATAATGGTTTGAAGTCACATGGATGCACATGAATATTAAAAAAAAATTAAAATTTGAATATTTTATGTATTTTTGGTGGACCTGTTTTATGATCTAGTTTTTTCCCTAGTATTTGTCTGGTTCCGGTTCTCAGGGTCGACCGGTTCGTCCACCGGTTCAGTTTTTGTAATTTTGTTTCATGGATAAATGTGCCCTTCTAAGGAAAAATTCCTCCACTCATGGATTTGATTGGAATTAAGCCAATTTGATCTTGGTTTGGTTTCCAATTACCCTAACATCATCCTTAGTTAACCCAGAACCTGTCTGGGACAAGTTCCACTGATTTAGGGATGCGTTTTTTTCTCCATATTTTTCCTTTTTCTAATTTTTTATTCACTTTTTGCCCTTTTTGGAGACTTTTTCACTTAAGTGATAAATAATCACATAAAGCTTAGGAAAAGTGGCTTTTTTTTTAAAGAGGGTGCTTTGAGTTTGAAAACAAGAACCCCCCTGGAAAATTGCACCTTTAGACTATACTTTTATGACATTTTGAATTTATCCAATTAAACTATTAAAAAATAGCCTAAGTTTACGAGAAAAATTATTATTATTTTTTTTTTGAAAATTAAAAAAAACCGAAGGGGGATCTAATACATGTTCATAATGACTCAAAACAATGTTTAGCATGCTTATATTGACACGTGAACTTTAATAACCTCCTAAGGCCTAACCACCAAGACGACCATTCCAGATTTGGAGGAGTGGTGAAAAACTCGAAAATTATACATCGCTTATTCAACATTGCATAATTGACAAGTGAAAAAATGCCTTGGAATGATCAGATTGATGTCTAAGTTTTAGGAAGCCAAGTCCTTTACAAAAAGTTTGCCATGTTAGATCATTTATTACAATATCCCCGAAGGGTATGAACATGCATTTATTAAAAAATGGGCCAAAAAATTGTTGATTAAGTTGTCATTGATGCCAACAGTGTATAGTCATTGATGGCAACATGTCTTGGTGCCCCTTGAGGAGCACCTGAGGGTTAAGTAGGTGTCAGTGTCTAAGGAGACCTTTTGATCTTGTCTAAGCCCAATTTTGAAGCCCTTGGAGCTCTTGGGACAATGGCAAAAGCCTTGAACACCTTGTAGAGTGTTGAAGTACCCCAAAGATGTTTTATGGTTTCCCAATACCACAACTTATGCCTTGGTACCCTACCAAAGTGTTCTTGGTGAGTTGAAGAAGTTGCAAGAGTCCAAATGACCCTTTCAGTTGTCATTTGTGTTTTATTGAGGTCATGGTACCCCAGGAGAAGGTCTAGCAACCCCACAGGTGATGTCATCATGGATCTTGACCCTTGGAGGTCTCCTGGTGTGGTTGAAGAAGCCTATGAAGCCCCTTGCTTGATGAAGAAGCCCTTGGACCCACATTTGATGGCTTAATTGTCCTTGTCCCCTTAAAGGTGATGATGTGGTCATTAATGACTTGATGAAGACTTGGAATCCTTGATGAAGATCTTGATGCCTGTGTAGCCCTTGTTGGGGTCATGGAACCCTTAGAGATGGTCATTATGCATGAGCAGGTTTGGCACCCACATAAATGGCGACATGATGACCCTTGGACACTATATGATCATTGATAGTGCATTTGGAAATGATTTGGGTCTTGGAATCCATACATATGGTGGTTCGTAAGCCCATAATTGTTGGAGCCTTTGATATGATGGAATCTTTGGTCATGATGCCCTCATCACTTGGCGATGGAGTCCTATGTGACGGGCTTGAAGTCCATGGAAAGTATCTTATATAAATATTACATGATATCTTGGAAAGAGTCCTTAAAACCCTTGCATGTGGTGCCTTGGGTTTTGAACAATGGTGATGTATGGTCCTATTTGTGGTTATATGGCCCACAGACGTGCCTTGATATGTTGAAGAAGACTTTGAAACTCTTGTACTTGGTGGTATGGTCTTCGACACCCCAATGTGTGGGGTCTTTGATGTCCTGGACATATTGAAGAATTTAAGGGTATTAGACCAAGAATTTGCAAATAAACCCATCATAGGGAGATAGTCCTCGTCAAGCCATTTCTGTTGATATGTGGAGCATCTTCTAACTCCTTACGGTTGAAGAGATATGAATTTTTGAAGTTGGTGTACCCCACCTTTTTGGGTCAGCTGACCAAACAAAAGAGAGTTTAATTATTTGTAATTTTGAAATGCATGTCTACCCAGTTTGAGGTACTAACTTTCCTTTACAACCTATATAAATAGAATATCAAACATTTCATTTGTTCATAATCAATTCTCACAGTATTTTCGCAACTCTTGGAGAAAAGTTCGAAACTTTGTGGAGGAGAAATTTTTGAGCATCTTCACTAAAATTGGCATAACTTTTTCATATGGAATCAGAATTACAAAATTCTTGGCTTGTTGGAAAGCTTGTTATGAGGGCTATGTGGTGACATGATCTAGAGCTTATTTTGGTTGTTCTACTGTTTTTTCATCTTGTGATCTTCAAAAAGATATGGTTCATGCTTCTGGGTTTCTTTTGTGATAGCACATGTCTCTCATCGATAGAGTTCGTCTTTGATCTTAGTATGTGAGCCTAAATATTGGTATATATCTTTGAAGTCATTGAATATGTTATGGAGGCTATGGTGATGGTTATCTTGGAATATATGTTGATGTGATCTTGATATAGATCTTGATGATTATCTTGGATATTGTTGGCATAGATTTTGGTGTTTATCTTGACTTTTGTATAGTGTGGTATTGAATGAGAAGTTGACATGTAAGTAATAGATCTTGTGAGTGATTTATTTGATCAACCTAAGTGTTTTCTTTGAAAATTAGTTTGACAAGTGTTGATCATTGTGTCTTTGACCTAAGTGGAGTTGGACTGTTATTGACTGTTAATGACAACATTTGACGGTATTGTAAGTGACTATTTGCTTGATATTTAATTGATTTGTTGACTTGATTTGAGTGGAGTGAAAAATCCTTTTGTGTCTAAGAGTTTATGAGATTGGCTAAGCTTGACATAGTTGGTTAAGTCTTATCTTCTTGGCTGAGGTTAGTTGGTTGAGGTTTATCATGTTTAACTATCAAGTATTCCTTGTCTGTGATTGAGGTTGGTTGTGGTGTCATTGCGTTGAGTTTGTTTGGATAAAGTTTGGTTGACCATATGTGAAGTCTTTTGCTTGCTTAAATGTGTCTCTTACTTGATGAACTAGGCCAAGTAATAAGGGTTGGTTTTGACTGTCAGAGCACTTGATTAGATTAACACAAGTATATGATTGATTAGGCACAAGTACACAAGCAGCTTGGTACAGGTTGGTTCAATTGAGCAGGATTGGCACAGGTTGCCTTATGTGCAGTTGGTCTGACTCAGACTGGCTGAGTTGTATGAGCAGTTGGTTTGACTCAGGTGGATCGAGTTTGGTGTGCAGTTGGTTAGACTCAGGTTGACCGAGTTGGATGATGCAAGCAACAGATTGATTGGTACAACTGGATTGGGCAGGTTGATTATACAGGTTGATGAGCAGTGTGATATAGTGGGCAGTGAATAGTTGATGAGTAGTGATTAGATGATGAGCAGTGGTTAGTAGTGGCAGTAGTTGTGCAGTGTGGTACGTATTGTGCAGTGTAGTACAGGTGTTGATTAGCAGGTCTGTAGAATGAGTGCGGTCGTGGTTCAACAGTTTCTATCTTCATATTAGGGTGGCAAGATTGGGCAAAGAAAGGGGGTTGTAGCCTCCTTCCGCTTGTAGCCGGAGAACTAGGGAGTTGGAGCTTCCTTCAGGTTGTAATTGGAGAATTGAAGTCATTGTAAGAAGGGGGTTGTTTCCTCCTTCCAGTTATTTCTGGAAAACTATTATAAAGGCTTCCGTGTTTTTTCCCCCAGGACTTGGGTTTCCATGTAAAGTCTGGTGTTCCGGGTTTCATGTTATGCTTCTGATGTGATGATGATATAATGATGATGATAATGTTGATGATGATATAATTATAATGCGATAATGCATAATATTGAATAAGTTGTTGATTATTAATAAAAGTGAAAAAGTAATAGAAGCTGTGCACATTGATTCACCCCCTCTCTCAGTGTAACTGGTGTGTCCAACAAAAATGGCCCTGATGAACCATGGAACTTCTGAGCACTAATAACGAACAAGGGACTTGTTCATGACTTCGACGACTCACTGGAAATCTACTTAAGTGCAACTTTAGTGGATAACAATATCTAAGCTAAATGATCTTATGAATTAGATGTATGGATAATTTTACTTTAAAAATGACTAGATCTAACAAATAAGATGGTAACCAGTAACCGAGAGAGAAGATTTAATTTTAAAGGAGGAAAAGAAGAGGAAACACTTGTTGCTGGAAAGATAAACCAAGAAAACTCTTCGTGGAGTGCCGAGGGACAATGTCCTTGAGATCTTATTGGATATGGAGTGGAGTCAAGCTAGATCCACAACTCTTCCAATCTTGGCAACTTGGAAGCTAAATCACAATCTTGCAACCCAACCTTGTGAGATCTGGATATACACATGCAAAGAGACCAAATAACATGCAATATAACCTTATTTAACATGTAAATCTTAAATCTCTAAGCATACATAACAAATAGATAGAGTTAGTAATCTTACTTACAATAACTTATTCCTAAGATTCAGAGGAATCCTTCAAGGCCAAACAAGATGCAAACAAGAATTGAAACAAAGCATGATCACCTCATTTGCAGTATGACAATGGTACTCCACACATAATGGCAAAATGAGAGCCAAGGCGTTGCTTATATAGGAAAAATGAGAGTGTTGTTCAGGAATAAACACCTTATAACCGAAGGTCTGGAGTTACCAACGTACTTTTAAAACTTGCAGACAATCAACTTCGAATTACAGAAAGGAAATAGGAAGATAGAATGAACTCACTCGATTAACGACGGTTGATCCAAGCCTTGACTTCTTCCGCTCTGCTTCTTCTTCAAAGTTTTCGGGGATGCATCTCCTTCACCTGCAAAGAGCAAATCTTCCAAATACAATCTCATACATGTATATATGACAAGTTAGATAAACAATATATAGAGTGCTTAATCATAAATATTCATCAAACCATGATACATGAAAGACATTCAACACACATTTGGAATAAGGATTCTCTTTATTAACAATAGTGAATGAGATAAAATTACAACCCAACGCCTGAAACAAGGACTCCTCTGCAACCAAAGGATTCTGAGTTCTGCTGCTCCAAAGACTTCTGAATAGATACCACCAGCATAACTTTGCTCTTCAAGTATGATTGATTAATGCCCTCCCCAAGGTCTCTATTTATACTAAGGGAAATAGAGCAGTTTCGAAGGTTGAAGAGGTTGAGACAGTTAAGATAGTTATTGATTAGGGCTTAACACATCTCCATTAATTGCGATTTATTATTTTTAATGTCAAAGGAAGGCGTACGCGAGTATTGATACTGGCAACCCGCGTATGACACGCGAGTTGCTATAAGGGAAACCCGCGTACAGATCTGTACGCGGGATGCAATGACAATACTCGCGTACAATACGCGATATGCTGTAGGAAAAAGTCGCGTATGTACGCAGGTTGCTTATAGAAAAAGTCGCGTACAGCAATTGACAGGTAAAAATGGCAAGCTGGATGGATAGTGAATGTATTTCATAACATGCCCATCTATAGTGTTTTAGGCAACCTTCAATCCATAAATGTCCTTTTGTGTGCCAACAAGTGAAGTGTCGGCACTCAGACAGAGAAGTGCCATTTGGGTTGATAACAGATGCCCCCTAATGTGTGAGGTCAGAGGGAAGCACTGGCCGAAATACATTATAATCTTTGTCTTTGGAGAACTCAGAAATCCAATGGAGCAGAGGTAGTACCTGAAACAAATACATAATAATGTCATATACAAAGTCATATCTGAGGATGCTATGTTCAATATACTAGCTCCTTTACAATGTTTGAGTACATCAAATAATACGAGTACAAGATGACGTATATTACAAAGGTGGATCGAAGCCACAATATACAATAATGATGAGTCTTCAAAGATCTGGAAGTTGTGTACATAAGTGAAACATAATCTTGCGCAACTTAGTCCATAGATGAGGAACTAAGGTCTTCATAAACAATCCCAAAGAACCTGTACAATCCAAGCCATGTGAATAAATGTAGGTTGAAGTCGAAGATGGAGCGGATTCAACAGTTTGTCAATCAATAGGTGATAATCGACAATTGAAGCAAAGGAATTCACCAATGATGGAAGTGAATCCTGAGGTACTATCGTCAAACTCTAGGTCTTTGTCGTCAGGAAGTACTGATGCGGAACCATACTGTGATACGGAAGGCAATAGATCCTCCAATGGATCACAAGAGTGACTAGGAACTGGGTAAAAAGAAGGTAGACACAGATGATAACAGATACAACAATGATGGGATCAGGATAGAGGTTAGACATTGAGTTGAGTCCTTGAACAATGAGCACGACACAGAGATGACCCAAGGCAGCTTTTAACTTTATAGATAGAACAACTAGACCTATCTATCATGTAGGAGACATGATCAGATTCCCCAAGTATAACGGACAAGAGGAGGAGTAATAAACTCGAAGTAATAGCTGAACTGAAAGTGAACACTGAGACATGGGTATCGGAAAAAACAGAGAGTGTTATGTTCAAGGACGACATGCTGCCACTAACTGAAAACAAGAGAAAACTTCTTCCTTACCTTCCCTGTTAAATTTTAACGAGTCCAGGAAAGTCAACTCG
The DNA here is from genome assembly GCA_001517045.1 of Pseudotsuga menziesii. Classification (NCBI taxonomy): domain Eukaryota; kingdom Viridiplantae; phylum Streptophyta; class Pinopsida; order Pinales; family Pinaceae; genus Pseudotsuga; species Pseudotsuga menziesii. The sequence goes on along the minus strand of LPNX010046658.1, from coordinate 477,870 downwards.
GATCTCTCTTCATTTTTTAATAAGCTTGAAGAGAAGAGAAAATAATGCTTGATAGTGTCATTGATTCGTGGATTTAATGAGCCCAAACTAGTACATGCTCAGTTGGTGTTTTCACATTTAGAGAGTCTGAAAACTCCAAAGAAGACTCCAGGGGTGTCCTTTTTCGTCTAATTTAGTCTCTTGAGGCCAGAAAAGTATAAAACATACCACAAAAGAACTCTCTTAACTTCTGAGGAAGAAAAGGTGAACCTTTTTTGTACTTAGTCAGGGAGGTCCGAAAAAGGTTAAATTACCACCTACCCAACGCTCCTTCAAGAACAGCATAAATAACTTGAGTTTTACGAGTGTGAAGGAAAGCAAGATCACTCGAAAAGATCCATTTGAGTACGAGAAATGGGACTTACAACAATAAACTCGATGCTTTGTTCTTTATTGTTTAACGAGCATGACAAAGACAAAGTACACTCGGAATATTTTTCATGTTTAGGTCCAGAGCACGAAAAAGAGAAAACTAAGCTCATATCGGGAGTTCTTTTTCCATTAATTTAGTCCCTCAGGTCCGGAAAAGTGATAAACCTATGCCTGAGAATACTCTTCTCAATTCCGTAGAAAAGAGTGATCATTTTTTGTGCTATTCCGCATGGTCCGAGAAAGGGATAACCTACCACCAATGCGGATGCCCATTCACATATTCTTAATGAGCTTGAACGGACAAGTTAACTCGGCAGTCAAGTCTGTTTTTAAGGAGTTAGACCTGAGCCTAAAGAAACTCCATAAGGGCGGGGAGTCCTATAAAGAGATAGCTTGTAAAAAGTGACCCAAATGAGGCTCTATTTGGCGTGAAAAGTAGCTAAAAAGACTCCTCTATACCTGTCACAACTGCAGCATGAGTATCGAAAGACAACATAGGTTCTAGATGGGGATACTCATGAGAGGAAGGCCCTATCCACGAAAGAACGATGGTAAAGACAAGGAGCTAATGGTTATGAATACCATAGTCTGTGGTTCAAATGTTGATTACGAAGTTTAAAATGGAATCAGTATAGATGCAAAATGCAGGTGGAATAACATAAATCCATCCTATATGAGTGAACAACACTTGAAAACGATAAAAAACCTGTTACAAGGCCAAAAGATATGGAATTAGTTTGATAAAAAAATGAACTATAGGCAAAAAACCCACTTAAGAAATTTAATTTCTATAAATAGTTCAAAAAAAAAAATAAAACTCACCATTTTGAATTTTAGCCATAAGAAGCAAGTTTTTACCTCTACCTTCATTCGATCGGTGTGGACAATCCGGTGGACGAAATCCAATTCCGCAAGTGTCAGGTAATACTAGACCCTAAGCTCTTCATTTTGATCCTAGCAAATTTCAATTTTGAGTCCCAATTTCATATTTTTGAGTGCCCTAAAACAGTGAACGCTGTGTCCGTGGGTTTACTAGAGTAACACTCGCGTACACGCGTTCTGTACGCTGGTTGTTCTGAAAGACAGTCACGTACCATATGTGACATGTCTAACTAGACAGTCGCGTACACTGCGTGGAGGGTAAAAAGATATATTAAGAGTCAAAAATTAAAATTTTTATATGAAACTAATGCTTCACAATGGTTGATTTGCTAGGTGTGAAGATGGTGCTTGAGTGGAGGGAGCGTGAGCACGAAGATTTAGATCGAGAAGCACTCCATGATGCCCCCACTGTGAATTTGCTACGTTCAAGCGGGTTATTAAAATTCTTTTACACATCATCCATGCGGGCCAATGTCCGTCTGCTAGAGTTCATGATAAACTACTGGGATCATGATATGGGCATGTTCGACCTACAGTGTGAGTCCTTAGAGATTACTTTCGAGGATATATACTTCATTACCGGTCTGTCATGACGAGGAGCTCCAGTCAACTTGGAGGGCACTGGGAGAGGCGGTGATCCTCTAAGTGTCCAAAACTATATTGATACATTCTGTGCACCGGGGACCCAGAAGAGAGGGAGTTGCATCCCTGTTACGCATATACGTGATCTATCCCTACAGGTTTTGGAAAGTACCATAGTTAGGGTTGCGGGATCATCTTCTCTGCATCTCGCTACACGGAACCACATGAGGTTGGCAGTGGACTATATTCATGGGGCTTTATATGATTGGTGTTCGGGGGTAATCCCGATCCTGAAAAAACAACTATCGGACTGCAAGAGAGGAAGAAGGAAGAACTTAGGGTATTCTAGCATTTTGGTGGCCCTCTTCTTCTTCTAGAGTGCCGGGGTTGAGCCCTGCAATACCTCTACCAGTTAGATCTCCACGTCAGCCTAGGCTGAGCAGGTGGGGAGATATCTTCCTCCGCCATGGAGGAGGTGGCTCAGTGCAGAGTGTGTACAACGATGACTTCTACTTTTGGTGGGAGCGACAGTTGCCAGCACTGGAGGAGTTTCCATATGCTGGGATGGATTTCCGAGGTGACCCAGACCTTGTCCTCCCTCCAGGAGGAGCATGGGGAGAGCTAGGTAATATTTTTAATTTTCAATTTTTTTTTTATGAATTTTAAAATATAATGATATATACATATGTATGAAAATTCTAATCCTATAAACATGTCAAAATGCAGATATTGGACCGGTCCGCCCTGTAGGGCATCCACGTATGTTTGTTCGTCCTGTCTTAGGTGAAGACCAGGGGCTTATCAGGGTTCTGAAGGGGAAGCTGGCCAGGCTTACCCAGAGAGTTCCTACTATGCGGATTGAGCACATCCCAACCATCATGCAGGAGTGTGTGGTTGGAATACCACCTGTCTGGATACGCCTCTTGAGGCGGGTAGCCAGAGCTGTTTTGGTGTACATGGATGCTGTAGAGGCTGCCAAAGCCGAAGAGGCTGAGGAAGCCAGAGTACAGAGAGACCGAGAGGATCAGGGTGGTCCAGCTGACCAGAGTGGTCCAGCATAGATCTAGGACATTTTGATGGACTGCGATCCACATTTTTGTATATTTTTTGTATATTATACAATTATGATTGGATCTGAGGATCAGACTCGACCTATCTATAGACAGATATTCACACACACACACACACACATATATATATATATATATTGTTGTCGGTTTATTTACAAGTGTTTTTTATGTCCATGCTGTATATTTTTATGACATGTGTGTTAGATGCCAATCCATAATGTAATTAGCATATGCATCAGTTAATGAATTCTGATTTCTTGGAATGTGATTGAATATAATGAATTCAAAATTTCTTTTAAATAACTTAACTTGCATGAACTGACGTAATAGAAGAGGGTTCCGCACCTGATAAGCTCGATTGAGTTGGGAAATCACCAGTTGAGAGTTCAGTCGGACTTCCAGTTGGGTTATACCACGTGACAAAGCATCCCATAGAAGCTCAATTACAGCCCTATAGTCAGCAACATTATTAGAAGCAGGACCTAGGCAAGCGCCTCCTGAGGCAACTAGCTGTCCTGAGGGAGAATAAATGACCCATGTTGCTGAGGCTAGATTACAAGTGTGGCGGCTGGCGCCATCAGCGAAACCTATGTACCTCTCGGAAGACATCTGCAACAACCAGCACATAGTATAAAAAACAAAACCGACAAAGTAATGTACATAAAAATACATACAATAAAATACAAGAAAAAGCGCTAAGCCTAAGCATAGTACTTTTTTAGGTAGAGCCCATTTCTAGGCTCAGGCAGCTTGTTCCCATCAAAATCAATTAACTCATATGCGCCCTTCTTTAAGACCTTCAACACGACATAAGGCCCTAACCACATGGCCTTGAATTTTCCTGCCCCTAGGGGTTCTTTGTCTTGGTCCCAAAGCAAAACAAGTTCCCCCTCAGAGAAAATCTGAGGTTTGACCGACTTATCATATTGGTTTTTGACCCTATTCTTGTGAGCTTAATTAGCAGTCAGCGCATCTCTACGCTGTTCATCAAGTTGTTCTAAGTGTACCAGATGTTCCTCAAGCTCTGTTGTATCGGGTAACACATGAATAGCTATTTTCAAGGACGGAGTTTCACATTCAACCGGGGTAACGACTTCCACTCCATGAACGAGTTGGAAGGGGGAGAAACCCGTAGCAGTTTTTACATTAGTTCGGTATGCCCAAAGGGTAGGGTATAGCATGATATGCTAGTTAGAACGGGCTGTGTCAATTGTACGTTTGAGGATAGTCTTCAAAGTCTTGTTTACAGCCTCAACCTGACCATTTGCTTGAGAATAATACGAAGATGAATGTTCTTGTTTGAATCCAAGCATAGTGGTCCGTTCCGTCATCATGCTATTTTGAAACTGACTGCCATGGTCAGTGACAATCACTTTAGGTATACCAAACCGTGCTATAATCTGATTGAATACGAAGAAAGCTGCGGTTTCCCCGTTAGCTTTAAAAGTAGGCATTGCCTCTGTCCATTTTGTAAAATAGTCAACGGCGATAATGATATATTTGTGCCCCCAGGACGAGGCTGGGTTGCATGTCACGTAATCAATCCCCCATTTCATGAAGGGGCCTATTGAGACAACGGCAAACAACAGAGCAGGATGTGACCGCATTTTCCTGGTGTAAAGCTGACAAGGATGACAACGCTTCACTGCTTCAACACAATATTTGAAGATTGTGGGCTAGAAATAACCGGCACGTAGTATCTTCTGGGCTGTTGCTAACCTAGATAAATGACCCCCACACGCTCCACTATGGGAATCATTCAGGAAAATCTCCACTTCCTCATGGGTAAGACATCGACGCAAAATGGAATCTACCCCTCTTCGATATAACGTATCTCCTATGATGAGGTAGTTCTTAGCATGAAGGCGTAATTTACGTCGTTCCTCCCGTGAGGAAGATGCAGGATACTTCAAAGACTGGAGATATATAAGTATATCTCCGTACCAGGGATTAGAGGTGGATATCAGGAATATATGCTCATCTGGGAATGAGTCATCTTCAACGACTACATCTTCTTCAGTAGGAAATTCTGCTATAAGCTTAGCAAAAACTAAGGACTTTTTAGACTTAGCGGACTGAAAATCCAAGTCAAACTCTTGGAGAATGACTATCCATTTGTTGAATTTGCCCCCAACAATCCGTCGTGACAAAACATATTGAAAGGGATTCACATCCGCCACTACTGTTGTAGTCCTCAATAAAATGTAGTGACGTAACCTCTGGACAGCATATATAGCTGCTAAGGCTAATTTCTCAACGTGGGTGTACTTGAGTTCAGGTCCGGCTAAAGGACGGCTAAGATAGTAAACAACATGCTCTACGAGCTTATCGTCCTCCTGGACCAGTACTACCCCAATGGTCGACTCGGACGCAGCCAGATACAATATAAAATATCTAGAGTAATTTGGCGGACACAGTAAAGGTGCCGACAACAAAGCTTTTTTCAATGCCTCGAAAGCGAGTTATGTAGTTTCATCCCATACAAATGGGGTGTCCTGTTTAAGCAGGCGCATGAAACCCTTGGTAATCTTGGCATAGTTAACGATAAAACGTCGAAGAAAATTAGACTTTCCTTGCAGGCTTTGAAGTTTTGCCTGATAAAACGAGGAGGAGGCAGATTTACAATGGCCTCTACTTTTAATGGATCCACCTGGATGCCTCTATTAGAGACAATGAACTCGAGCAGTCTCCCTGACTCGACACAGAACACGCACTTATGGGGATTCAAGCGGATCTTATAGTATCTGCATCTCTCAAATATCAACCATAAGTGATCTGGATGGTCAATCCTCTTATGAGAATGTGCAGGCAGATCATCAAGGTAAGGTTCGACAATGGCTTTGATATCATGGAAGGCAAAGTTCATAGCCCGTTGAAAGGTTGCCCCAACATTTTTCAATCCAAAGGGCATTTTTTTGTACGCAAAGGTACCCCAAGGACAAACCCCAAGGGGGCGAATTTTCCAAGTGTTGGAGCTTTTTGAGATGATTAGGGGCGAACTAGAGTGAACTAGAGGTGGTAGGCGCCACCTCTCACAAGGTAGGTCACCCCCTCCTCTTTCAGTGATACATATACAACAAGAGGTGAGCTTTTTCATGGATAAATGTGCCCCTCTAAGGAGAAATTCGCTCCCTCATGGAGTTTATTAGAATCGGCTTGATTTGATCTTGATTTGGTCTCCAATTAGCCCCAACATCATCCTTAGTTGAACTGGAATATGTTCGGGACAAGTTTTCACTAATTTAGGCATGTGTTTTTTCTCCATATTTTCCTTTTTTCTATTTTTTATACACTTTTTGGTTTTTTTCGATATTTTTTCACTTAAGTGATAAATAATCACTTAAAACTTAGGAAAAGTGGGTTTAGGGGTATAGTGGGTGCTTTGAGTTTGAAAACGAGCACCCACATGGTAAAAACGGCTTCTAGACCACACTTTTATAACAATTATAAATTTGCCATTTAAACTATTAAAACATAGCCTAAGTTTACGAGAAAAATTATTTTTCTCGGAGATTAAAAAAAACCTAAGGGGGACCTAGTGCAATGTTCATATGACTCACAAAAGTGACTAGCATGGTAATATACATAGAGACCTAAACTTTAATAACCTCCTAAGGCCTAACCAACAAGGCGAATACTCCAATTTTGGAGGTTGAGTCAAAAACTCAAAAATTTTAAGTCGTTTGTGCAACAACCGATAATTAACAAGGGAAAAAACATTGTAGAGTACCGTATTGATAGCTAATTCTAAGTAGGCCAAGCCTTTTACAAAAAGTCATCATGCTACGTCAACTTATTACAACTTCCCCACATGGTATGAACATGCAAACATTTAAAATGGCGCCAAAATTGCCTCTGAAAAGGCTTCTAAACTTCTGAGCACTGATAACGAACAAGGAACTTGTTCACAACTTCGGCGGCTCATTGGAAATCCACCTAAGTGCAATTGAGTGGATAACACCAATCCCATTGACCTATTTTTTGTCATATGTTGGACATTAATAAAACTATCTTATCCTATCATGTCAGGGACATGAATATGTTTGTTTTCTTTCTGGTTAGGAAATCACTTTGTTAGAGTTGTCTAGAGCATTTTCCTAGTATTGATCATTAATGTGACTTGCATAATTTTAAATTTCTAAAGTTTACATGGTGTTAAATACTTTTTGGTTCCTTTGTTATTATGCTTTAAATTGAAGCGGTTTTGGATCTTCTGCAGAGCCCATTGGTTGAAAGTACCTCATCAAAAGCTCCGCAGTATTTTAAAACAAAAGCTGAAGATTTTTCTGAGTATCTCCCTCTGGAGTCTTTCTGTAATGTAATGTTTGAACTTTGCGAGTTTGAATCTAAATTTTCGTTATGATTGGAACTCTTTATCAGAATACTTAGCTAGCGTTAATGCAAGTTTTTATTTTGTTTGTTGTAACAATGTATTGGCACCTTCCAGGAAATTATTCTTATGTCTAGTTTTACGTTTGTTAAAATGCAGGAACCCAGTGATCAAGAGAGACACTACATGAAATTTTCAAGTTTCCTTGGAATGTGTGAGCTATTACGTGACAATTTAGAATATGCCAGAGATATTGCAGACGTCCGCAAACCTATGTTTCTTTTATTTGAAGAAAGAAAAGGTTTGAAGAGGGGTGAATGTGAGGTGAAGTTTCAGAAAATAACTTATGTTTATTGAGGAAAGTAGTTTGTTAGAGCATGCTGTATTCTACGGCACAATTCTTGCGAAAGTTTTTGTTTATATTTTGTAATTAGTCGACATGAAATCAATTACTTGACTTGAAAATGCCCACCATGAAGGCCCAGCACTGGACCCACATGACTTATGCTTCATCCAAAGTATACAGCAGTTTTTTACATAGAGGGAACTTTGAAATTGGCTTACTTTATGCTGTGTCTCTTTACTATTCAATGAAATCCTATAGCAACTTTGAAGGCATATTCATTGAACAACCTACTTGATCAATAATTAATAAATGCAGGCTTACCACATTTGAAACACATGAAGATGAAGGATAATGTCTTACAGTTAGCATGGATGCTTGCTTACTCGGATAATAACAGTATGTAACATATTGAATACAATGTTGCCTGTCCAGTTAGACAACCACCTTTGCAGAGATGCTATAATGTCACCAAACCTCATATGGATCCCTTTGCTAATAGTCAATCCTAGACAACTTTTCACCCCTTAGCTACTAGCTATTTGGTGATGCATTATGTATGATTCTTGCTTGAGCCATATAGTGCAAGGAAAGAGATTTTATCACCTTGGAACTAATTTCCGTTCAAGCAATCAAAAGATTTTGTGCAAATGGCGAATCTCATTTCTAGCTGGAATTTTTCATTAGCTCAATTGGTTTGAATTGACCATTTTCAAGGTGGAAATCATGGGGAGGTCATGGGTTGAAGTTTGGTAGGGTCTCTTTGGGTTAGAGTACATTTTGAGCTCCAACAGCATTTTTACGCTGAGTGCCATTCACGAAATGTGAGTGCTTGGAGGGTTTCCCAGGACATTTTTCATGGAACTCTCTCTCTCTTTCAATAATGATTTATATACACAAACAGATTTCCTCTATGACCTATCATGTCTCACAAATTGTACAATTCAATACATTATTCTAGGGTTCTCCGATATAGCTCCATGATTATAAAATCAGCATGGATGTATTATAGAAAACCCATCATAAATCATATACCAGCCACATATACTCGTAAGAGTTTGGTGACAATGAAAGTGAGAGAAAAGAGATTATCCTTTAAATCTGAGGAGGTGAAGTGAAACAACCTCTCCCTAGGAATATCTACTAAGATAACAACATTTGAGATCAAAATGTTTAGAGGGTTTCAAAGCAAGCAACTTGACTTGGTTAGCTTATTTGATTTTTGACTCATGTGAGAGACATACTGTACTTTACAATTGGTTCTTTGGACTCTGGTATTATTTAGTTAATCAATTGGGTTGTTTCCAAACACAAAATCTTATATCCTTTATAATTGGTTTTCATTTTTGGCTTTGAATTTCATTAAATTGATGCTTGGTTTGAGTTTTACCATTTTTAAAAATATCTAAACAGCATTATTTTGTTTACTATATATCTGTGTGCATATATTTTTAACATCAAGACTTAGAATTCAAAGTAACATGTAATGCTCAATACACTAGTTGATGTTTAACTGGGCTTAAGTACTCTAGTGAAGTTGAATTAGATGTTCATTGGATATTTTTCCAAACGCAGATTGAAAGTGATGATGATGATAATGGGCTTCTACACTTTGATTCAGAGTCTCATTTATTTAATTATCTTGGGCTTGAAGAAGCGAAATCTTCTTCCATAGTTGTGGCTGAGAGGTATTTCCATGTAAGTATGTAATATTTGAAACCTTGTCATTAAAGATGCTTCTAGTTGTGGTTTTAATTCTTGTTTGCTTCCGTATTATAGCTTGACTTATTTGTTTTCTTATACACTAGAAAACTTGAGTCCTAGTCCAATTGCTTGAATTTATTAATTAGTACAGTGCTATTTTCTAATAATTTTTATGTATGGTAGACACTAAAATATGCATTAGATAGACACTCAGAATGTCTCTTTGTAATCAATACCTTGAACTTGTGGGTATCCCTTAGCAACCAATCTTGCCTTATATTTCAAAGGTGAACCATCAGCAGCAAATTTGGTTTTATAGACCCACTTACATTTTACTAGCTTTCTCCCTGGGGGGAGATTGATTAGTTCCCATGTGTCATTCTTCTGGAGCGAGCTGTATTCTTCCTTCATGGCTGTTTGCCATCTTGGATCATCTGATGTATCTTCATATGTCTGAGGGTCTGATTCAACCATCAAATAGCACTTCTCAACAAAGAATGGATCTTTCACGGAAAGGGTACTCTTAAATTGAGATCTAGTCCTCCTAGTGTCACTAGGATTCCCAGTGTTAGAATATAATCCGTTAGGGATTATTGTAAATAAATAAAGAAAACTGAATAGTTAGGAAGCCGAAAAGGCTGGGCGGAAGGTGAAACACAATCGTCCTATGAAATGTATAAATAAATGCTTTTAGCTATGTAATGGATAGAATCGGGAGTTATACCTATCAGTGGTATCAGAGCTTGGCTGCCTGCCTGTCGTAACTCCTGCCTGCTGCATTTTAGTCCTGGCCCCTCCTGGCTGCCAGACTGCTCACTCATTTTCCTCAGTTTGCAGATTGCATGCATTGGTGCATGCAGGGCTGCTCTAACGCTCCGCTCAGCCCCATCCATCCTCTGCGTGAAGTGATAATCCTTGTAATAGTCCCAGCCATAACTCTTGCATGCTCAGCCATGGCATTGTGTAACAATGCCTCTGTGTGAAGGAGAATCGCTGTGTGTAACAATGCATCAAAATCTTGCCTAAGAGTGCATATAAATTTCTGAGTTATTATAAGTATCCGTGAATGCTGGTTTTCTTGTTTGGGTTTTCGGGGTAACGTCTGTGTCTCTGATTCAATGCATTGTATTGGTGGTTGTACCTCTGTGAATTATGGCTGTGTGTTTAATCAAGCATTATATATTGGATTGGTTGAGCATTGAATCAGTTGCTTTGGTTATTAAAGCAATCTCCCACAACATTTGATTTCGTTCTGGTGATTTAATGAGCCAAGTACCAATTAATTAAATCAAATGAGCATGTTTTGATTGCTACTCTGCAAACTGAATCGATTCCAAGTTTATATCTTGATGGAATTGTTAGCTGCAACATTTTGATATACAACCCGTTTAAGACTGAGTGACTCTTTTCAAGAGCGTGGAGAGTGAGCTTTTTATATGAGCTGGGATTTCATAGTATTTCTGCTGCGAGTTTTTGGTGAATGATGATCATTGTATGATGTGTTGGAGAGATGGATTTGTCTTAAACCCTAATTTTTTGTGGGCTCCCTTTGCTGTACTAGAAACCCTAATTTTTTCTGCATAGAGACCCTTTGCAATTGAAATCCAGAGCTACGATTTCATGAGAGAGTGCTGGAGATTGAAGTCGTGTTGAAGATTGACTGCGTGTTGAAGTAAAGAACTATGTTGGAGCTTGAAGAATGGTGTTCGTTGATGCGTTCTGGATGCATATCAAATGGTTGTTGTGACCTCTGCGTTGACATTGTCTACGTTGAACCACTGCCTGCATTGAGGCTGATATATATATTGTATTGAGCGTGGAGCTGTGAATACTGTGCGTGGAGGCCTATGACAACATGTATATACCTTGCGTGAAGAACTGCGTGGACTGCTGCGTGGAGAACTGAGTGAAGACCGAGCCAGAACTGCATGAACATTAAATCCTGGAATAAGAGAACTGCGTGAAGAACTATGTGGAGAACTGCGTGGAGAACTACGTGAACATTAAACGCTGAAGAGTGAACCTGAGCGTGAGCACGAGAGCATGAAGACTTCCCTTTTGGGAGCTGAGACCTCTTGTTGGCTGTAGTGACCTAAATTGTAGACAGTTCTCATAACATCTGCGTTCTCATAACATCTGAAGTCTATGCTGGGTTGAAGTTTAAATTCTGTATATTTAAGCTTGTTGTAGTGTTCAGTCTCTATTTGAGAAAAATATTGTTGTAAACGGTTGCAGAGCTTATTATTTTGATGTTTGTACACCACCATTTAAATTGTATTGCTGAAAAATTGTCTTAGACTGATGTAAATACTATGACAGAGACATAGACTTGCATAGTGAATAGAGCTTGTCGAAGACATTGTTTATACTAGCTAGTGCATATGTAATTTTACAAGGACTGTATTGTAAAAAGTAGTAGAGACTTAAACCTGCTTCTTTCATATAGCTGAGACTTAGACCTTGGCAGAGACTGTAGACCTGCAAGGTTATTGTTTTCTATTTCTCTTTGTCATTATTGTAAATTACACTAACAGCTGTAAAATATGCAATCTTTGTCATCAATAGTTAGTGCCACTCTCTCTGGAAAAGATCATCCCAAGGGAGATTGCAGCAAGAGAGGACGAGGAAGAATAAATTTCAGAGGCAGAGGGGGAAGAAGCAAAAGATCAGATTTGCAGTGCAAGCGTTGTGGAAAGACTGGGCACACATTAGATCAGTGTTGGGCTTCGTGGGACTCCATCAAAGACAAGCACAACTAGAAGAAAGATGACCAAGATGCTAGTAAATCTTCTGATTCTTGTATTGTTGCACATTGTAATCTTGGAATTAATGAAATGACTTCACTTTCATCTTACAAATATTGTTGGCTACTTGATACTGGTGCAACATCACACATGACATTTAGAAAATATTGTTTTGAATAACTTAATGAAACAATAGATGGCATAGTGTACTTTGCAGATAAGTCAAGTATTAAACCAAATGGAATGGGCACCATTCGACTGAAGATGCCTGGATTCCCTGATTTCTTGTTGAAGAACGTTCTTTATCTTCCAGATTTGCAGAGAAGCCTGCTGTCCATGGTGGAGATTCGATAGCAAGGCCATTCCATCCACATGTTTGATGGAATCATTGAAATAAGAAAGTCCTCTGACAACCAAGTCATCATGACTGGATACGAAGATGGAAAGCTGCTAAATCTCAAGGGTTCATCCACAAGATTTCAGAACTATGCCTACCTCTCTCAGCATGGAGAAGGTAATATGTCATCTAGTTCATTGTGGCATGCAAGATTTGGTCATCTAAATTATAACAGTCTTCGTTTGTTGAGAAAGAATGGTGTATTTGGTTTTCCCACCATTCTCAAAGAGAAGAATAAATGTGATGCATGTATATTAGGGAAACATAGTAAGCTGCCATTCCATGAATCTAATTTTAGAGCAAGTAGGAACTTAGAATTAGTGCATTCTGATTTATGTGGCCCAATGCCAACTCCTTCAGCAAATGGGAATAAGTATTTTATGACATTTGTTGATGACTACTCAAGAATGTGCTGGATTTACTATTTAAAGACAAAATCAGAAGCATTTCAAACATTCAAAGACTTTCATGCATTGATTGAAAAACAAGCACAATAAAAAATTGGTACACTTCATACTGATAATGGGAAAGAATACACTTCAAATGCTTTTGAATATTATCTTCGCCAACATGGAATTGCACATCAGACTACCATTCCCTACAATCCTCAACAAAAGGATGTAGCAAAAAGAATGAATAGAACCATAATGAATATGGTTCGCTCTATGATGTTTTTCAAGAATGTAAAACTAATGTTTTGGGGTGATGCAGTAAAATGTGTAGCATATTTGAGAAATAGAAGTCCCTCAAATTCTCTTGATAACAAGACTCCACATGAAATGTGGTTTGGCCATCTCCCTTTAGTCAGGCATCTCAGATTTTTTGGTTCCACTTGTTATGCCTTGATTCCAAAGGAGAAAAGAAACAAGCTTGGTGCTCAAAGCAGAAAATGCATTTTCCTAGGGTACGAAGAATACTCCAATGCATACCATCTGTATGATGAGGTAAAAAAGAAATTTGTTATTTCCAGAGATGTCATTTTTCTTGAAACTAATAAAAATGACCAGTCCATTGAGAGACAGCTTGACCATTTGGAAATTTATCCTCATCCAAAGACATATTCTGAAAATGAATATGAAATTCCAAACCTTGAAGGGGGGATTCCTATTCTGGATCAACCTTTGGAATTTCCATATGAAGCACCAAATCCCCCGCATGAAGAAGTTCCTGCTACTTCACTTGAACAAGAGGTTCAACTAGATGACGTGATTGAGAGAATTGAAAGACTCTCAATCAATGATGAAACACCACTAGCTGATCAACCAGGACCATCACAGAAGATTCCTAAATGGGCCACAAAGACACTTGAAAGTGTCCATCCAGATGAAGTTGGAAAGATGGGAACGAGAATTTTGAAAAGACATTGAGGAGAAGCAAATAATTCAGGTGATGACATGAATGTATCATTTGATTGCGAATTTAATTTATCTACTAACTTTGAACCAACTTCCTTTGAAGAAGCTTCTACTCGTGTTGAGTGGAAAGAAGCTATGAAGAATGAGTATGATGCACTCATGAAGAATGGAACTTGGAAGCTGGTTGACCCTCCAGTTGGAACCCAACCAATTGGCTGCAAGTGAGTGTACAAGAACAAATACAAATCAGATGGCTCACTTGACAAGCACAAAGTGAGGCTTGTAGCAAAATGCTATGCACAGAAAGAAGGAATTGACTATGAAGAAACATTTTCTCCTACAGCAAAATGGGCTACCATCCATACCTTACTCTCTTTAGCTGCTCAGAAAGGGTGGAAATTTCATCAAATGGATGTGAAGACTACTTTCTTGAATGGAGACTTGAAAGAGAATGTCTTCATGTCTCATCCAGAGGGCTTTGTTGTGAAAGGAAAAGAACAAAAGGTATGCAAGCTTGCCAAATCCTTGTATGGCCTAAAACAAGCACCTCGCGCATGGTATGAAAAGTTAACCGAGCATCTTTTGAAGTTAAATTTCGAACATTTTGATCTTGATGATGCAACACTGTTTATAAAGAAATTTGGTATATCTGTTGTGTATCTTGTGGTGTACGTAGATGATATTTTGATGACAGGGAACAATGAGAGCTATATATCATCCATAAAGAAATATTTGAAAAAGATCTTTGAAATGACAGATATGGTACATCTCCACTATTACTTAGGAATTGAAGTCACTCAACATCCTAAGTACATATTCCTATCTCAGAAAAAATATGTTGGAGAACTACTAAACAAATTTTGCATGACAGAATGCAACCCTATATCTACTCCAATAGAACAGAAAATGAAGCTCACATCAAGCGAAGGAAAATAATTTGAGGATGCAACCAAGTATTGACAACTTGTAGGAAGCCT
>LPNX010046658.1:384866-462904 GCA_001517045.1 Pseudotsuga menziesii | reverse complement strand
GCGCTTGGACGAGAAAAGTTTGAAAGATTCAGAAACATGCTCGGACTTACGAACACCCCTTCGGATTAAGAGGGGGATTGTTAGAATATAATCCATTAGGTATTATTGTAAATAAATAAAGAAAACTGAATAGTTAGGAAGCCAAAAAGGCTGGGCGGAAGGTGAAACACAACCGTCCTATGAAATGTATAAATAAATGCTTTTAGCTATGTAATGTAATGAATCGGGAGTTATACCTAACAAACAGGATCAGAGCTGTCAAGTTTAGAGCTAAATTGATGAAGCCAAGAGAAGTGTACCAATTCGATTATTAGTCGAATCGGCTTTAAAAACTTGATATTTTGTTTCTGCAATGACTTCTAAATTTTGTCTTTTGAATCTCCAATTATGCATATAGAGGATTTTGAATAGGCCTTCTCAGGTTAGTGATATCTTGGTTTTGTTAGTCTTTGGATTTTAGTACATGGTTTAATTACTAAATAGAGATATCTGTAGAATTAAAAATTCTACAGACATCTCGTTCATGTTTATATGGTCATCATTGTATCCTGCTAAACAGATTTCTGTTGAACATTCACATGTGTTAATGAAGCTGTTGGGATAAAGCTAGATGCTGGCCTACATTTGTGCTCTTTTGACTATGCGTGGTTACTCAATGAAGGATGTTTCAGGATTGCAACTGATTGATGCTATGTGATTGCTACACTTTTGTTTCTAAGCCTTTATTAGCCTAGACTATCCAATATAGTGTTATCACGATTTGGAGAGTATGATGCTGGATTTTCTCCAGTAAGTTAATATTCTTGGCGTATCTTTCTCTCCATATGGTTTTGTAATAGCATGCCTATGATTCTGTTCATGGTTGTACCATATTTGGATAAGATCCATATATTTCCTGAGGAATAGGAATTTTAGTTAATCAGTTGTAGTTTTTAGTTTCCTTTATAAGCAACCTCTAAACAGAAGTAAGATGTTCGAGTCCTAAAACTTGTGGAGAACAAATACATTACAGTGCTTTAATATTATTCTTTTATGCTTGTGTTCCTTTAGAACTATTTCTGAGGACTACTGGATTTTACAGAGATTCTGAAGACATTAGCTAATTCTGTCAGTTATAGCATGCTGTCTTAATGTTGTTTCTCCTATGTTGAATTTCCTTTTCATATATATGTATCGTTATAGTATATGTGAAAGTACTCTTTAATGGATTCTGAATGAAGGACATAGTGTTGAAATGTGAATGATTCGTTGTCGTATGGAAAAGTAAATGAGTTTCTTCGTGATTCTTTTTCAGTTTATTATGAGATTGTGTTATATGAAATACTAACTGTGTGAGCTGACTTTGTTTCATCTCTATGTTAGTACCTGAGTGTACTTGTCATGCTTCAATACTGTGTTAAAACTATTTTGATTACAAGTTTTATTTCATGTTCAAATTAACTTATGATAAGATGTTGTTTTATTGTAAGTTGATTTAGATCTATTTCTGCTGATTATGGGCTTTTCTAACATTGCAAGACTATAGATCATTTTTAATAATAAAACCTATTATCAGAGTATTAATTCAAGCTCCTAGTTTGGGATAGTTAACTTGCATCTAGATCATTACAGAATAGGATTAGGAGCTACTATTATTTTTCTATCCTTAGCCTAAGGTATTTTTCAGTACTAGTTAGTCATTTAAGTTCAATATTTTGATTTGTATGAAGGTTTGATTCAGTAAACCTTACCACCTACACCTCAAGAGACTCTTTACCTTGATAGCACATTTTACAGGTAGCAGGGCCTTTATCCTGTGAGAAACAGTCACTCCAAACACACACAAGATTACAATAAGTTGAGTGTGTGGGTTGTTTTTCAGTTGTTGGCCATAGGTCAGTATACTCGGCTAACAAGCCCTAAATTTAATCCTAAGTGGGTTGACAAACTTTGTATTTACAAAAGTTATGAGATGCAAGACTGCCAAAGAAGCCTGGGATAAGTTAAAAATTAGCTATGAAGGAGCATCTAAAGTCAAAGAATCCAAGCTTCAGACATATAAAGGGAATTTTGACATCCTTAAAATGAGAGAAGAAGAAAATATTGGGGAATCACTTTTAAGAGTAGATGAATTTGTCAATGCTATTAGAGGTCTTGGTGGAAAATTAAGAGAAAAAGAAGTTGTGAGCAAGGTACTAAGAATTTTTCCAATGAATTATGATTCAAAAGTATCCACCCTAGAAGAATGTGATGATATTTGTATAAATAATAGATCAATGCTATGAGAAATTATGCTAAGAAGAAGCACAGGAAATAGATGTTGCTACTAAGAATTCTCACAAGCATACATAGGAAAATAGAGAGAATAAAAGAGATTGAATCACATGAATGAAGAGATGAATATTGGTGTGTATCCTTCCATTGAATAATGATGAATAATAGTGTACATAAATAGTACATCCCTCATAGTAAAATTGAGTTGTATGGAGACAACTCATAAAGATCAAAAAGGTTGACTTACCAAAATATAGCAAACCCCTATAGGTGGCTAAAGCACTTCCCAAATCTATAAAGGACCTCATGAATTGGAAAAAGCATGAGTGGGTTGTCAAGGATATGTAAAAAAATTACTAATCCTAGAAAATGGAGGAAAATCCATCAAGGATGGGTTGGAAACAAAAGCACCTAGTTTCCTAGTTTGACTAGCTTTACCTTATCCATAGAAAAATAGAAAAAGCAGAATAAAGAAGAATCTACTGTAAAGTGTTGTATTAATAATTATGGATGGTCAAAAGGTGGTCAATATAAACTGAGAATTAGAAATGAATAATTCCTAGGATATAGATGGCATGTATTGACTTTAAGGTGCAAGTGGATGCCAACTAATTAAGCTAGTGGGTGAAAAATTAATCAAATAATGATTAATTATTTTATCCTAAGTTATGAGTGGGTTTAATATATTCCAACACACCCCTATAAGTCTGAATTTATGATGGTATGAAAAAAAATACAAATTCATATAGCGCCCATAACCAAGACTATGGTCACCCTTTAACAATTATTATGTCCAGAAAAGTGAGGAAAGAGGCAAAACCACATGGGGAAAATCCCCCCTCAAGAAAGGACAAGGCACAAAATTTTGAAATAATGTTTCTTAAACATATCCTTATTTTCACTTGAATGAGCTGAGTGAAGTGCTTCTGGGTGGAATACTTGTTGAAGAAATCATGAACTCCATGATCATGCACTGGATTATAGAAACTGCAAGAAGGAAGAGGAGAGACTCCTTGTATCTCATAATCTGAAGAAGAAGGAGAATTATTTGAATGCTTCTTGCTGCTTTCAAACTATGATATGCAAACATAATCTGAAATGGAAAATATATGTGTGCATACTCCTTCCCAAAGAGTACAAAAATTAAGATAATTTATTTCACACCCAATTCCCTGAATAGCTGCAAAATTATGATGTGAATCACATGTCAATATTCCAATATGATGTAGCACTTGTATAGATATGATATGAGGCTGATAAAACCATGATATATAATAAATATTATCATATGTAACAAAAAATACAAATGCTTCAGTGGCTCCATGAGGATATAGGGCTAGACTAGGAAAATTATGAGCAACTGGGGAAAACTTATAGGTGTAAAAATCTGAATGATGGATGGGAATAAGATCTGAACCATAAGTGTTTAGAACATATCCAAACATGTTTAATATCAGTACAAATATTACTAAGGACATGGATATACAGCCACTAAAATATAGGAAAGACTTCAAACCATGTAACATAAATATCACTGCATAAGAGACCAATGAGGAATCAACTACTGAAATTGGGATTTGTATAGTCTTAGGATTATTCAGAGGTATGGTATATGGTATGGATGGTGGTATTGTATGTGTCATTACATTAATATAATCTTGAAAACAATATTCTAAATCAGATATACAATCTTGTGAGGAAGAGCTGCTCAAAGACAAGTCAATATCTAGTGAAAAATCACAATTTTTGGGAGATGAATCTAGTAGACTGAGAGGAGGATCTAAGTACTGATTCCAAGAACAAAGGAGGAGATGCTGAAGCACATTATATCAAGTAATTTAAGTGGTATGACACAAATAATTCTTTATGTGGCTAAAAAAACATCGGGGAAGTCACTGTGTTGCGCACCATCAATGAGAGAGGTATGCACAAAGTGTAAAGAGTTAGGCACATAGATCTCAGAATCTAAGATAGGAGATATAGAGAAAAATGAAAAGGTGATAGGATAATCATTAATATCAATATAATATTCACATGTTACTTCTTTTTCATCAATAGTATCACAAGAATAAAAATTACCTTCAAGAGACACAGAAAAAGATGGTTCTTCAATATTTTCTTCTTCATTGAAGGAGGAAGCATTCGAATCAAAGAGAGTAGCAGAAACATGAGCTGTATGAGAAAATTAGTTATCACGATCAAATTCATTAGAGAATTTAGATTCCAAGAAATATTGAGAGAGAGAACAAGAGGAGATGTTGGGTTTGCTTCATGCTTCATCTTCTATTTCCTGCAAACCAAAAGCTTTGTCCAAAATTTTCCAAAGCTCAAATGGAAATTCAGCAAAATCTATGACATGATGTATATTTAGAAAAATTTCCAAGCACATGATTCCATAATATCTATCACAATTATTTATCCAATCAATCTCCTCCTCATAAGACTCTGGTTCGCTCAATGCACCAATGGAGACATCAAAGAGACATTGCCTCTTCAAGTATGCACTCATCTTTGGCTTCCAATCAGCATCGTAGAAAGGAGATAGTAGAGGAACCTTTGAATCCATATAGAAGTTGTTGATTTTATCTAGTAGATACTCTCTACAACCTACAAAACAAAACTAGTATAAAATCTTGTAATCTAGGCAAGCTCTTCTTCAGAGAGGGCTAGGAGACTGGATGCGCTCCTCAACTTTGTAGAACTTGATCAACGTTTCTGATGATACCATGTATAATATGGAAAGTTTGTGCTCCCTATAGCTCTGATACCATGTAGAAATAATAGATCAATGCTATGAGAAATGATTCTAAGAAGAAGCATAGGAAATAGATCTTTCTACTAAGAATTCTCACAAGCATACATAGGAAAATAGAGAGAAGAAAAGAGAGTGAATCACATGAATGGAGAGATGAATATTAGTGTGTATCCTTCCATTGAATAATGATGAATAATAGTGTACATAAATAGTACATCTCTCATAGAAAAATCGAGTTGTATGGATACAACCCATAAAGATCAAAAAGGTTGACTTACCAAAATATAGAAAACCCCGATAGGTGGCTAAAGCACTTCCCAAATCTATCAAGGACCTCACGAATTGGACAAAGCATGAGTGATTTGTCAAGGAGATGGAAAAATATACTAATTCTATAAAATGGAGGAAAATTCATGAAGTATGGGTTGGAAACAAAAGCACCCAGTTTCCTAGTTTGACTTGCTTTACCTTATCCACAGAAAAGTAGAAAATGCAAAATAAAGCAGAATCTGTTGTAATGGGTTGTATACGAATTATGGATGGTCAAAAGGTGGTCAAGATCAACCCAGAATTAGAAATAAATCATTCCTAGGATATAGATGGCATGTACTAACATTAAGGTGCAAGTGGATGCCAACTAATTAAGCTAGTGGGTGAATAATTAATCAAATAATGATTAATTATTTTATCCTAAGTTATGAGTGATTTAGATCAATTTATTTCCTTCCAAATTGTTATTGCAGGTTCTACATCACTGACTAGAAGCACATTCTACTGACTGAAGGGCACAGGAGCTGAGATATGGACCAATCTCAAAGGATCATCTTGACTCCATTCAATTTATTCAAATGGAAAGCTAAGATAGAGATGTTGTTGAGATCGAAAGGTCTCTACCGAGTCACCATGGCTACTGAGGTAGCGCCCAATGCAGCTATAGAGAAAATCAAATGGCACAACAAGAGGGATGAGGCCTATGGTCTTTTGTATCTGAGTCGTTCAAGAGACCTCCTCTTTCATCTTGATTCATTGACATATCCTAATGAGGTGTGGGAGAATATTGAAGAGATTATTGGAAATACAGATGAGAGAGGACATCAAATCAAGAATGAATTGATCTCCTTGAATCCCAGTAGCTTCAAATCATTGCAACTCTATTTTACCAAGTTTAAGGCCCTTGTTTTGAAATTAAAACAATGTGGCACTGAAAACAAGGAGGAGCAACTAGTTTTCACCATCCTCTCAAATCTTGGTCCTACCTATTCAGTGTTTGTTTCGACCTTCTATGCCACTAAATTGTCAACTCGAACCTAGAATATGCCTAAGCTTGTTGAGTTCATGGAATCCCTCACTAGAGAGCAAGACAAATTGGTGATGATGGGCACCATCAAACATTCCAAAGACCAATATTTGGTTGCTAGAGATTTGAAGGTTGATTCAAAAAGCAAGAAAAAATCTAAAAATCCACCTGATCAAAAGAGAGACAAGGAAAAGTCTCAACAGGAGTCCTCAGTCTACAAGAAGAACCCCCAGAAGAAGAAGAACAAAGGAGAAATGCGCAAATGCACATATTATAGTAAGGGATATCATCCTGAGAGATCTTGTATGAAAAAGTAGATAGACATGTTGACCCAACTCCTAGACAAGAAAAAAATCTCCCTTCCTAATTGCTCAAAGAAGAGGGAAGGACATTCAAATTCAGAAGACAAGGAGAGAGTACATGCCTTGCTTGCTAGCACCTCAAGCTCACCTAGTTTCATCATTGATTCTGGAGCTTCCAAACATATGGTTTTGACAAAATATATTTTTTCTTCTCTTGACATGTCGAAAGGTCCACCAATAATTTTGGGAGATAACTTTCTAACTGACATTATGGGAAAGGGTAGGATTGATCTTGACCATGGTAATTTCAATAATGTGTTGTATGTTTCAAGTCTTGTCTCTAATCTCTTGTCAGTGTATCAGATGAATTGCACTGGGTTTCCAAAGAAAGTCATCTTCTCCCCCAATGAAGTTGAAATTATTGATATTTCAAATGGTAAAGTCATAGCAAAATAACTTGTTGATCACACTTCAAAGGTATACAGGTTTTCCCATTTTCTACCCTACTCAAACCCCTCTACTCTTCTTACTCATACTAATGAAGAAAGCAAGATTTGGCCTGAAATATTTGGCCATCTTAACTACAGGTATCTTTCTCATTTGAGTCAAAAATACATGGTAATAGGGTTACCAAAGATCAAGTTTTCTAAGGGAGTCTGTCAAGGTTGTATCCTAGGAAAATACCCAGAGCACAAGTATGAGAGAACTAGTCACGAGAGAATCTCTGCACCTATTGACTTGATCCATAGTGACATTTTTTGTCCATTCCCTCATATGTCCATGATTCAAGAAAAATATGCACTCACCTTCATAGATTACTTTTCCAGGTAGTTTGGGTTCACTTCCTAAAGCACAAGTCTGAATTTTTTGACCTCTTCAAAGTCTTTAGAGCCTTGGTTGAAAACCAGTCTAGGAGGAAACTCAATATCCTTAGATCTGAAAATGGTGGTGAGTATGTCAATTATGAGTTCATCCAGTATTGCAAAGATGCAGGTATCCAGATCAAAAATTCTATTCCTTACACACCACAACAAAATGGAGTTGCTGAGAGAAAGAACAGATCACTGAAGGAGATGGCAACTTGCATGATGGAGGCTAAAACTTTGCCACCAAGGTTTTTGGCTAAGGCTATAAACTGTGCATCCTATATCCAAAATATGGTGCAACATAAGCATCTTGATGGTATGACTCCTTTCAAATCCTAGAGTTGGCACAAGCCAGATGTGACCCATTTCAGGATTTTTGGCTCAAAGGCTTGGGCTAGAGTTCCTACTGAAAAGAGGAAGGCTTTGAAACCCCAAAGCCAAGAGTTCTTATTTGTTGGGTGTTATAAATATTCAAAAGGTTTCAATCTTATAAAATTGAGAACTAACAAATCTTTCATCTAAAGAAGTGTTCATTTCGAAGAAGAGCCTTTAACAGTAGTTGAAGTTGGAGAGTCCTCTTCACCACCACAGCCATTGATTGTAAGTGAAGAGACTAATGAGTTTGTTTATTCTGATATGTATGGTAATTATGAATTAATTGAATATCCTAACATCCCTACAATACCAAAGGGTTCATCAAATACCATTCATGCAGCTGGGGAACTAACTAGAAATCCTAATGACACTAGGAGGACTAGATCTCAATTTGTGAGTGCCCTTTGTGTGAAAGATCCAATCTTTGTTGAGAAGTGTTATTTGATGATATATTATGATCCAAAGACATATGAATATGTATTGCATGATTTAATATGGAAAACAACCATGAAAGAACAATTCAGCTCGCTCCAGAAGAACAACACATGGGAACTGGTTGATCTTCCCCCAGGGAGGAAGCTAGTGAAGTGTAAGTGGGTCTTTAAAAATAAGTTTGATGCTGATGGTTAACCTTTGAAATATAAGGAAATATTGTTACCCAAGGGATACTTTCAGCTACGTTGTATTGATTACAATGAGACATTTGCACCAGTAGCAAAGATGGACTCCATAAGGCTTGCTCTAGGCATTGCAGCTTCGAAGCAATGGGAGGTACATTACATGGATGTAAAGTGTTCCTTTTTGAATGGATATATGAATGACGATATTTATATGCAAAAAATAGAATTTTTTTTATCTAATCCATCTTTAGTGTGCAGGTTAAAGAAATCATTGTATGGGCTCAAGCAAGCCCCCAGGGCTTGGTATGCCAAGATTGATGGCTTTCTGTTGTCACTGAGTTTTGTTCGATGAAAGTGTGATACTAATTTCTATTTGAAGCTGATTCATGGTTCTTTAATTATTACTGTTCTCTATGTGGATGACCTACTGATTACAGAAAGTTGAAATAAAGAGATTTCCTCTTTGAAGGATGCAATGAACCATGCCTTTTCTATGAAAAATTTGGGATTGTTGAGCCAATTCTTGGGTCTCAAAATTGATCAATCCAAAAATGGAATCAAGGTTCATTATTCAAAGTATGCTTCAAATTTTCTCACCAATTTCAGCATGAAATATTTCAATCCAAGAAAGACTCCATTCCTTTCAGGAGTTAAACTTGAAGAAGCAGGTTCTTCTCCTTTGGTAAATAATACACTGTATAGGCAGTTGATTGGGTGTTTGGTTTATCTTACACATACTTGAACTAAATTATCTTATGCAGTTAGTGTGGCTTAAAGATACATGGATCAGCCTCATGAGATCCATTGGAGAGCAGCCAAGATGATCCTAAACTTTGTTCAGGGAACAATGACTCGTGATATTTTCTACAAAGCAAAATATTACTTAGAGCTAGTTGGATTTACTGACAGTGATTGGGCAGGTGACAACACAGATTGAAAGTCTACCTTAGGATATGTTTTCATGCTTGTAGAAGGACCAATCATCTGGTAAAGTAAAAAGCAGAGTGCAATAGCACTCTCATCTACAGAGGCAGAGTATAGAGGAGTTGTAAATGTAGCTACCTAATGTTTATGGTTGCAGGGGATACTTGGAGAATGTGGTTTCGAATCAGAGTTTTCAACAATCATCTACTTTGACAATAAAAGCACCATTAGAATATCCATTGATCCAGTTCAAAGACAAAGAACCAAACACATTGAGATCCATATGCACTATATCAGGGAGCTTGTGCATGATGGTACCATTGCTCTACTCTACTGCGCATCTTCAGAACAAGTAGCAGATATCTTCACCAAAGTATTTTGTAAGAAGACCTTCAGTAATCTCAAATCACTACTAGGGATTTTTTATCATGTGGTGAAGAATGATTGATGACAAGATTTCCAAAATTTTGTTTTCCTGTCCATGTTTAAGGGAGGATTTTCCCACTGGTTTTTTGCCTCTTTCCTTGGTTGTATGGACATGCAGTATGTAAAAGGGTGACTAAGCCTTGTTTCTAGGCCCCATAATTTTTTGATATTTAATCATAAATTCAATATTAAGGGGGGGTGTTAGAATAATCAACCCATAGTTACCCATATTTGACATTAATTAAATCATTTTTGTCTTATACCAAGATTCCTAGATTCCCTCTCTATGCTAGTTGACTTCTACATGTTCCTAGAAGTCAATACTTGCTAAAATGGGTCATGGAGCACCTTGGAATCATATTGGAAACAAATTTAGCATGTATTCTTTATTCTTGGTTCCTTAAAAGTGCATATCTGTTTTTTCTGAAAGCTACCTTGCTTTACAGCCTCTTTAAGGCATAAAGGAAAAGCTAGTCTAGGGGAACTGGCCTTGTTTTTTGACCTCATCATCCTCCTTCCTTTTCTACATACAAAATCATGAATTATTTTTATTTCCACCACTTATTAGCTTACCCACTTTCTTTAGCTAATTGGTGGGGATCTTCATGGATTTGGAAAGTCCTTTTTGCACCTACGGGGGATTTGAATTGTTTAAGCATGCTTTTTGACCAATTTGAATAGAAAACTAGTGCTTTCGAATATCTCATGTAATTATATATTTGAGTAGCCTATTACTTCATATGGTTAGCTAATGTACACTTATTCAATACATGATTAAGTTATGCTACAATTTCAGTCTCCTTTTGTGTGAATTTTGCATGTTTGATTAGCAATTTTATGAGTGTAATTGATATATCTCTTGGGTTCAATTTCCACATAGTATCAAATAAAATGATATAAAATCTCTACATGATATCATATATTTGAGAGTTCATTAATTAATCCTCCTTTTTTATATTTGCAGGTTTATTTTGCAAGTTCAACTTTGAATGGATTCAAGAGTATCAGTTCCTCTTCTTTCTCCATTCACAAGCTATTCAAAGTGGAAATTGAAGATGATTTCATATCTAAAGAGACAAGGTCTCTATGCAATATCTATTAGAGCTGGTGAATATTCTTATGAAGAGCCAAGTGACTGGTTGAATGACTATGATAGAGCAATTGGAGCTATTTTTCTAGCTATCTCTCCAAGCAGGCGCTACCTTATTGATTCTGTTGAATACCCAAAGGATATCTAGACAACATTGGATATATTTTTGGGAAAGGACAATGAGGATCTTTCTAGATATGTGTAGAGTTCCTCTAGCTCCTAAATGATTTTTCTCTCTCAAGATCTCTCAGCCTCTACAATCTCTGATGAAGTTGATCATGAAGAAGAAGTTTCTCATACAGTTTTTGTTGCTACTACTCCGATTCAAATGATTCCTCTTTCAATCAAGAAGCAAATATTGAAGAGCCATATTTTTCTGTGTCCGTTGAAGTAGAAGATCTTGATTCATCTTCTTATGATGTTGTTGATGAAAAATAAGTGACTAATGGAGATGCTATTGCTATTGATGATTCACTCACACATTCAGTGTTCTCTATGTCTTTTATCATGGATTCTAAGATCCATATGCCATACCTTTCACACTTTGTGCATGCCTCTCTCCTTGATGGTACGCAACCTAGTGAATTCCAGGATGTTTGCTTAGCCAATTCAGGTCTTTTTAGTGTCTTTCCACTTACCATACTTAATCCCATGCACTTCAACAACTCCTCCTTTGTTCTTGGCACTCATTCTCAGAGCCTCCTTGAATATTTTGAACATCACTATCTTTCCTCCTCTCATACTTCTACCATAGAGGATTCTTTACCAATATATTCCCATGATTCTACCCTTGTGATTATGTGTGATCTCTTGGAATCTTTGGAAGATATATCAACCCATGAAGCCCATGCATTCACACTCTTTGAACCCATTCCTTCTCTATGTTCCTACAAGATCACTTGCACACATCCTATTTGTGTAAATGAAGATGGAGACATTATACATTCTCTTGGACAATTATTTCACCTATCTGGAGCTCATTTCATCTCTATTGGTTCAAATATCAAGTCATTTCATCATCTTGGAGCTGATTAAAAGTCTCAAGACCCTTTAGTATTGCCTTCACATCATTGGATCTCACTTGTTCTACATGGTCCTAGTATCCATCATGTAGTTGTTTATGTTTTTGATCCAGGTGAGCATATTTATCTTCTTCCCAAGAAGAATATTCCTCCAGACATTATCATTTATTCTGGAGCAGTAGCAACACCAGCATCTCAACATTTTTTGGTATTTCTTTTCATGTTCTTTCTTGAGGGAGTATTTTCCCTATGAGGTTTTGCCTCTTTCCCCATTTCTTTGGACAAGATAAATTGTAAAAGGGTGACCATAGCATTGTTGTTGGACCCTATATGCATATATATTTCTTATTAGTTCAGGGATATCATCATAAATTCAGGATTAAAAGGGGGTGTTGGAATATCCTAAACCCACTCATAAAATAATTAATCATTGTTTGATTAATTTCCTACCCACTAGCTTAGATAGTTGGCATCCACTTGCACCTTAGAGTCAAAAATTGCCATCTATATCCTAGGAATGATTTATTTCTGATTCTGGGTTGATATTTACCACTTTATGGCCATCCAGAATTGGTAACTATGCTTTACAACAGATTCTTCTTTTTCTGCTTTATCCTGCTTTTCTGTGGATAAGGTAAAGCTAGTCAACTAGGAAACTCGCAGCTTTTGTTGCCAACCCATTCTCCATTATTTTCTCTCCATATTCTAGTATTATAAATTCTTTCCTTCACTCATCATCACTCACACATGCTATTTCTAATTCGTGAGGTGCTTGATAGATTGGGAAAGTGCTTTAGCCAACTATGTGGTTTATCATAATTAGTAAGGCTGCTTTATGAGATATCTTGAGTTGTCTTCTAACAACTCCATTTTCCTTTAGAAATATGTATTACCTATGTAATAATATCAATTATCATTTATTAATGTTTGTTCATTAATTCTTCTTCTTCTCTCCTTATGCTAATTCTCTACAATTCTATTTGAGGTTAATTGCGTGCCTAGATCCTTAGCTTGTTTATGAAATTCCTTATTCCATCAAGCATTTAGAATTTCTACATGGTATAAGAGATATAGGGAGCAAAAAATTGCAATATTATACATGGTATCAGAGCAGAAAGGTTGATCAAGTTCTACAGAGTTGAGGAGCGCATCCAATCTCCTATCCCTCTCTGAAGAAGAGCTTGTCTAGCTTACAATATTTTCTCCTAGTTTTGTTTTGAAGGTTGCAAAGAGTATCTCCTAGATCATATTGTTGGGCACATGGGCAGACCCAGGTTAACGCTTTATACATCGCACCAACAAAAGACCCACAGTGTTGGCCCTTTCGGCAACAACCTGCGCGCAGGTTGCAGTCTCACCCGAAACAACAATGGGGTGCCGCAGAATCAGGTTTCTGCTTGCAGAGAGGGGGATTACTGTACCTTAGCCTTTCTAAAGAATTATTATTCAACTTCCTGTTAACTTATCATTCATTCACATATAACTTCACAGCATAATAAACAAACCAAACTTGCATAACCCACTACAGGGAATCCACAGCGAAGCTTAGTATTAGCAGAGATCTTATATTATCAGATATATTCAGTTTAATGCATGAAAATGACAGAAATAGAAACAACACAACAAAACCACAACACCAAATATAACGTGGTTCACCCCCAGTGTAGGGGCTACGTCCACAAACTGCGTTTTATTCCTCTTTCCTCAAAACCACAGTTTATCTGCGCACTCAGCTGCAGATTCCTTCAGCTCTTAACAGCCGCGCACACAGCAGCAGGCTTCTGCGCACACAACTGCAGATCTTTCTTTCTTCCTTACAAAACCCCTCTGCGCACACAGCTGCAGAGGTCGTCCACACACACAGCTAGGACTTGTCCTTTCCTTACAAAAACCAACCTTACTTCGCCTTATCTTTCTTTACATCAAAAATCCTAACCTATCCATTTTACATAAGCGCTTATTTATACTGCGCAGTTTCACAAAAACCTGGTCTTAAACCATGGGCACCCACAAAAACTAAACCCTGAATTTAAACCATGGGTTTATTACAAAAAGGGAGGGTTTTGACTTACCCTGACACCCCTAAGACTGTTTTGACCCATAGCTCCGCTTACACATTTTCTAATTAACCGCGGAGTTACCCCCTATGGAGTATGCGCCCCAACACATATCAACAACTTATATATGGATTCAAAAGTTCCTCTACTATCTCCATTCAACTATGCTGATTGGAATCCAAAGATGAGCGCATACTTGAAGAGGAAATGTCTCTTTGATGTCTCCATTGGTGCATTGAGTGAGCCTGAGTCTTATGAAGAGAAGATTGATTGGCTAAATAATTGTGATAGATATTATGGAATTATGTGTTTTGGAATGTATCCAAATATTCATCATCTCATAAATTCTACTGAGTATCCATTTGAGCTTTCGAAGAATTTGGACAAAGATTTTGGTTTGCAGGAAATAGAAGATGAAGCATGGAGCGAACCCAACATCTCCTCTTGTTCTCTCTATCAAGATTTCTTGGCCTCTAAATTCTGTTATGAATTTGATCATGATGAAGAATTTTCTCATACAGTTCATGTTGCTACTACTCTCTTTGAATCGAATGCTTCCTCCTTCAATAAAGAATCAAATATTGAGGATCCATCTGTTTCTGTGTATCTTAAAGGTGATTTTTATTCTTGTGATACTAATGATGAAAATTAAGTAACATATGGAGCTGATATTGATATTGATTATGATCCTACAACCCATTATTTTTTCTCTAAATCTCCTATCTTAGATTCTGAGATCTATGTGCCAGATCCTTTACACCTTGTGCATACCTCTCTCATTGATGGTGCGCAACCCAGTGACTTCTAGGATGTTTTCTTATCCAAATCAAGCCTTATTTGTGTCATACCACTTACCTTAATTGATATAATTTGCTTCATCATATCCTCCTTTTTTCTTGGCATCAATACTCAGAACCTCCTTGAAGATCATGAACATCTCTCCTCCTTTCATACAGAGGATTCATTACCAATGTATTAACATGAGTCTACTGATATGCTTATATATGAACCTTTGGATTTTGATTTAGAAACATATTTTCATGTTTATACACATATCATAACACCATCCATACCATCTACCATACCTCTGAATAATCCTACGACTATACAAATCCCAAGTTCACTAGTTGATTCCTCATTGGTCTCTTATGCATTGATATTTATCTTACATGGTTTGAAGTATTTCCTATATTTCAGTGGTTAGTTATCCATGACCTTAGTC
Organism: Pseudotsuga menziesii; assembly: GCA_001517045.1. NCBI lineage: Eukaryota > Viridiplantae > Streptophyta > Pinopsida > Pinales > Pinaceae > Pseudotsuga > Pseudotsuga menziesii. The sequence goes on along the minus strand of LPNX010046658.1, from coordinate 447,695 downwards.
ATATTTGGACTGATATTAAATATTTTTGAATATGATCTAAACAATTATGGCTCATATCTTATTCCCATCCATCATTCATATTTTTACACCTATCACTTTTCCACAGTTGCTCATAGTTTTCCTAGTCTAGCCCTATATCCTCATGGATCCATTGAAGCATTTGTCATTGTTGTTCCATATGCTAATATTTATGATATATAATATTTTTATAAGCCTCATATCATATCTGGAAAGGTGCTACATCATATTGGAATATTGACATGTGATTCACATCACAATTTTGCAGTTATCTAGGGAATTGGGTGTGAGATAAATTGTCTTAATTTTTGTACTCTTTGGAAATGAGTATGCATAGATATCTTTTCCATTTCAGATTATGTTTGTAGATAAGAGTTTGATAGAATAATAAAGCATTTAGACAATGCTCCTACTTCATCAATTGATGAGATACAAGGAATCTCTCCTCTTCCTTCTTGCAGGTTCTACACTCTAGCGCATGATCATGGACTTCATGATTTCTTTAGCAAGTCCTTCATCCAGAAGCAGTTCATTCAGCTCATTAAAGTGAATATGAAGATATGTTGAAGACATATTTCAAATTTTGTGCCTTGTCCTTTCTTGAGGGAGGATTTTCCCCATGTGGTTTTTCCTCTTTCCTCACTTTTCTGGACATAATAATTGTTAAAGGGTGACCATAGCCTTGTTGCTGGGCCCTATATGCGTCTATAATTTTTGTCATACCATCATAAAGTTAGAGTTATAGCGGGGTGTTGGAATATATAAAACCACACATAAATTAGCATAAAATAATTAATCAAATAATGATCCCAATAGTATACATGTAATAGTCTATGGATTTCATTCTTATTGATCATTCATTAATGTGTGTTCATTGATTCTTCTTCTTCTCTCCTTATGCTAATTCTCTACAATTCTCCGTGAGGTAAATTGTGTGCCTAGATCCTTAGATTGTTTATGAAATTCCTTATACCATTAAGGATTTAGAATTTCTACATGGTATCAGATCCTTTGTAGATTGATTTCTCTCCTTCCAAATTGTTATTACAGGTTCAACATCACTGAATGGAAGAATATTTTGTTGACTGAAGGGAACAAGAGCTGAGATATGAACCAATCTCAAAGGATCATCTTAACTTCATTCAATTTCTTCAAATCACAATAACTTATTGTTCTTTAAGTTCAACTCACAAGAACTTATTGTTGGCATGTTTTCTTATAATGCCCATTTTATACCCCAAATTTCATCTAATGAATCACTCATATTTCAAATCGTAAAGTCATAGAAAAAGGTGTTATTGATCACACTTCGAAGGTATACACGTTTTCCCATTTTATACCGTACTCAAACCCCTCTACTCTTCTTACTCATGCTAATTAAGCAATCAATATTTGGCATGAAATATTTTTCCATGTTAACTACAAGTATCCTTCTGATTTGAGTGAAAAATACATGGTCATAGGGTTACCAAAGATCAGGTTTTCTAAGGGAGTCTTTCAAGGTTGTATCCTAGGAAAACACCCAGAGCACAAGTATGAGAGAGCTAGTCATGAGAGAACCTCTACACCTATTGAGTTGATCCACAGTGACATTGCTGGTCCATTCCCTCATATGTCCATGAGTTAATCCAAATATGCACTCACCTTCATATATGACTTTTCAAGGTATTGTTGAGTTCACTTCCTAAAGCATAAGCCTGAAGTTTTTGGCCTCTTCAAAGTATTTAGAGCCTTGGTTGAAAACCAGTCTAGGAGGAAACTGAAGATCCTCATATCTGACAATGGTGGTGAGTATGTCAAGTCTGAGTTCATCCAGTATTGCAAAGATGCAGGTACATAGATGCATTATTTTATTCCTTACACACCAAAGAAAAATTGTGTTGCTGAGAGAAAGAACAGATCACTGAAGGAGATGGAAACTTGCATGATGGAGGCCAAAACATTTCCAGCAAAGTTTATCCTACATCATGCAATTTTCCATCTCCTTCAGTTATCTGTTATGGCTCTCAGCAACACCATTTTTCTCTGGTGTGTAAAGAATATAATGTTGCGTCTAAATACCTGCATCTTTGTAATACTGGATGAACTCAAACATGACATACTCACCACCATTGTCATATCTGAGGATCTTGAGTTTCCTGTTGATGTATTTGTAACTTTGGAATGTATTCACTTGTATATCTTATGTATTGTACCCCGATGTTTCTATCGGCAAGTATCTGTAATACCCCAATGTTTCTATCGGCAAGTATCTATAACCCTCATTGACCGAAGGGAAAAGTCCCCACAGTTGTGGGGCACTAGGGTTATTAGACTCTCCTAGAATTGCCTGCCCTAGTAAGTAATTGTTAAGTGAGGATAACTTGTTGGAGTGGAAATTAAGTGAATGAAAGAATATAAATAGAGAGTGAGCCTCTCTATTTATCACACAGAGACTCACTCACTGGGGCGCATGAGTGACAGAGGAAAATCTATCTCAAGTGAGAGAGAGAGAATAACTTTCAGAGATCATCTTTTCTGTCTTTGGGTTTTACTGTTACCATTGGTGCTCATTCTGTCTTTGAGGAAGTTGCAGGTTTTTTTCCTTTATGGTTTCCCTGAAGAAAATTCTTTGTGTCTCTTGTATCGTGTGTTTATTGTTGTGCATGTTATTCTCTCAGATAAGATCCTAAGATCATATTGCTTAAATGATAAAAATCTAACATGGTATCAGAGCTAACTTGAGAAGAAGACAATGTGCAGTTGTGGAAGCTAGGGATTCTTAATTTTTGGGTCTCTCTCCACAATCCATCATCAAAATAAGGCTAGGATAACTCTCCATTGAAGGGCGCATCTTTCAGTCGATGCAGAATTTGAATCCAGGCATTTTTCAGTTTTTTGGTGCGGGAAATTAGGGATTTTTATAGAAGAGGAATTTTTGAGTGAGCCTGGCATAGGATTGATCTCCACATCAAAATCAAAGTTTGGGTGAAACTCCGAGAAAGTCAAAACCTAGTTTGACCCCGAGCCTAAAAAAACCCTAAAATACATAAACTAATAGTTTAGGTAGATTCACTATATCGCTAGATTGGAGAAGTCTCAGGTGCCAAAATGTTCACAGGTAGAAGATAAATTCTTTATGTACACTGTATCCATGTTTTAGCCTCAGATTCGCTATATTATAGGAAATATCATTCCTCCAAGTTAGGGTTCCAGTCTCTCCCAGGATTCCTCCCCAAACAAGACACCTGGGGAAAATTTCTATATCTCAGGCTATGAAGGTCCAAATGAAATTTCTCAAGATTTTCTAGAAAGGGAACAGACTCTACATTTTGTGATAAAAGTTTTAGACACCGAAGATGAAACAGTGACACATGGAAGTCTGTACAACTTCGCTATGTTGAACAGTCCTGAAATAGGTCACCTTGGGAAAATGATCCTAAGTCCCAATTGGTGAAACCAATACTGATGAAAACTATGGTGTTGGAACAAGGACAAACAAGGATACCATAGTATGAAATTTCAGACACATAAAAGTAGTAATTTCGGAGATACCACAGAAACAGTATCAAGCATTTCTGCAAAGGAAATTGGTAATCTATGGTTTCCTGTTCTGGGAGCTTCCCTCCACTGTTTTCATAAAAGGAGTACATTGGAAAGCTCACCTTGAATAGGTATATATTTCTATCCAATCAGATCTGAAATATTTCAAGTTTTGAAAATTAGGGTTTCTCTGACAAACCCTAGATCAGCCAGCTTCGGAACTAAGATGGACACCTCAAATTGGTAAGATCTAATCTTTTGCTATTTATAGTTGAGGTTCTCATTACAAGATGACTAATCACACCAGCTTGATGAAAAGATTCGTGAGGCTGACAAATTCCAATCATGGAAGTATAGGATCTCACTAGTTCTTGAAGGAAATGAATTGGACACCTACATAAGTAGAGAGGTTCCAGTTCTAAAGGAAGATGAGGCTAAAAGCCTTACATAAGAATAACTTGGTCAAGGCCAAGAAGATCATTGCTGATTCAATAGAGGATCGCCTTATACCATAAGTGTCTTCCCTAAAGACACCAAAAGAGATGTTTGATTCCTTTACCAAGCTATTTGAAGGAAAGAACATAAATCGAAAGATGAATTTGAGAAACCAGTTGAAGAATGTGAAGATCCAGAATGCAGAGACCATAAAGTCATACTTTACGAGGGTCTCTCAAATCAAAGAACATCTTGAAGTGGTAGAAGAAGAAGTGGAGAATGCAGAATTTTTGATAACCACCTTGAATGGCCTCCCAGGATCATGGAATTCATTCATTCGAGGAATGTGTGCCAGAAGGAAGTGATTACTTTCAGCAGACTCTGGGAAGAGTACACACAATATGAAGCTCAACTCATAATAAGAGAAAATAAGATGTGAGCAACTGAAGATCAATATTTCATGATTCAAAGAAGATACCTCAAGCGATGAGGAATATGAAGAACTCAATTCTTAAAGAGCCTCTTATCCATCTTGAGCATTTGGATAAGAAATGATGTTGTTGTGAATGAAGAAGATGATGAAGCTGAAACAAGGAGTCTACCCACAAAACAAATAAAGATAAGTGTTCAATTGTCATTTCATGATATTTTTTTGTTATGCATTTGTTTATATTCAGTTGATGTATTATGCATGATAGAATGTTTGCATTAATGACAGTATACTACTAATATGCATGTGATGGGTAAGTAGCCCATGGTGCTATACAACTCTCCATTGCTACTTATCTAGAATGAAACCTCTTTGATGACATATTGGATTAGTGCACAATCTCAATGTTGTCCTGGTAGAGATGGAATGAATTTAGAAAGTTTCAGTGAGATATGGATGAATGTTGTATTGGCTAAAATAGTTGCATGATCATATATTTATGCATAAGAATTTTTCATTATGAATATACCTTATGAAATGTTTCTGACCATATAACTGGTGCAAATGACTTGTAGGAAAGATCGTGTACAATCACCTATAAGCAAAGAAGGTTGAGACTTCTTCCGAAGAACAAGTGACGACAGTTCGAGAAATAATCCAAGATGAAGAATAATATGATGAATGCAGCAACATCATTGATGAAGAAATAGCCAAGAAGAAAGGGAAGACCAGTTCAAGAAGAATGATGTCTAGGATGCAATATCGAGAACTGAAGGGAAGTTTTTAGTTCCATAATGTAGTAGATGGAAACATCGTGGGATACAAATAAAGATTCCTAGCATGAGGCTTCTCACAAAAACAAGGCATAGACTATGAAGAGACATTTGCAGCCATTGGAAGTTAAGACACATGACAGGAAGACTCATGTGTGCAAATGAAAGAAGGCCTTGTACGAGCTCTGAAGGAACCCATGGGATAACACGTACATGAAGAGATTGAATATCACCTAGAGTGATGAAGATATTAACCTTTGCTACAAGGTTGAAGATGAAAGCCTATAGAGGATGACAACCTCATAGATGGGTGCTAGAAGAACGTTTTCAAGATAAAGGATCTTGGTATCCAGTGACCCTAGATGTATACATAGAATATTAGTAGCAGAGGAAGGTACTTGTCACTACAGTACAGAGTGTTTCAGTGCATAAAGTATGAAAGGAAGAGGGAGAATTATGCTCTGCTTCAGAGGGAGTAACTATAGAAGATCTCAAGGTTCGACATCGTACGACAGGATGGATAGCTTATTGATGACTCTAGGATTTACTAAGCGTAAAGAAGATTCCAACCTTTTCTTCAAGGTTGAAGGTGGAAGCCCAGTGATGCTCCTATTATATGTCGATGACTTGTTCCTGAAAGAAAAGAGGAACTCATTAAAGTTGCAAGAAGGATACTTTCTACTGAGTTCGAGATTAAGGACTTGGATATGATGCACTACTTTCTAGCCATGGGGGTGTGGTAGAATGCGGATGGAATCTCCTTGGGACAAGGGAATTATGCAGTAGAGATCCTGAAGAGGTTCAGGATGATGGACTGGAAGGCCATGACCATAGCTATGGCATCGAAGCTGAAGCTATTGAGTGTTGCTTCATCAGAGTTGGTTGATGCCATGATGTATCATCAGATGATTTGTTCCTTAAAGTACCTGACGAATACGAGACCAGATATTTGCTTTGCTGTGAACACATTGAGACATGTTCACCTAATGGTTGAAAAGCATGTAGTGAGGTACCTGAAGGGTACAGTTGAGTATGGGATAAGTATGATACGGATTAGAAGATTAAACTAGAGGGTTATGTGGATTCATATTGGGCAGGCAATTCCATTGATAGGAAGAGTACCTAGGGGTGCTGCTTTAGTATGGGATCTAGTGTGATATCTTGGTTTAGTAGGAAGAAATCCTGTGTGGCACCGAGTACAGCCAAAGAAGAGTATGTCGCAACTTGTTCATCTAGTTGTAAGGCAATATGGCTTAGGAATCTACTGTCTAAGTTATTTGATCTCCCATTGGATGCTACATGTATCTTCTGTGACAACTAGAGTTGTGTGAAGTTGTTTGAGAACCAGGTGTTCCACGATAGTTTGAATCACATTGAGATCAAATATCACTATATCAAGGATATGGTGCAGAGAAGAGTAGTGAAGCTCAGGTATGTTGCGACAGACAAGCAGATAGCAGATGTGTTGACCAAACCACTAGCCAGGGTGAATTTTGAGTACTTCAAAGAGAGGCTTGGTGTTCTTTAAATAGAATATACTTCAAGGAAGAAGTGATAGGACACATTTACAAGAACCATTCCAAGCATGGTAGGAGGATCCTTCCCATGGTTGTGGATGTAACCACTGTGTGATGAGCATTGGGATGATACTTCGGTTTCTGCTATGATGATGATCAGGATGATCATATGATGATGATATGCATTAGGATGATTATGTGATGAGTATTATGATGATACTATGTGGATAGATTTTATAGATATCATGTAAAATATCCTAAGAGATCCGATAGTCTATGATCGGATTCTCTTTAGAGGTTTTGCTACAGGTTGGCCGTGGATAGGTTGTGCAGGTAGCATAGAAAATATCCTGGGAGAACCTATAGTCTGTGCTAGGATGCTCTTTTGAGGTTTTGATATAGGTAGCATAGAAATGATCCTGGGAGAACCTATAGTCTGTGCTAGGATTCTGTTTTGAGATTTTTCTACTAGAGGCATGTAATCAGCCCTAGAGATCCGATAGGTTGATCTATGTGCTCGTAAAATTCCTGGGATGCTCATTAGAGTTCTTGCAGGTGGCAATACACTCTTTTAAGTTTTTTCCTAACCACATATAAAAGATCCTGGGGGGTCCTATAGTCTGTGTTAGGTTTCTCTTTCAAGGTTTTGTGGTGGCAGTCACATAGAAAAGATCCTGGGAGATCCTATAGTCTGTGCTAGGATTCTCTTTCGAGGTTTTGTGATGCTCACATGTAAAACATCCTTGGAGATCCTATAGTCTATGCTAGGATTCTCTTTCAAATTTTTGTTAACGCACATAATCAGTCCTGAGGATTCCACAGTATGGGAAAAGATGATCAAGACCTACAGAATCCATTCTTTGGGAGAATGGAGGCACCTGGTCAGTTACCAGGAAATTGATTCAATCTGGGACTGAAGCTCAGCTTAGTGCTGAGAAGCCATTCTCTGGGAGAATGGAGGCACCTGGTCAGTTACTAGGAAATTGATTCAGTATGGGAATGAAGCTCAGCTTAGTACTAAGAGGCCATTATCTGGGAGAATGGAGGAACCTGGTCAGTTACCAGGAATTTGTTTCAGTCTGGGACTGACACTCAACCTAGAGCTGAAAGCCATTCTTTGAGAATGAAATATGTAAGTGCTAGGTGGGCCATTTTGACATGGTTCTTGGATGTGTTCCTCTCATGGTCAGATATAAGTGCTAAATAAGATGAATACCTACCTAGAGGCTAGGCCTACAACCATCATGAAAAAGGGTTGGCTCTATAGAACTTCATGTGATGAGAAGAATGAAGAGATATAACCATTTGATTGAGATAGCAGAAGCACCGATGATGATCTAGTGATGCTCCAGATCAAGTGATGATCCAGACTTGATGAAGATGACTTGACCATGAAGATGAATTGAAGATGACTTGATGATGATCTAGATGATACAGAGAAGAAGACTCGTGCTGATAAATTCTGTCGAGAGAGTACCTTCCTAGTTAAGAGGGAGTGTTGATGCATTTGTAACTTCAGAATGTATTCACTTGTATATCTTATGTATTGTACCCCGATGTTTCTATCAGGAAGTAAATGTAATGTAATTAATTCATGTCATACCCCAATGTTCCTATCGGGAGATTTAATAATGTAAACAAGTCATGTAAATTCATTGAGGTTAACCCTCCATTGTAAGTCAAGGAAATAGTCCCCACAATTGAGTCAAGGTTAACCCTCCTTGTTGATCGGAGGGAAAAGTCCCCACAGCTGTGGGGTACTAGGCTTAATAGACTCTCCTAGAGATGTCGAACCTAGTAAGTAATTGTTAAGTGAGGCCAACTTGTTGGAGTGGACATTAAGTGAATGAAAGAATATAAATAGAGAGTGATCCTCTCTATTTATCACACACACACTCACTGTTGTACAGGAATAAACACCTTATAACTGAAGGTCTAGGGTTACCAACATACTCATGAAACTTGTAGGCAATTGACTCTAGAGTGCACTAAAGGAAATAGGAGGATAAGAAAGACTCACCCAATACACAATGGTTGATCCTAGCTTTGTCCTCTTCTGCTTTGCTTCTCCTCCAAAGTATTCTGGGATGCTTCTCCTTCACCTGTCAAGAGTAAATCCTCCAAATACAAGATGATACATATATATAAATAGGTTAGATAAATCATATACAGAGTACTGAATCATAAGTATTTATCAAACCACAACATATGAGGGACATTCAAGACACATATGGAAGAAGGATTCTCTTTATTAACAATAATGAATGAGTTCAGATTACAACCCAATGCCTGAGACAAGGACTCCTCTGTAACCAAAGGATTCTAATTCCACTGCTCCAAAGACTTCTGAATAAACTCCACCAGCATAACTTTGCCCTCCAAGTGTATCTGATTAACACCCTCCCCAAGGCCTGTATTTATACTTGATGAAATAAGGCAGTTTTGAAGGTTGAGGAGGTTGAGACAGTTAAGTTGAATAAGGTTAAGGGCTTAACTAATCTCAAGTAATTGCGAGTTTTTATTTTTAATGTCAAAGGAAGGTGTACGCAGGTATCAACACTAGCAACCCGTGTATGAAATGCGAGTTGCTCTAAGGTTAACCCGCATACAAATCTGTACACGAGATGTAATAACCGACACTCGTGTACCACACACGAGTTGAATATAAGAAGAGTCGCGTATAGGACTTGACATATTCAAAAGGTAAAAATAACCTGCTGGATGGATGATAAAGGTAGTTCATAATAAGCCCATATATAGTGTTTTGGGAAATCCTCAATCCATAAATGTCCTTTTTTGTGCCAACATGAGGGATGTCGGCACTCGGACAGACAGGTGCCATTCAGGTGGATAACAGATGCCCCCTAATGTGTGAGGTTAGAGGGAAGCGATGACTAAAATACATTATAAGCTTTATCTTTGGAGAACTCAGAAATCCAATGGAGCAAAGGTAGTACCTGAAACAAATACATAGTAATGTCATATACAAAGTCATATTTGAGGATGCTATGTTCAATTTACTAGAACACTAGCTCCTTTACAATATTTGAGTACATCATATGATACGGGATGAAACCACGTATATTACAAAGGTGGATCAAAGCCACAATATACAATAATAATGAGTCTTCAAAGATCTGGAAGCTGTGTATATGAATAGAACATAATCTTGTGCAACTTAGTTCATAGGTGAGGAACTAAGGTCTTCATAAATGATCCCAAAGAACCAGTACAATCCAAGCCATGTGAATAAGGGTAAGCTAAAGTTGAACATGGAAAGGATTCAATAGTTTGTCAATCAATAGATGATAATTGACAACTGAAGCAAAGGAATTCACGAATGATAAAAGTGAATCCTGAGGTACGATCATCAAAACTCTAGGTCTTCATATTCAGGAAGTACTGAAATGGAACCATGCTGTGATAAGGAAGGAAATAGATCCTCCAACAGATCACAAGAGTGACTATGAACTGGGCAAAAGAAGGGAGACACAATAGATAAAAGATATAACAATGAGGGGATCAGGCTATAGATCAGACATTGGGTGAAGTCCTTGAACAATGAGCACGACACAAAGATGACCCAAGGCAGCGGTTAACTTATAGATAGAACAACTAGACTTATCTATCATGTAGGAGACATGATCAGATTCCCCAGGTATAACGAAAAAGAGGAGGAGTAAGAAACTCAAAGTAATCGCTGAACAAAAAGAGATCACTGAAACATGGATATCTAAAAAGACAAGGAGTGCTATGTTCAAGGAGGACATGTTTCCATTACTGAAAACAAGAGAAAACTTCTTCCTTACCTTCCCTGTTAAATTTTAACAAGTCTAGGAAAGTTAACTCGGATCCCTCTTCATTTTTTAATAAGCTTGAAGAGACGGGAAAATAATTCTTGATAGTGTCATTGATTCGTGGATTTAATGAGCCCGAACTAGTACATGCTCAGCTGGTGTTTTCACATTTAGAGAGTCTAAAAACTCCAAAGAAGACTCCAGGGGATCCTTTCTCGTCCAATTTAGTCTCCTGAGGCCAAAAAAGTATAAAACATACCACAGAAGAACTCTCTTAACTTCCACAGAAGAAAAGGTGAACCTTTTTCATACTTAGTCAGGGAGGTCTGAAAAAGGTTAAATTACCACCTACCCAACTCTCCTTCCAGAACAACATAAAATAGCTTGCGTTTTACGAGTGTGAAGGAAAGCAAGATCACTCGGAAAGATCCATTTGGTTACGAGAAATGGGGCTTACAACAATAAACTCGTTGCTTTGTTCTTAAGTGCTTTAACGAGCATGACAAAGACACAAAGTACACTTGGAATCTTTTTCATGTTTAGGTCTAGAGCACGAAAAAGAGAAAACTAAGCTCAAACCGGGTGTTCCTTTTCTGTAAATTTAGTCCCTCAGGTCCGGAAAAGTGATAAACCTATACCTAAGAATACTCTTCTCAATTCAAAAAGAAAAGAGAGCGATCTTTTCTCATATTATTCCACATGGTCCGAGAAAGAGCTAACCTACCACCAATGCGGATGCCCATTCACATATTCTTAACGAGCTTGAACAGACAAGTTAACTCGGTAGTCAAGTCTGTTTTGAAGGAGACAGACCTGGGCCTAAAGAAACTCCATAAGGGCGGGGAGTCCTATAAAGGGATAACTTGTAAAAAGATATTCAAAGAAGCTCTATTTGGCATGAAAAATAGCTAAGAGGATACCCCTATACCTAAAACAGTTGCAGCATGAGCACCAAAGAACAACGTAGGCTTAAAAGGAAGGTACTCATGAAAAAAGGGTCCTATCCACTGAAGAATAATGGTAAAAACAGGGAACTAATGGCTTATAATACCATATTCTGTGGCAAAATGTTGAATGCTAAGGTTAATGTGGATTGAATAAAGATGCCAAAATGTATTGGAAATGACAAAAGCACCTTATTGGAGCAACAACACTTTGTAATAGTGAAAAACCTGTTTCAAAGCATCAAGAAAATATGGTATTAGTTGAATGAATTTTCAAACTATAGAAAAAGGCCCACTTAAAGAAATATAATTTCTATAAATAGTTGAAAATCAAAACAAAACTTACCATTTGAAATTTTGAGCCATAAAAAGCAAGTTTGTCCTTCTACCTTTGTTTGATCATTGTGGACATTTGAACCGATGAAATCGAATTCCGTGAGTTGCAGGTAAGCCTACACCTTGAGCTCTTCATTTGATCCAAGCAATTATGAATTTTGAGTCTTAATTCCATTATTAAAAGCATCCTAAAGACAGCACGACACGTACGCGGGTTGACGGTGTAAAGACTCGAGTACACGTGTTCTGTACGCGAGTTTCCTAACTAGACAGTCACATACAGTACGCGACATGTCTAACTAGACAGTCACGTGTGCTGCGTGAAGGAGAAAGGGATAAAGATAGTAAAAAAAATTTAAATTTTTATATGCAATTACTGAATCAAATTACTTGTTTTGCTAGGTGAAAAAATGGTTCTGGAATGGAGGGAACGGGAGGATGAAATAATGGACCAAGCAGCACTCCAAAGTGCGCCCACTATACATGCATTGTGAACGAGTGGGCTACTAAAATTCTTTTGCACATCACCCATGTGGGCCAATGTCCGCATACTTGAGTTCATGGTAAATTATTGGGATCATGATTTGGGGATGTTCAACCTATAGGGTGAAACCTTGGAGATTACCACTGAAGACATATATTTCATTACCGATCTGTCACGACGAGGACCACCAGTTAACTTAGAGGGCAATGGCAGGGGCGGTGACCCCTTAAGTGTCCAGAACTATATAGATGTATTTTGCACACCGTGTACTCAAAAGAGAGGGAGCTGCGCCCCTGTTGTACATATCCGTGACTTTACTCTACAGGTACTTGCTAGCACCATCGTGAGGATTTTAGGATCCTCTTCTTTACATTTGGCTACACAGAACCAAATGAGGCTGGCAGTGGACTGTTTTCGTGGTGCTCTCTATGATTGGTGTTTGGGAGTTGTCCCTATCATGAAGAGGCAACTGTCTGATTACAAGAGAGGAAGGTGGAAAAACTTTGGTTATGCGAGCATATTAGTGGCCTTCTTCAAGAGAGAGTACCAGCATTGAGCCCTGCCATACCTCTACCGGTCAGATCTCCACGTCAACCGAGGCTGAACAGGTGGGGAGACATCTTCCTCCATTAAGGAGGAGGAGACACAGTACATAGTGTATATGATGATGATTTCTATACCTTGTGGGAATGACAGCTACCGGCACTGGAACAGTTTCCATATGCCGGTATGGACTTTCGAGGTGACCCAGACCTTGTCCTCCCTCCAGGAGGAGAATGGGGAGAGCTAGGTAAATAATTTTTAATTTTTATCATTTTTCAAATTTTTATGTATTTTAAAATGATAGATATATACATATGTACAAGTAATAATCCTTTAAATGTATCAAAATGCAGATATTGGACTGGTCTTCCCTGAAGGGCACCCACGCATGTTTGTTCGTCCTGTCATAGGTGAAGACCTGGGACTAATCAAGGTTCTAGAGGGGAAGCTGGCCAGGCTAACCCAAAGAGTACCTACCTTGCGGATAGAGCATATCCCGATTGCCATGCAGGAGTTCGTTGTTGGAGTTCCACCGGTCTGGCTACGTCTATTCAGGTGAGTGGTCAGAGCGGTGCTTGTACATACAGAGGTTGTGGAGGCTATCGAAGCTGAGGAGGCTGAGGAAGCCGGAGTGCAGAGGGACCATGGGGACCAAGGTGGTCCAAGTGACCAGGGTGGTCCCGCGTAGATCTAGGAAATTTTGATGGACTACGATCCACATTTTTGTATCTTTTGTATTTGATGGGATCTGGGGATTAGACTTGACCTATCTATGAATAGATATTGTACACACACACACACACACACACACACACACACACACATATATATATTGTTGTTTGTTGTCAGTTTATGTACAAATGTTTTTCATGTTTGCTGTATATCTTTATAAAATGTGTGTGAGATGCCAATCTAAAATGTAATTAGCATATGCATCAGTCAACGAATTTTGATTTCATGGAATATGATTGAATGTAATAACCTCAAAATGTCTTTCCAATAAACGAATTTGCATGAACTGACGTAATAAAATAGGATTTCGTACTTGATAAGCCCGATTGAGCTAGGAAACCACCAACTGAGAATCCAGACGGACCTCAAGCTGGGTGATACCACGTGAGACAGCATCCCATAGGAGCTCAATTATAGCCCTATACTCAGAAACATTATTAGAAGAAGGACCTAAACAAGAACCTCCCATGGAAATAAGCTGTCCTGAGGGAGAATAAATAACCCATGCTGCCGAGGCTAGGTTACAAGTGTGACAGCTGGCGCCATCAGCGAACCCTATATACCTTTTAGAAGACATCTGCAACAACCAACAGATAATATAAAAAACAAAACTGACAACCTAATGTACATAAAAATACAAGGAAAAGTGCTAAGCCTAAGCATAGTACTTCTTCAGGTAGAGCCCATTTCTAGGCTCAGGCAGCTTGTTCCCATCAAAATCAACTAACTCATATGCGCCCTTCTTCAAAAATTTCGACACAACATAAGCTCCTAACCACATGGCCTTGAATTTTCCTACCCCCAGGAGTTCTTTGTCTTGGTCCCAAAGCAAGACAAGTTCCCCTTTAGAGAAAACCCTAGGTTTGACCGATTTATCATATTGAGTTTTGACCCTATTTTTATGAGCTTGATTAGCAGTCAGCGCATCTCTACGCTGTTAATCAAGGTGTTCTAAATATACCAGACATTCCTCAAGCTCTGTCATATCAGGTAACACATGAATAGATATATTTAAAGATGGAATTTCACATTCAATCAAAGTAACTGTTTCGACTCCATGAACGAGTTGGAAAGGGGAGAAACCCGTAGCAGTTTTTACGTTAGTTCGGTAGGCCCAAAGAGCAGGATATAGCATGATGTGCCAATTAGAACGGGCTGCATCAATTGTATGTTTAAGAATAGTTTTTAAAGTTTTGTTGACAGCCTCAACCTTACCGTTTGCTTGTAGATAGTACGAAGATGAATGTTCTTGTCTAAATCTGAGCATAGTAGTCAGTTACGTCATCATGTTATTTTGAAAATGACTTCCATGGTCAGTGACAATCACTTTGGGTATACCAAATCGTGCTATAATCTGATTGAATACAAAGAAAGCTGATGTTTCCCCGTCAGCTTTAAAAGTAGGCATTTCCTCTGCCCATTTTGTAAAATAGTCAACAGTGACAATGATGTGTTTATGCCCCCCAGCCGAGCCTGGGTTGCATGTCATGTAATCAATCCCCCACTTCATGAAGGGGCCTACTGAGACAACGGGAAATAACGGAGCAGGATGTGACCGCATTTTCCTGGTGTAAAGACGACATGGATGACAACGCTTCACTGCTTCCACACAATCTTTAAAGATTGTGGGCCAGAAATAACCGGCACGTAATATCTTCTCGGTCGTAGCTAACCCAGATAAATGAATCCCACATGATCCATTGTGGGAATCATTTAGGAAAATATTCGCTTCCTCATGGGTAAGGCAATGACGTAAGACAGAATCTACCCCTCGTCGATATAATGTATCTCCTATGATGAGGTAGTTCTTCGCGTGAAGGTGTAATTTACGTTATTCCTCCCTTGAGGAAGTTGCAGGATACTTCAAAGTCTGGAGATATATGAGAATATCTGCATACCAAGGATCATAGGTGGATATCAAGAAAATGTGCTCATCTGGGAACGAGTCATCTTCTATAGATACATCTTCTTGAGTAAGAAATTCTGCTATAAGTTCAGCAAAAACTAAGGAGTTCTTAGACTTAGCGAACTGGAAATCCAAGTCAAACTCTTGGAGAATGACTATCCATTTGTTAAATTTTCCCGCAACAATGCGTCGGGATAAAACATATTGAAACGGATTCACATCCACCACTACTATGGTGGTCCTCAGTAAAATGTAGTGACATAACGTCTGGACAGCATAAACAGCTGCTAAGGCTAATTTCTCAACGTGGGAGTATCTAAGTTCAGGTCCGGCCAAAGCATGGCTAAGATAATAAAAGACATGCTCTACAAGCTTATCATCCTCCTGGATTAGTACTACCCCAATGGTCGACTCCAATGCAACCAGATATAATATAAAATCCCTAGAATAATCTGGTGGACGTAATAAAGGTGTTGACAGCAAAGCTCTTTTCAATGCCTCGAAATCAAGTTGTGCAGTTTCATCCCATACAAATTGGGTGTCCTATTTAAGCAGGTGTGTTGGGATATAGGGCAGACACGGGTTTTATACAATTAACTTCACACCAACAAAAGACCCACAGTGTTTCCCCTTTCGGCAACAACCTGCGAGCAAATTGCAGTCTCACCCGAAACAGCTATGGGGTGCCGCAAAATCAGGTTTCTGCAAGTAGAAGAGGGATATTAATGTACCTTTAGTTTCTAATACTTATAATCATACAATGCAGAGCTTTAATAGTTACTTATTTAACTTCATGGTTAGATAAACAAGCAGTGCCTTTCTTAACCCTTTACTGGGAATTCCAGCGAAGTTAGTATTTAGCAGTGATTTTACTTATCAGTTATATATTTATCAATGCATAAAAGAACATAACAACAACACAACAAAAACCACAACACATGATATAACGTGGTTCACCTCCAGTTTAGGGGTTACGTCCACAGAACTGTGTTTTATTCAACTCTTTACAAAAACCACAGTTCTGATCTACGCACACAGCTGCAGATCCCTTCAAGTCCTGAAAGTCACGCACATAGCTGCAGGCCTCTGTACACACAGCTGCAGATTTCCTTTAATCACCCAAAACCCTCTGCGCACACAACTGGGACTTAACCTTCTCTTACAAAATAGCCTTAGCCTCGCATCAATTCATCTTACATCAAAAGCCTAAACTAACTTCTTTACAAGAGTGCTTATTTATAGTGCACTTATTACAAAACCATGGGATTAAACCATGGGCACCCTGAACCCTAAAACCTGGACTTAAACCATGGGTTTATTACAAAAGGAATGTTTTTACTCAACCCCAACACCCCTAAGACTATTTTGAGTCGTAAATCCACTTACAAACTCCCATAAACCCACGGAATTACACACCTTAACGACCGTTAGGGTGCGCGGCCCAACAGGCCCCTAAGACTCACCAGTGTCCTGTCCCGGGACACTCATCTTCTTTTCTGGTGGTAGAATATTGTTGGCGAAACATAGTGCACTGCTTGCTGAAGCCATACATGCGGTTGTTGGCTGCTTGTTCCTTTCCTTCATAATATTTATGCTGGTTAAGGCCTTCTGGATCTATCAGCGACCCCATCCTTTGATCTGCTTGCTGAACATTTGACCATCCATAACTTAGGGTCCCCAGAATTGTGTATCAAGGTGCATAAGACAAATAGCTGCCTCAGTCTTGCCAAACCAGGATGATACATCTTGGGATTTCTCATAGTTTTCCTGTGAAGACTGGTTCTTTTCTCTGCCTTGGTCGAACATGGCTGCACGGGTGGATTTCTCAGAAGGTTCAGCAGATCTCTCTCCCTGACCACTCATAATAACTCCTGGACTTCACGATCATTCGACATAGTTCTAACTGAAGAAAATCAAAGAAATGCACAATGCAGGAGTCGCAAGCCGGTGTAGCTTCTTATAGAATCCTACAACAGAATATGTCATCATGGTGCATTAATGACATTGAATCTGATGGAGTGGTGGAAATCTTGTCCACACGGCGCCGGATTTTCCCAAAATCTCATCATTACAGATAGTTAGGGCAGTTCTCATGCCGGCGCCGCCAAGTCTAGTTTGTCCTATCCGTCACATTTTAGGCTATGACACACCTTTGATCTTTGACATAACCACTAACTTCAGCTTCGCCTTGATAAGTACCTTCGACACAATATTAATCTTCGACCCTTCCTGGCCTACGCGGCACCCAAACTTCAACCTTCGAACTTTGACAATCTTCCACACTTCGTAGCTTTGAGGACATCTACATTATAGTCTAGCACCCAATTTCAACTGTTCTTGGTACTTATACTTTCCTTCTTGGTGTTACTTCTGATCGGGAGGTCCTGGCCTGTCCCTGTAGTTCTTTAAATGACTGCCATTTACCATAGAAGGTAAAATTTCTCCATTCAACTTAGCTAACTGGACTGCGCCACTAGCAGTAACTTTCTGCACTATGTATGGTCCTTTCCAATGTGTCTTTAACTTACCCAAGAATTTCATGAATTTGCTGTCATATAAGAGCACAAGATCACCCTGCTAGAATGGCTTCTTCTTGATGTGTCTATCATGCCATGCTTTTTCTTGAGATTTCTGCACTTGCTGCTGGAACCCTGCAATAAATCTGTCCTCTTCAAGTTCTAGTAGCTTTGTCATCTTTTCTGTCATTATAGCTAGGTCATCCATCTCTATGAAAGTAGATATTCTGAGGCTAGGAACAATGTACTCCATGGGCATGACTGCTTCTTGTCCATAGACCAACCTAAAAGGTGTATGGCCTGTCAATTTCTTGCAGGTAGTCTTATAAGCCCAGAGTACTACTGGAATTCTAAGATCCCAGTCATTTCTGTTAACATTGCAAACCTTTGTCAGAGCATGTTCAAGGATTTTGTTAAAAGCTTCGACAGTTCCATTTGCTTGTGGATGATAGGAAATACTCTTCTAATGATACACCTGAAATTGTTCAGTCAATACTTCAATAGTATTATTTAGAAAATGTGATCCTTGATCACTCATAAGAATTCTAGGACACCCAAATCTATACAAGATGTTATCGAAGATTAACTTTGCAGCTATAGCAGTGCTACAGTTCTTGACCGGTTGAGCTTCGGCCCAACGGGTAAGGTAGTCAGTTGCTGTAATAATGTATCTTGCTCCTGACTTCTTCGCAGGGGGATTGATAGGGCAAACAAAATAAATAGCCCACTTGTCAAATGCTTGTAAAGTTACCTGTGGGTCTAGAGGCATCTCATCCTTCCTTGATGGTTTGCCTATCCTTTGACAGATGTCACAGCTATGGCAATATTCTTTTGCATCCTTGTGAATTGTGGGCCACCACAATCCGACTGTCAAAATCTTCTGTGCTGTAGCTTTTCCTGCATAATGAACTCCTGGTGCTCCTGCGTGTGCCTCAGCAAAAATCAGTGGCTTTTTGTGCTCCAAGACACATCTGCATAGTATTTCATCTGGTCCCATTTTATACAGGTGTCCTGCTATTAGGGTAAAGTCGGCTGCTCGAACCACCAGCTACTTCTTCTGCTGTGTTGTCATCTCGGTGGGTGGAAAACCTATAGACAAATACTGAACAATATCCTAAAAGTATTCATCAACCATTTGGATGGAAAACAACTGGGCATCAGGAAGACCTTCGTCCAAACTGGTAGGTTCTTCTCCCGACTCGAGCCTCGGCAAGTGGTGAGGTCCTAGGTTAAGTCTTCCAGGCTTAACTATGATCTCAAAGTCATATTCCTGAAACAGGATCAATCATCTGCATATCCTTCCACCTAGCATAGGCTTGTTAACCAAATACTTCAAAGCAGAGTGATCAGTGAACATCTTAAAAGGAGATCCCAACAGATAATGTCGAAACTTCTGTAATGCATAAAACATAGCTAAACCTTCTCGTTCTGTAGTAGTATAATTTTTTTCTGCTGTGGACATTTTTCTACTTGCAAAATAAATAGGGTGATCGATATTACCTTCACCTGACTGAGCCAATACTATTCCCAGAGCAATGGAGGATGCATCGACATGCACATGAAACTCCTTATTCCAATCAGGGAATACTAATATAGGGGCATTTACCATCTTTTCCCTCAAAATATCCAAGCTTGCTTGACACTTAGGTGTCCATTCAAACCTAATATCTTTCTTCAACTGCTTCTCCATAGGGGCTATTATCTGAGCATATCCTTTAATTAATTTCCTGTAATAACCAGTATGACCAAGCGTAGTGCACAGTTGTTTAACAGACTTCGGAGGTGGCAGGTTCACAATAATCGCTATCTTCACAGGATCCATCATCAATCCTTGCTTACATACAATGTGACCTAGCAGAATTCCAAAAGGGGCACAGAAGATACACTTTTTCAAGGTCAAGAAAATATGATGCTGTCTACATTTGTCCAGCATAAGTCTTAAACTAGCTATGTGGTGTTTTAATAACCCGAAGATAGTCCAATCATCAAAATAAACTTCTAAGAATTTATGTATGAATTCCTTAAAAGCAGAGATGACTACTCTAGAAAACATGGCAGGTGCATTCTTCAATCCAAAGGGCATAAATGTATTCTGGAAGGATCCCATTTCTGTAGCAAAGGTTGTCTTATGTCGATCCTCTGGAGCAATTTTGATCTGATGGTAACCTGAAAATCCATCAGTAAAAGAGTACACTTCTTGACCTCCGACATTGTCTAACACTTCATCTGTAAAGGGGGTGGGGAAAGGATCATGTAGACAAGCATCATTCAATTTCCTTAGATCAACATAGATTCAGATTTCACCCTTAGTCTTCTTCTCTTGCACCACCATAGGACTGACCCACTCGGATTCTTCAACAGGCTCAATGATTCCTGCAGCAAGCATCTTATCCAGCTCCATTCAAACTTTTTCCTTATACTTAGGGTTCACCCTATAAGGGCGTTGTTTCACAGGCTTCACATCAGGTTTCAAAGGGATCTTTATCACTCCTATATCACCAAGGATACCTTTCATCTCTGAGAACTTCTTCAGAAATAGATCCTGATATTCATGGAGAAGTTGGGTCACCTTGCTTACCATTTCTTCATCCCAATAATCTCCAATGGTAGCATACATAGGGTTTTCTTCTGACCCAATGTTTACGGTCTGCGTCTTCAGGGGTTGAGTCACTTCAAGTGCCTCAACTGCTGGTCCATGTACTTCACAGTGTCCTTCTGACTCAAGAATGTTAATGTTGCGCAGATCGTCATCCTCGTCAATTGCAAGGTTATAACATTCTACTGCATTGGCTTCCTGTGCCTTCCAATTAGGTTGGTATTCTGCTATTTCTTGATCATCAAATACTTTAGTATGGATCAACCTAACAGCTGCGTTCAAAGAAGGAGAAACCTCATTAATAGAAAATGTCAGCACAAAAATATCAACAAGACAATCCCAACTTATAGTACCGTGGTGAAGCTCGACCTCCGCATACCAGTTCTTTGCTATAGGTTCCAGGGTGTGCACAAACCTATGTACCCATTCTTCACGAGGTACATGCTTCCATGCCTCGTAGCATTGCTCCAAATGTCCCTGAGGACTAGTCTTACCATTAAACCTGCTTCGCACCTCCTGAGGTTGGTCCCTGAATCTTAGGTAAAGGGACTTTTGGCACGCTTCCCAACTATGAATGTACTTTTTGTGACCATTCCACCATCTGGCTGTTGTGGCTCTGAATACTGAATCCAGAGTCTCCATTTTCTGTGAGTCTGGTACCTAGTCTGAGAATTGTTCAATAAACTCTTATGGGTTTGTCGAACCATCAAAAACAGGTAAGGTTCTTGTCTGTGAGCCAAGCCATATGAGAGACTTGGTAATTCTAGCACATCAATGGCCATGTAGCTCATACAGTCTATTCTGCCAATTCTCTAGGCCATCATCTGAATCTATCATGTAGGAGCTGTCACACTGCCAATCCATGATACCTTCGGCAGTAGGATCAACATAATATTCTTCCTTCGCTTTGATATTGTAGATGTGGTCCAAAACATCCTGGTCTTCATCTCTTACTGGCTCTATGTATCTCTCTCCTTGAGAAGGATCCAATGGGACTATGACTCTCATTCCTTTGCCTTCGAAAGTCATTTGTCTCTTCTTCAGGTTGATGACTGCATCATTGTCTAATGCCCACTCAATACCTAGCAATGCTGGATAGGGGTTGTTGTCATCAATGATCTCAATAACTTCGAAGTCTGCTACAGTACAGATGCCATCAAGATCTACTGGGACATTAGGGAATTGTCCTAGGGGCACAATATTTTGCTGATTGGCTAATCTCAACTATATAGGGGACCAATAAAGGGTAGGTTTTCCCATTTGTTCCCAGGTTTTCTTAGTTAAGACATTTACCTCTGATCCTAGGTCCAAGATAACATCAGTCATATCATACTCTCCTATCTGAGCATTCAATCTCATTTCCCTGCCAAATCTCCTGACTCTATTAACAGCTTTTGCCTGACCAGAACTTTGTTGAGGTTCGCAGGAAGCAATAACTTTCTGCAAATCACTTAAAGCATTCTGATTTCTTAAGAGCTTCAAACAACTCTGTTAAAAGGAGGACAATGTACTTACTTTGTCCATCAAAGATTCTTGCGGCTGCGACTACTGCTGATGTTGTTGCGCATGTGCTACTGATGTGCTAGGAGCAGCAAAATCTCTCTTGGCTTCCATGAATGTCTATTTTTCTCTTTCGATACCAAATGCTAGGACTTTCTCTGGGGCCTTACGAACCCAAGCCTCGTCAGGCTGTTTCTCCTTATTCTGTATGTGTGTCATAGCTCCACTCTAGGTAACAACATTAATGGCTGGGGCAGGTCTTTTCTCGATGGAAATCATCTAAATATTCTAAGTAGGGGCACTGTTTCTCTCCTAAATCTTAGCTATCAACTCCGGGCACTGCTCAATCACATGATCTACTGCTCGGCAATACCGACATGTTGTAGTTGGGTTTCGATAGTCTCTCGCTAGATGCCCGGCCTAGTTACAGTTGTAACACACAACCTGGCCTCTTCCTCGTCTGGCCATACCACCACAACTGCGACCTCCAAAAGCACCTCTTCCCGATGCACCACCGCAGTATCCATAGCCATCATTGCTCTGTCCCTCATTTTGTACCCGATAGGTGTCGTAGGTGCATTCTCTAATGAGGTCATAACTGCGACACTCATCTTCATTATGTCCTACAGACTTATAGAATTTACAATAGGGGTTCTTAGGTACTTGCCCATACCTCTGTAGCAGATAGCAGTCTTCAGGTCAATGCTGACCTGTTGTTCTGCAGAGCTCACAATATAGGACTTGCGGGTTAAACAGGTTTGGTGCACCAGTATTCAGGTAATTTCTTACCATAGGACATTGTTCCTTGGCATGACCTTCTATCCGACATTGTGTACACCAAACCTCTTTGTGAGCGGTTTTTCCTTTCTTTATATCGTGAAGCTCCAGAGCCATCGCTGCCAACTGCACTTGGATTTGAGCAATACCAGAAGTATCGTCGACAGGAGCGGTTTCAAGCTTCATCATGATTTCCAGAGCCTCCTGCTGGTCAGCAACCTTCTGTTGCATGAGTGGAGTTTTGATATGTGGTAGCAACGCTACAATGAACCATTCCTTGTGCTGCGCAGGTCCAATGGTGAAACTGACTTGGTCTAGCAGAACTTTGAACCTCTGATCAAAGTCCCACACTGATTTGCCTCACCTCTGCTGGATTTCCTTGAGTTCAGTGATACACTAAGACTCTGATTTAGGATTCTTAAATTCCTTTATCATTGCTTCTTTTATATCAGCCAAGACATGGTTCTGAGTGCTGGAAAACTTCATGAACCAAGTCAGAATGTGGTCTCTAAAAGAAGTAACCAGCTGCTCTCTTTTTGTATCTTGATCCGTAATGGTCTTAGCAGTCCACACTGCTTTGCATAAAAACCAGAACTACTCTGGATCCTCTGATCCAGTTCCTTTGAACACAGGGAGCTTAATCTCGTCATTCATATGGGCCATCGCGGATCTAGGAGGGGTTGGAGGGGGACTGGAAGTAGGTGGTGGGGAACTTACTGGGGTAGACTGACCTGTGACAGGAATACTCGAGCTAGGGTTACTTGCAGACTACGACGGGTTCTCAGGGATAATAGGTCTTCGCTGCGGGGTTACCGGAGGGTTTCCAACAGAAGGGGTTTCTTCAAGTTCTGAATCTACGGGATTTACAGGGGAATAATCGGTATGCTAACCCAGGGAATAGGATCCAAAATCTCTCTTGTACCTTTTGCCACTTCGCAACAAACCACTTTGCCCGTCGAAGGTATTTTCACTTGAAAACATAGGTTAGTAATACTAAATCTAACAGTCTGATTCAATGAGCAATATACCTTTTTCGGTTAATAGCATTTTAATTCTAAAACTAAATGAATTAAAAAACTTACCCCTTGGTCCTTTGAAAAACTGTCTCTCGGCTTCACTAAAGGAAGTACTCATGTCAATGGAGAACTCCGTCACAAATTCTTCAAGGGTTTGCGTTGTCCAGAAATCAACAACAGGATATCTCGTTGTTCACCCTTTTTAGTATATTAATTCTTGCGGGGGTCCAATCAGGAAACTGACGTTCTTGGAAGTTCATCCTTCTCTCTGTTAACCTTTATAAAAATTTGTTCGCACTACGACGTGGATCTTTGTTCTCTTGCTCAGTGAATTTTAGATAAGTCTCATCAATCCAATCACCAATTTCCTTCACAGAGGGTCTCCAGAACATAGCCCTTGAGGTACAACATAAACCCCTCTTGAGCAGATACTGAGTTCAATTGGAAACGGAACCAATTTGTTGGGATTTAGGGTAGACCCAGGTTTTATACCATTAACTTCGCACCAACAAAAGACCCACAGTGTTGGCCCTTTCGGCAACAACCTACGACCAGGTTTCAGTTTGACCCGAAATAGCTATGGGGTGCTGCAGAATCAGGTTTCTACAAGCAGAAGAGGGATATTACTATACCTTTAGTTTCTAACACTTATAATCATACAATGTAGAGATTTAATAGTTACTTATTTAGCTTCGCGGTTAGATAAACAAACAGTTCCTTGCTTAACCCTTTACTGGGAATTCCAGCGAAGTTAGTATTTAGTAGTGATTTTACTTATCAGTTATATATTTATCAATGCATAAAAGAACATAACAACAACACAACATATAATGTGGTTCACCCCCAGTTTAGGGGTTACGTCCATAGAACTGTGTTTTATTCAACTCTTTACAAAAACCACAGTTCTGATCTGCACACACAGCTGTAGATCCCTTCAAGTCCTCAAATCTGTGCACACAACTACAAGCCTCTGCACACATAGCTACGGATTTTCTTTAATCACCCAAAACCCTCTGCGCACACAGCTGCAGAGGTCGTCCACGCACACAGCTGGGACTTAAACTTCTCTTACAAAATAGCCTTAGCTTCGCATCAATTCATCTTACATCAAAAGCATAAACTGACTTCTTTACAAGAGTGCTTATTTATAGTGCACTTATTACAAAACCATGGGCCTAAACCATGGGCACCCCGAACCCTAAACCCTGGACTTAAACCATGGGTTTATTACAAAAAGAAGGTTTTTACTCAACCCCGACACCCCTAAGACTTTTTTGAGTCGTAACTCCACTTACAAACTCCCATAAACCCGTGGAGTTACACACCTTAAGGACCATTACGGTGCGCGCCCCAACAAGGTGCATGAAACCCTTAGTAATCTTGGCATAGTTAACAATAAAATGTCGAAGAAAATTAGGCTTTCCTTGCAGGATTTGAAGTTACATGAGAGAACGAGGAGGAGGAAAATTTACAATGGCCTCAACTTTCAATGGATCCACCTAGATGCCTCTACTAGAGACAATGAACCCAAGTAATATTCCTAACTCGACACAGAATACACATTTGTGGGGATTCAAGTGGATTTTATAATGTCTGCATCTCTCAAATATCAACTGTAAATGATCTGGGTGTTGAATCCTCTTACGAGAATGTGCAGGAAGATCATCAAAGTATGGTTCGACAATGGCTTTAATGTCATGGAAAGCAAAGTTCATAGCCCGTTGAAAGGTTTCCCCAGCATTTTTCAATCCAAAGGGCATTTTCTTGAACGTGAAGGTACCCAAAGGACAAATGAAAGCAGTTTTATGTTGGTCTTTCGGTTTTATTTGAATTTGATTGTATCCGCAGAAACCATCCATAAACAAAAACACCTCACTTCCTACACATGCATCTATGATCTGGTCTATAAATAGCGTGGGATAAATGTCCTTAGGATAGGCTTTATTGAGGTCTCTAAAGTCTGTACAGATGCGAATATTCCCTTTCTTCTTATCAATAGGAATAGGGTTGGATACCCATTCAGTCAAAGCTATGGGATAGATAAAACCAACTTTCAACAGCTTTTCAACTTCCACCTTCACAACCGCCACTTTACGCGGGTTAACAGGTCTTAACTTTTGTCGAACCGGTTTGGCATCAGGATATGTTCGAATTTCATGCTCAACAATCGATGGATCTATGCCTGGAATCTCCTCATATGACCAGGCAAAGACATCGCAGAATTCCTTAAAAAGGGCAGTATAGATGGCAATCTCTTCAGGAGAGCAATTTGCACCTATATATATGTTTTCCACGACATCAGGATTCACAGAGATGTTAATAGGTATAGTGGCGAAAATATTTTCCATATTCCCCTCGGCAAACATTCCTTCCCTAGGCAAGGGATTGATAGCTATATCAACATCTTTTGACAGTCTCAACTGAAACTCTTGATTTTCTATTCTGCTTAGTTCTGGAAGAAAATAGGAACAATGATGAAGATCCTCACAAATCTTACCATGTCTGCTCATGGCTTCCAAATTGGCTTCATCAGAAGGTAAAACCATGTCTAAACAATCTATAGAGTATAAAGAGTTTTCCGCCCATGCGGGCAAATAAACTTCTTCCAGATCTTCTAAGACTGTTAGAGGATTTGGAATGGGATCAATAGTGGCTTGAGTGATAGCTTGATAAGCTACCTCCACTACTGATAAGGGCACTTCCGGTTCATGGGGAGATGGGAGAACCCAAGGATCAGTCCTATTGACAATCGTAGCGATGGAATTCCCCACACTAGTAGAACCGATATAACTAACCGGGGCTGGAAGATCAAATGTGCCCATCAGTGATGTGTACATTCTAGCCCCCAAGCTCTGTGCAGCAGGTTTGACCTGCTCAACCAATGGCATAGCGGACTCATTAGTCTCTAAATGACCTTTTCAAGTATAATCAAGTTGATCAATAGTAACCAACTTTCCCTCATGTGGAAAAACCACTACACGAAAAATGGCAGACGCAATAGCGGACATCGCATAAGTCCAGTTCCTTCCCAAAAGTAAATTGTAGTCCAAAGGAGAATCAATCACTTCTACCTCAATAGACACTGCTTTTCCTGCCAACTTAATTTCAAAAGCCGACAGGATACCATGTAGACAGAAGGATCTTCCATCAAAAGTAGTAAGTAAAGTGTTTGATGGGACCAGCTCTAGGGATCCAAGAGCTTTCCAACAGGTCAAGGACATAACACATGTAGAAGCACCCTCATCAACAACTACCCTTACAATGGTCTTTCCACCATGGATGACATTTATTGATAAGGCTACATGGTAAGGTAGGTGAATTTTAACATCAGATAAATGAAATTTCGCCATGAGACTCGATGAGTCCATGCTGCCTAAAGCTGCTAAGAGGGCATCCCGCTGGGCGGGACAACTCTGTAACACCTCTAAAGCTGACATTGCACATAGGGTTTGAGCTAAATATTCAACCACAGAGTAGTTTGAAGCAGCCCTAGCATTAGGATTGTGCAAGGTCTTGTTGAAGACACCTTTTGGTATCTTCGGCATAATTTCAGTAGGCTTCTCTATTGTGAGAGTGTTAGAAGTTTCACCTATAGCTTTACCCTTCTCAAGAGTGTCTTTCTCATAATTTTTATTCCCTGTCTGCAACAAAGTCGAAGATCAAACCATTTTGATATAGTAAGGGTTAGGGGCACTTTGAGTGCCCCCTTCTACATTAGAATATGAAGCAGAGTTCTGTCCTTGGGGAAAAGGATCCTTCAGGACAGCCGGTTGTTGAGATTTAAGCAACTTCTAGGATTGATCCATAAGGGGACAAAGGTGAGTATGGTGGTCCTCATGGTTCAACTTACACAGGAACTTAACCTTCTTCTTTTCTTTCTTGCCCCCATCAGCATTGTTCGCAGGATTTTGCTTGTTTTGGTTTCTCTCTCCCTTCTTTCCTTTCTTTTTCTTCCCGTCGGGCTGCTGATTTCCCTTCCGAGAGGTTTGTGCAAAAACATTTGCACTCTAGGGGGAGGGGGTAGCCTTTTCTACCTCCATTTTAGACTGCTTGACAGACAACTGATTAAGTTGCTTAGCCAAATATTTTATGGTGGGAGAGTTAACGGACCCAACCACACCATCGGCATGGGGTCTAGGATTAGGTTTCTCCGCATCGTGTGTAGGCCTTGGTGTCTCAGGGATGATCTCATACAAGATACCAGATTCTGAATAAATCAAATCTAGTTGCTGGGCCCTGCGAATGGCTTCTTCTTCGTTCGTCACTCCCAAGGTGGATACGTCCTTAGATATGTAGGGTAATAGTGATTTAAGGAACCACTCTAAAAGAAACTCAGGAGGGATAGTGGCTTTTATAAGGATCTTCCACCTCCTCCAGTCTTGGATGTGATCCGAGATGTGGGTAGCCTTGTTCTTCCTAAAGGTAGACAACAAGTTAGTTCTGAAATCATATCGGACGGGAAGCTGAAAGTGGCTAAGAAATGCACTAGCCAAGTCCCAGAAACTACTAAAAGCAGCAGAACGAAATTCAATATACCATTTTTCCATGGTACCTTTTAAGGTTCTCTGGAACAGCCTCAACCTAACTGAATCTTCATTTAATGAATTTGAAGAACACCATAAATGGAACGTGGTGGCATGAGCCCCAGGATATTCACCAACTTTGCCCTCGAATTTAGGGATGTCCGATGGCAATTTGGTGGGAACAGGTGGCCACAAGGGGTCATGCCTCACTGGGTCGTTCATTAATTTTGACAAATATGGAAAGTTTAAGGTTTCTAGGAATGAAAGTTTGGGTGGAATCGGGGTACTAAATGTTCCAGCCTGGGGATTAGAGGGACCTGCCCCTGAATTCCCATAGGTAAAAGTGGGGTTGCCCCCTGCCACCAGTTGCGAAGTGGGTATATTACTCTGAAACAAATTCCATCTGTAAGCCATGGGATTGTGTGTAGGGAATGCAGCATAAGAAGTTCAGGCCGTCCCCATAGAAATAGGGGTCTGAAAGACAGGAGTCGGTATCCCTCCGCTAAACAACGAAAAGGGAGAGCTCGTAAATAGAACTGAAATCGGAGTTTGGAAACTTTTCCCATAAGAGGTATTGTTCCCAAACTACACTCCTACATAGGAAGGCGATGGCCCTACGTATGGAGAGGATGGGGGAATGTGCCCCCCATTCCAAGGAAATCCTTGTAAAAATGACAAGGATCCTACCGGACCACTCTGGGTAGTATATGGAAAGGAAGAAGGAATAGTGGGAATACTGGGGATCCCAGTAAGAATATCACCAGAAGCACTTTCTAGGTTTGAGTGAACCGGTGGTTGGACCACTCGGCTCGCTGGAGTCAAAGGTGTAGAAGGTATACTAGATCTAGGGGCACTTACCGGGGGAGGTAGTACCCCTTCAACCAGAACGACTAAGGTGAACACAAAAGAACTTTCTCCTGTAGAAGACATAATCCTACCTAGAGGGACACCTAAAACAGGTGAATCAAAAGTTCTAACCTGAACGATCATAGGATCATTTAAATCATTCAAGGGTGTGTTAAAGTTTCTCACAAACTCGTCAGTCTACAAGTCTTCTATCTCAACTATATCAAGGTCAAAATGGTTAGCTACAAGTTCTGGTTCACCTAGAACTTCACTTATCCCTACCAGTTCAAATGAACCATCTATGTCCAATCTCCACCTTTGGGGTGGAGTTGGAGGCTCCAATCTGTTGAGAGGAGGAAGGTTTCTCAACCTTCTTAACCTTCTAATAGGTTGTTCCTCCATGATTGAAAATTTGACAAATCACACCCTAAGGCCAACTAAACACAAGCAAAACCATAGAGCATACACTATAAAAATCCTAAAGTCTCAAACAATCAATCAAGGGTGAAAGATATACATTCCCGAAGAAAGCTTATGAATGATTACTTGGCATCCTTGAAGTGGTTCTTAGGCACAAGCGGAGGAATCACCCAACTGCTCTCCTACACTTACAACAAGGGTTACCTTCCAATCCCATCCAAGGTGAAACAGAAATAGCCTTCTAGTTTACCTAGGTATGAACCCTAAATGTTAAGAGACTAAAGGCTACTGTAGCTATACCAACAGTCTAGAGGGACAGTCGCAATCCTGACTCGTACGCATGGGCAGGGTAGCTAAGCTCGAAACTCTGTCTAGGACAGAATCCTCAGATGCATAAAAGTCCTGATTTACATTTTGACAAGGAATTAGAGGGTTATCTCCTCAATCCATGCCTCCACGCAGCCTCGTGCTTGACTCCCGTTTGAGAGGAGCTTCCCAAATACAATCGATAAAGTCAAGGATTTAACTAAAGAAAGGTCCACTACGTCTGAATTTTAAAACTTATGGGAAGTTTACACTTCATATCCCACAAGTATAGCCTAAGGTAGTAGGTGAAAGGCCCCTAAAAACAAAAAATTACTAGTAAATTTTAATTATTGCATTCATTTTAAAGGGCTTTTTCTTACTCAGAAGGAAATTGAGTGATGAACTATGGTGTTTTTGACTCGATAAGAAATAAAAAAAGTAAAGGTGTATTTTTTTCAAAGCAAATTACCACTATCAGAGCAAACTTCTTTTTTTTTGTAAATATATATTGATGAACAAATGCAAATGATAAAATAAACTAAGCCTGTGTTTTTTGTACTTTTTGAGATTATATTTTAAAACTGAAATGAAAACTACTTATGCAAAAACAAATGCAAAAGCTTGACAATGTTTTTCTTTTCACTTTTTAAAATTGCTTAAACCCTACCATGCACCTAAAATGCACTAAACTTGAGTATACTTGGATCTAATAAACTGTATAAAACAAACAAACTGAAGTAAATAGGCTAAAAGAACCAAGAATCAACCAACAAAGGGAGACTAGGAACCCTAGCTTGGGTGCACACAATGACAAAAGATCACTGCAAACTCATAAAGGTAAGTGAGAAACCAACCACTATCAAAAAGATAGACTGGAAAAACAATGCCCAAAACCCTGATCATTGATCTGGACAGAGACACTTCACCCGATAACCCAAACAGGCCAAGTTATTTCAACATGCAAACATAATACAATCCAAACAAAAGAAAACCAAGGGCTTTCGAAAAAGCACAAAGTGTGGTCACCAAACGTCTTCAGACAAACATCACAGTATTCATAAAGAAATCCAACTAACAAACATGAATTAAACAAACAGAGGGACAATCAAACCTAATCCTAAAAAATCCCTATTTCCAGGCTTGTACATGACTGTGTATAAGGGCAACTCGCGTACTATACGCGACTTTCAAAGAGAGCAAACCACGTATGCAGGCCTCTGTACGCGACTATGCAGAAGAGAAACCCACGTACAAGTACAAAATTTTTCTCAAAAAATAAGAAAAATCCACAATACTTTCAAACACTGTGATAAGTATGAACCAGGATAAAAGACCACATACAAACTTCAAAGCAACAACTAGTCAAGGGTGATAGAAACAACCTACAACAGTATGGGCTCCCCAGTGGAGTCACCAGTTCTGTTGTACAGGAATAAACACCTTATAACTAAAGGTCTGGAGTTACCAACATACTCATGAAACTTGCAGGCAATCGACTCTAGAGTGCAGTAAAGGAAATAGGAGGATATGAAAGACTCACCCGATACACGACGGTTGATCCTAGCTTTGTCCTCTTCTGCTCTGCTTCTCCTCCAAAGTCTTCTGGGATGCTTCTCCTTCATCTATCAATAGAAAATCCTCCAAATACAAGATGATACATATATATAAATAGGTTAGATAAACCATATACAGAGTGTTGAATCATAAGTATTTATCAAACCACAATATATGAGGGACATTCAAGACACATATGGAATAAGGATTCTCTTTATTAACAATAATGAATGAGTTCAGATTACAACCCAATGCCTGAGACAAGGACTCCTCTTCAACCAAAGGATTCTAAGTTCCACTGCTCCAAAGACTTCTGAATAAACTCCACCAGCATAACTTTGTTCTCCAAGTGTATGTGATTAACACCCTCCCCAAGGCCTGTATTTATACTTGCTGAAATAAGGCAGTTTCGAAGGTTGACGAGGTTGAGACAGTTAAGGTGATTAAGGTTAAGGGCTTAACTAATCTCAAGTAATTGCAAGTTTTTATTTTTAATGTCAAAGGAAGGTGTACACGGGTATAAATACTGGAAACCTGTGTATGACACACGAGTTTCTCTAAGGGTAACCTGCGTACAAGTCTGTACTCGAGATGCAATAACCGACACTTACGTACCACACGAGAATTTCATATAAGAAGATTCGCGTACAGGACTTGACATATTCAAAAGGTAAAAATAACCTGCTGGATGGATGATAAATGTAGTTCATAATAAGCCCATCTATAGTGTTTTGGGAAATCCTCAATCCATAAATGTCCTTTTGTGTGCCAACATGAGGGATGTCGGCACTCGGATGGAGAGGTGCCATTCAGGTGGATAACACTCACTCATTGGGGTGTATGAGTGAGAGAGGAAAATCTCTCTCAAGTGAGATAGAGAGAACAACTGTTGGAGATCATCTTTTCTATCTTTGGGTTTTACTGTTTCCATTGGTGCTCATTCTATCTCTGAGGAAGTTGCGAGGTTTTCTCCTTTATTTTTTTCCTGAGGAAAAATATTTATGTCTCCTATCTCTTGTGTTTATTGTTGTGCATTTTATTCTCTCAAAAAATATCCTAAGATCATATTGCTTAAATGATAAAAATCTAACATTTCTTCCTAGACTGGTTTTCAACCAAGGCTCTAAAGAATTTGAAGAGGTCAAAACTTTAGACTTGTGCTTTAAGAAGTGAACCCAACAATACCTGGAAAAGTCATCTATGAAGGTGAGTGCATATTTGGCTTGACTGATAGAAATATGAGGGAATGGACCAGAAATGTCATTGTAGATCAACACAAGAGGTGTAGAGGTTCTCTCATGACTAGCTCTCTCACATTTGTGCTCTTGGTGTTTATTTAGGATACAACCTTGACAGAATCCCTTAGAAAAATTGATCTTTGGTAACCCTATGACCATGTATTTTTCACTCAAATCAAAAAGATACATGTAGTTAAGATGGCCAAACATTTCATGCCAAATATTGCCTACTTCATTAGTATGAGTAATAAGAGCAGAGGGGTTTGAGTAGGGTAGAAAATGGGAAAACTTGTATACCTTTGAAGTGTGATCAACAACACCTTTTTCTTTGACTTTACCATTTGAAATCTCAGTGATTTCCACTTCATTGGGGTAGAAGATGACTTTCTTTGGAGACCCAGTGTGAGTCATCTGATACACTGACAAGAGATTAGAGGCAAGACCTAGAACATACAACACATTATTGAAATTACCATGGTCAAGATCAATCCTACCCTTTACCATAGTGTCATTCAGACAGTTATCTCCCAAAACTATTGGTAGAAATTTTGACATGTCAAGAGAATAAAATATCTCTTTTGTCGAAACCATATGTCTAGAAGCTAAATCAATGATGAAACTAGGTGAGCTTGAGGTTCCAGAAACCAAGGCATGTACTCTCTCCTTGTATTCTAAATTTGATCCTCGGTCAACATGTCTATCTACTTTTTCATACAAGAGCTCTCGTGATGATAACCCTTACTACAGTATGCACACTTGCTCATTTCTCCTTTGTTCTTGTTCTTTTGGGGGTTCTTCTTGGAGCCTGAGGACTCCTCTTAAGACTTTTCCTTGTCTCTCTTTTTCTCAGGAGGCTTTTTAAATTTTTGTTTCTTTTTGAATCCACCGTCGAATCTCTAGCAACAAAATATTGGTATTTGGAAGGTTTTATAGTTCCCATCATCACCAATTTATCTTGCTCCCGAGTGAGGGATTCCATGAACTCAACACGCTTAGGCATCTTCCAAGTTCGATCTATCAATTTAGTGGCATAGAAGGTCGAAACAAACACTGAATAGTTAGGATCAAGCTTTGAGAGAATGGTAAAATATATTTTATCCTCCTTCTTTTCAATCCCACATTGTTTTAACTACAAAACAAGGGCCTTAAACTTGGTAAAATAGAGTTTCAATGATTCGAAGCTACTGGGATTCAAGGAGATAAATTCATTCTCGATTTTATGTCCTCTCATCTGATCTGTCTTTCTAAAAAACTCTTCAATATTCTCCCACACCTCATTAGGATATGTCAATGAATCAATATGAAAGAGGAGTTCTATTGAAATACTCAGACACAAAAGACCATAGGCCTCATCCCTCTTTTTTTCCATTTGATTTTCTTTGCAGCTACATTGTGATATGCCTCAATAGCCATGGCAACCCTATCGAGAAATTTCTCTCTCAAATATATCTCCATATCAAATTTCCATTCGAATAAATTGAATGGATTCAAGATTATCTTTTGAGATTGGTCCATATCTCAGCTCATGTTCCCTTCAGTCAGCAGAATGCGCTCCCAGTCAGTAATGTCGAACCGGTAATAGAAATTTGGAAGGAGAGAAATAGATATACATGGTATCAAAGATACAGGGAGAAAAACCTTGGCATCTTCTAAATGGTATCATAGCAGCAAGGGTTATCAAGTTCTACAGAGTTGAGGAGCACATCCAGTCTCCTATCCCTCTTTGAAGAAGAGCCTGTCTAGCTTACAAGATTTTATCCTAGTTTGTTTTGTAGGTTGCAAAGAGTTTCTTATTGAGCACATCAATTCAGAAATATGTATTCTCCTTCATCAATAATTCTTACTTCCTTCAACTACCATGAATGGAAATCCAAAATCTCCATTCTATTGTGCAGTAGAGGATTGGACAGAGTTACTCTAGCTTTGGATAATGAGCCCAATGTTGTGATTGAGAAAGATAAGTGAAACAATAGGTTGGATGAGGCCTATGGATTGCTTTGCCTCTATATTTATCCTGATATAATCTTTCATATAGATGGTTTGACCACTCCAAACCAATTATGGACTCAACTGGAGTCTCTCTTTGGAGTTCAAGATGAGCTAAGAGCACATTAATTAGAGATTGAGTTATTCTCACTGAGTCCAAGCAATTTCGATTCTATTGAGGGTTTATTAACTAGGTTCAAGTCACTTTTTATAATTCTCAAGAAATGTGGGATTGATAAAGAAGATGATCAATTAATTCTTTCCATTCTTTCAAAATTGGGTCTTGATTACTCAATTTTTGTGTCTACTTTTCATGCTACTAGGCTTGTTGTTCGTAAGTGGAAAATTTCTTCTTTAAATTATTTTCTTGATTTAATAACAAAGGATAAATATAAATTGATCCATATGGGTGTCCTTTATTGTCCCAAAATAAAGGATCATTCTCTCTTTGTTCAAGGAAAAAATAATGTCAAATCCAAAGAAAATAAAATTGTGAAGAAGCCAAAGTCAGAAATTGAAGATGAAGATTCTTATGAAGATTTAATGAAGAAAGTTAAGAAGAAAGGGAGAACATCCAAGTGTTATTATTTAAAAAAGGGTTTTCATTCATATAATAATTATTTCAAGAAGAATATGGACATCATGTCTCAGATTCTTGAGAAGCACAAGATCGAAGTTCTAGAAGAACTAGAAAATCCTGTTGATTCCTCAGAACAATGTCAAACTGCGCAGTTCCAAGGTGGAATAACTTATGATTTGAGTGCCATAGATCTATCCATTTCTCATGTATCTGATATATCAGAATCATAAATATCATATCCTTTCTTTGATGATCCTCCTCTCAGTCTACTAGATTCATCTCCCAAAAATTGTGATTTTTCACTAGATATTGACTTGTCTTTGATCAGATCTTCCTAACAAGATTGTATATCTGATTTAGAACACTGTTTGCAGGATAATATGAATGTCATGACACATAAAATACCACCATCCATACCATATATAATACCTCTGAATAATCCTAAGAATACACAAATCCCAAGTTCACTAGCTAATTCCTCATTGGTCTCTTATGCAGTGATATTTATCTTACATGGTTTGAAGTCTTTCCTATATTTTAGTGTTTGTTTACCCATGAACTTAGTCATATTTGTACTGATATTAAACATGTTTTTATCTGTTCTAAACACTTATGTTTCATATCTTATTCCCATCCATCATCCACAGTTTTACACCTATCAGTTTTCCCGAGTTGCTCACATTTTTCCTAGTCTAGACCTATATCCTCATGGAGCCACTGAAGCCTTTGTATTTTCTGTTCCATATGCTAAAGTTTCTGATATATCATAGTTTTATCAGCCTCATATCATATCTATAAATTTGCTACATCAGATTGGAATATTCACATGTGATTCACATCACAATTTTGCAGTTATTCAGGGAATTGGGTGTGGAATAAATTGTCTTAATTTTTGTACTCTTTGGGAAGGAGTATGCACAGATCTCTTTTCCATTTCATATTATGTTTTCATATCAGAGTTTTACAAAATAAATAAGCATTCAGATAATTCTACTACTTCATCAGATGATGATATACAAGGAGTCTCTCCTCTTCCTTCTTGCAGGTTCTACACTCCAGCGCATGATCATGGAGTTCATGATTTGTTCAACAAGTCTTCCATACAAATAACACTCACAAGTATTCATTCATTACATGTGGTCCCCAGGATTCATTTCCTTCAGTGGGCCTATTGTTATTTTTATTATGTAGAGGAGGCAATATGATCAACAAGGGTTACCATAGCATAATAATTCTTCATGGAAAATTAAGAGAAAAAAGAGGTTGTGAGCAAGGTACTAAGAACGTTTCCAATGAAGTATGATTCAAAAGTATCCACCCTAGAAGGACGGGATGATCTTGACCAGGTTATAGTAGATGAAATTCATGGAATCCTCACTACATATGAGATGAGAATAGGACTAAATGAATCTTGAAAAAGGGAAGCAGCTTTTAAAGCCTCATAAATCAAACAAAGAACCTAGATGATGAGGAAGCTCTTTTTATTAAAATACTTGATAAGGGTACTGAAATATATAAAGGAAAGTTACCCCTAACATGTTTTAGATTTGGAAGAATTGGACATTTTTCTTCAAAATGTACTTACCCTAAAAAGGATGATAATGACGAGAAAGAAACATGATATGTATTGATGTAGTCTTTACGAACAATATAGAAATGCTTGTGCCACTACACAGAATATGGAATATGGATATTATGGATGGGGACTACATATCGATTATGGAGAATATAGAAACATTTGTGCCACTCAATGTAAAAATATATGGTTTGACTCAGATAAGTGGATGTTATCATCATGGGGAATAATGCAAGAGAATATATAGAAACCTCCTTTTAACTTGGGGATTATATATGGATTATAAATTTGTCTAATATTTGGTATTTGGGATTTGTTATTGGGATTTGTCTTAGTAACAAGACTCACACAGTGACAATGTCCTTTACTTTTTGAATAGCTGTTACTATAAGATGGAAGTTATAAAAAGAAGAATATAGATATTAAGACCTTGTCTATTGGTTAATATGATTAGGTAATATTAAATTGAATAGGGTTAATTTGAGGAGAATCCAAAGCCCCGAAGTTCCAATTGACTAATCACAAATGTATGAAAAACATGAAAATAATTTGCAAACAAGTTGCATATTACTCAGTTGACACAAAACATGTTCAACTTAATTGGACCAAGCATTTGTTTTAAGTTAAAACATTTTATGTCTGAAAAAACTAAAAACTACAAAGTTGAATAAGTTATTTCAGAGAAAGATAAGTGTATATGAAAACTAAAATTCTATGTCTTGATGTGCAAAGAATTAATTGATATTCATTCATTAATATGACACCTGTGACAATTTTGTTAATGATCAAACAATGGTACATATTGAACAACCATACATCATACTAAATAGCATATAATCTATCGATTACACCTAAAGGAAGAATCAAGAACATGAAGAGGAGTATGAATCTCCTAGAGCTACATAAATCTCCAAACCAGTCAGAAATTATGAGGAAGAACAACTATCTGAGGATCATGACATGATAGAACCTCAGAGACATGAGCTACCTAGTGAGATGGTCTCACACAAAATAAGGTCAGCTTGGGCACATTAAATAATTGAAGAAGCATAAAGATATGGTGTCCCAGAAGGAACCATCAAATAAATTAAGAAGCCAAAGCCATACCCTAGTTATGTGGCTTTGTTGTGTAATTTCATTGACAAAGAACCTAAATGCTTTGAAGAAGCAACAAATTATAAGGAATGGGTAGATGCCATGGTCATGGAATACTAGTCCATTATAAAGAATGATGTATGGGAAGTAGTACCAAGACTGAAGAACAATTCAGTAGTATCCTCAAAATGAATCTACAAAACAAAGCATTCAACATACGATAGTATAGAGAAGTACAAGGATATATTTGCAGCCCCTGGATTCTCTTATAAGGAAGGAATCGATTGTGAGGAGACCTTTGCACCATTAACAAGGTACACCTTAATCAGAACCATCCTTGTCTTGGCATCCAAGGAGAAGTGGAAGTCACATCAGATGGATGTAAATATAATGTTCCTAAATGGAGTGATAGAAGAAGTATACATTGAGCAACCATGAGGTTTTGACACATATGATTATAAGAATCATGTATGCGGGATAAAGAAGGAATTGTATGGGTTGAATTAAGCACACATAACATGGTATGGAAGAATTGATGGCTTCCTGATGAGTTTGGGTTTTACCAAGAGTAAAGCAGATTCCAACATCTACTATAAGGTTGAGGATTATGGGATTATGATATTATTACTATATGTGGATGATCTATTTTTTACAGGTGAAGACAATCACATCAATGAATGTAAGAAGAAGCTCGTTGCATATTTTGAGATGAAATACCTTGGAAAGATGCACTTTTTTCTAGTTCTTGAAGTATGGCAGTATCCAGAAGAGATTTTCCTAAACCAAGGAAAATATGTAGTTGAGATCCTAAAGAGATTTGGGATCATGGATTGTAAGTCTATGTCTACTCTAATGACAACAAACTCGAAGATTTTGAATGACGATTCTTCAGAGACAGCGTATTTTACCTTATACAAATAGATTATTGATTCACTAATGTACTTGAAAAATGCAAGGCCATATATATATTTTGTTGTAAACGCCCTAATTCAGTATATGATGGAACCCAGACATGTTCACCTAGTAGAAGAAAAACATGTGATGAGGTACCTGAAGAGTGCGTTGGATTATGGTCTCATATATGCATCAGATGGTGAGACCATATTACATAAATTAAAATATTCATATTGGGAAGGAAGTGCCGAAGACAAAAAGAGCACTTCAGAATGTTATTTTAGTTTGGGATCAGGTGTGATCTCATGGTGTAGAAGAAAGAAGTCCACTATTGCACTTAGCACAACAGAGGATGAGTACATTGTAGCATGTTCATCCTGTAACGAAGCAGTATGGATTTGCAAGATGTTGGCAAGATTATTTGATGTAGAGATAGATGCAACTTATATCCATTGCGATAATCAGAGTTGTATTAATATGAAAGAAAACCCAATGTTTCATGACAAGTAGAAACATATCAAAGTTAGATATCATTACATCCTAGATATGGTGCAAAAGGGAGTTGTAAAGATAAAATATGTTCTTGTTGATGTATTTGTAACTTTAGAATGTATTCATTTCATCTATGTATCTTATGTATTGTAACCCGATGTTTATTCCGGGATGTATCTATAATGTAATTGAGTCATGTTCTCATCCCCCAATGTTCCGATCGGGAGGATCAATAATGTAAACAAGTCATGTCAAGTCATTTTGGGTAACCCTCCAATTTTCTAAGGGTTAAAGTCGTCGTAGTTCCGAGGCACTAGGGTTATTAGACTCTCCTAGTAGAGGTTTGCCCTGGTAGGGTTTTAGTCATGTTGGGATTAGTATAAATAGAGAGTTGGACTCTCTATTTAACACACAACGCATACACACTCAATTGTAGCACATAGTTGAGGAAGGAGAAGACAATGGGGCTAGACAAGAAGAATATTACTACTGTTGGGAGATCACTTACTGTTTTGGGCTTTTACTGTTTTGGTGTTGATTCTATCTTTGAGGAAGTTGTGGGGTTTTCTCCTTTATGGTTTCCCTAAGAAAAAACATTGTGTTCATTTTCTGTTGTGCTTGATTGTTGTACTTGTTATTCTCTTAGTTAAAGATCCTAATAATGCTAGCTTAATGTTTAAAAATTAACATGGTATTAGAGCTAACCTGAGAAGAAGACACTATGCAACTGTGGGAACTAGGGCTTCCTAGTTTGTTGATCTTCCTCCACATATTTTCAACAAAAGTAAGGTGGAATAACTCTCCTCTCTAGGGTGCATCTTTCTGTCGAAGCAGAATCCAATTCTGAGGTTTTTCAATTTTGGACCCGACACTGCTACCGAAAATTAGGGCTTTTCATAGAAGAGGAATGTTTCAGTGAGCCCATACCTGGATTGATCTCCTCCCAAAAATCGAAGTTAGGGATACATTTCAAGGCATTTGGGTGGATAGAACTCTGAAAAAGAAAAACCCTAATTTGCTCTTGATCCAGTACTGCGAGATTTCAGCTACAAATCCAAATCTGACATCTTGAACTGGTAAGATCTAAATATTTTTGTATTTCCATTTGAGGTTATCAGTGTTAAGATGTCTCATCATACCAAGCTTGATGAAAAGTTTGAGGGAACTGATAACTTCCAATCCTGTAAGTATAGGATCTCCCTGGTCCTGGAAGAAAATGAGTTAGACTCCTACATCCATGAGGAGGTTCCAGTTACAGAGGGAGATGAGGCAAAGGCCTTACATAAGAAGAGAATGGTTATGGAAAAGAGGATCATTGCCGATTCTATCAAGGATCACCTTATCCCAAAGGTGTCCTCTCTCAATACACCTAAAGCTATGTTTGATGCCCTAACCAAACTATTTTAAGGGAAGAACATAATCCGGAAGATGACTCTAAGGAATCAACTGAAGAATGTGAAGATTCAGAATGCAGAGACCATCCAGTATTACTTCACAAGGGTTTCTTAGATGAAGGAAAAATTAGAAGCTGTAGATGAAGAAGTGGAGAATGCATATATTGTGATGACAACACTGAATAGCCTTCCTAGGTCATGGGATTATTTGATTCAAGGAATCTGTTCCAAAAAGAAGTTAGTCAAATTCAACAGACTGTGGGAAGAATGTTCTCAACAAGAAGCTCAGATAGCAGCTCGAGAAGAGAAGATGGGAAGTGAAGACCAAGCTCTCACAATTCACTCCAAGAAAATCAAAAGAAGACCTCACTACTCCAAAGGTAAGGATCCTCATCATAGAGATAACTTTAGAAGGGATCTATCTAAAATAAGATGTTATACATGTGATGAAAAAGGACACTTTGCAAAAGACTGTCCTAAGAACAAGGTCCACTATCATAATAAGAAAGGGAACAAAATAAGATATCATGCTCATACTGCAGAGGATGATGAACCATCCAAGAAAAGAACCAGATATGAAAGTGAGGATTCTTCAAGCAAGGATGAATATGTTTTGATTTCCACTCTCATAGGTAACATTACTCATGGAAGTGATGATTGGATTATAGATAGTGGGGCTTCCAAACATATGACTAGATTCAAGGAATCCTTCGTGAGATTGTCAAAACATGACTCACCTCACAAGGTGAAGCTAGGAGATGACTACCAATATCCAATAAAAGGTAGTGGGGAATCTTCATATAGAATAGACTCTCTAATACTGAAAGAATTATTGTTTGTGCCAAGACTCAAGAAGAACCTTCTCTCCATATCAGCATTGGATGCAAAAGGAATGAGGGTTGCATTCATAGATGGTCAAGTCATCATGTGGCCAAGAGGTAAGACTATCGATGATGCAGTGGTGATTGGAGAACAAGAAGGAGGTTTGTACAAGCTGAAGGGTCATCCAGAACAAGCCTTGGTCCATGACACAGTAGAGCCAAATGAGCTTTGGCATAGAAGGCTTGTACATGTGCATTACAGAGCACTACCTATTGCAAGCAAAGCTGTTGAAGGTCTTCCATAATTCCAAGAAAAACATGATGGGGTCTGCAAAGGATGTGCGAAAGGAAAGAATACAAAGAAGACATTTCCCAGCAACGAAAGAAAAGCCAAACGAATACTAGAAATCATCCACTCCAATGTATGCAGCCCTATGTCATCAAACTCACTAAGTAGGTATGCATACTATGTTTCTTTTATTGATGATTTTTATAGAAATACATGGGTTTACTTCATGAAGAACAAAGACGAAGTATTCAGCAAATTCAAGGAATTCAAAGCCTTGATCGAGAATCACACTGAAAATAATATCAAGACTTTTCAATCAGATAATGGTGGAGAATTCACTTCGAATGAATTCAAAGAGCTATGCAAAGAATCAAGGATTAAGAGGGAGTTTTCCACTCCTTATAATCCACAACAAAATGGGATTATGGAACGGAAGAACAGAACTATTATGGAAGCTGCAAGAGCCATGCTTCATGATCAAGATATTCCTATGCATCTTTGGGTGGAAGCTACCAGAACAGCTGTGTATGTACAGAACCATACTCCACATAGAGTACTCGAGAACAAGAATCCTAAATAAGTCTTCTCCAAGAAGAAACCAGAAGTCAACCATCTCAGAATATTCGGCTGTCATGTGTACATACACATTCCAAAAGAGAAGAGAACAAAATTAGATCCTTTGGGAAAGAAGGGTATATTTGTGGGATACTTTGAAAGCTCGAAGGCTTACAGAATTTATTTTCTAGGGTACAAGAAGATTGACATTAGCAAGGATGTGAAATTTGATGAAGAAACAACTTACAACAAGTCCAGAAAGAGACCTACTGAAGAACCTGAAGAAGCAAAAGCAGAAGCACCTAGAATTCATGATACAACCATGAATGAAGAAACTCAAGAAGAAGACCGATATTTCAAAGAACCTCAAAGACCTGTAGATCTACCTCTGGAGAAGAATCCTCATAAGAGGAAACCTGATTAGGTACGAGAAATTATCCAAGGTGCGGAAAGATATGGGGCTCGAGAAGAGAATCACAGAGAAAGAAAGAGGACCAGATCTTGCTCTAGGTATGTAGCTTTACTATGTGATTTCATTGACAAAGA
The DNA here is from genome assembly GCA_001517045.1 of Pseudotsuga menziesii. Classification (NCBI taxonomy): domain Eukaryota; kingdom Viridiplantae; phylum Streptophyta; class Pinopsida; order Pinales; family Pinaceae; genus Pseudotsuga; species Pseudotsuga menziesii. The sequence continues at coordinate 404,738 of LPNX010046658.1, read as the reverse complement.
ACCTTCCAGTTATGAAGAAGCAGCAAAACGGAAAGAATGGAAGGATGTTATGATCAGAGAATACCAATCGATCATGAAGAATGATGTTTGGAATGTTGTCCCAAGACCAGAAGGGAAGTCAGTTGTAACTTCCAAATGGATCTACAAGATCAATCATGCTGCAGACGGTAGCATTGAAAAATATAAAGAAATATTTGTGGCTTGGGTTTTCTCTTAGAAAGAAGGAATAGACTATGAAGAAACCTTTGCACCTATAGCTAGATACCCTTCCATCAGATCAGTACTTGCTCTGGCTGCAGTGATGAAATGGAAGATACACCAGATGGATGTCAAGACTGCCTTCTTGAATGGTGTAGTGGAAGAGGAAGTGTATGTAGAACAACCACTTAGTTTTTAGACATATGATAGGAAGTCTCATGTGTGTAGATTGAAGAAATCCCTATACAGTTTGAAATAGGCACCCAAGACCTAGTATGGTAGAATTGACAGCTTTCTATCCAGTTTGGGCTTTACCAAGAGTAAAGCAGATTCCAGCGTTTACTACAAGGTTGAAGATGGCAACCCAGTGATGCTTCTACTATATGTAGATGATCTATTTGTGATAGGTACAGATGGGTTGATTGTTGATATGAAGAGAAAGCTTGCTACTAAGTTTGAAATGAAGGACTTGGGGATGATGCATTACTTTCTAGGCATGGAGGTGTGGCAGAGTGCAGATGGAATCTTCCTTCGACAAGGGAAGTATACAGTAGAGATCCTAAAAAGGTTTGGAATTATGGACTGCAAGACTATGGCCACACCTATGGCATCGAACCTAAAGCTATTGAGCAATGCCTCATCAGAATCAATTGATGCTACGATGTATCATAAAATGATTAGGTCTTTGATGTACCTAAATAACACAAGACCAGACATTTTCTTTGCTGTGAACACCTTGAGCCAGTTCCTGACAGATCCAAGACATGTTCACTTGATTGCTACAAAGCATATTCTGAGGTACCTGAAGGGTACAGTTGATTATGGGCTCAAGTATGATGCGAATTAGAAGATTAACCTGGAGGGTTATGTTGATTCAGATTGGGTAGGCAGTGCCATCGATAGGAAGAGCACTTCAGGGTATTACTTTAGTATGGGATTAGGTGTGATCTCTTGTTTTAGCAGGAAGCAATGTTGTGTGCCACTGAGTACAACTGAAGCAGAGTATGTCGTAGCTTGTTCAGCTAATTGTGAAGTAGTATGGCTGAGGAAGCTACTGTATGATTTATTTGATCTCCAGATGGATGCAACTTGTATACATTGTGACAACCAGAGTTGTGTAAAGTTGTTAGAGAATCTAGTGTTCCATGACAAGTCGAAGCATATCGAGATCAAGTATAACTATATCAAGGATATGGTGCAGAGGGGAGCAGTGAAGCTCCAGTATGTTGCGATGAACGAACAGATAGCTGATGTATTGACGAATCCATTGGATAGCATGAAGTTCGAGTACTTCAGGGAGAAGCTTGGTGTTCTCTAGATCGAGGTTTCCTCCAAGGGAAAGTGATGAGATCCATAGCCATTATGACATGGTGAAAGGATTGGTTCCTTCCATGGTTAGATGTAAGGGCTAAGCCATTCTGTCATGGTGAGAGGATTGGTTCCTTCAATGTCAGATATGAGTGCTGGCCATTCTATCAAGTAGGACAGATGTAAGGGAAACTGCCATTCTGGGAATGGAGGCACCTGGTTAGTTACCAGGAAAACTTAGTCTAGGACTGAGAAGCCATTCTGATGTGATAGAGGGACATGTTCCCACTTGATCAGATGTAAGGGCTGAACCATTCTATCATGGCTAAAGGATTAGGTTCATTCCATGTCAGATGTGAGTTTTGGCCATTCCAACAAGTAGGTTGGATGTAAGGGAAACTACCATTCTCTAGGAGAATGGAGGCACCTGGTCAGTTACCAGGTAGCTTAGTCGAGGACTGGGGGCCAGTATGATATGACTATAAAATTGGTTCCTACAATATCATATATGAGTGCAAGCCCTTCCATCATTGTGAGCAAGATGTGTTCCCACCTGGATGGATGTAAGTGCAGATCCTTTCCACAGATGATAGTAGGTGTGTCCTATCATGTTGGTGGATGTGAGTGTTGGGCCTTTCCACAGATGATAGTAGGTGTGTCCTATCATGCTGGTGGATGTGAGTGTTGTGCCTTTTCACAGATGATAATAGGTGTGTCCTATCATGCTAGTGATTGTAAGTGCAGTGCCTTTTCGCAGATGGTAGTAGGTGTGTCCTACAATGCTGGTGATTGTAAGTGCTGAGCCTTTCCACAGATGGTAGTAGGTGTGTCCTACCATGCTGGTGGATGTGAGTGCTGTGCCTTTCCACAGATGATAGTAGGTGTGTCCTCTCATGCTAGTGGTTTTAAGTGCTGAGCCTTTTCACAGATCATAGTAGGTGTGTCCTATAATGCTCGTGAATGTGAGTGTCGGGCCTTACTGATATGATTATAGGATTGCTTCCTACATGATTAGATGTGAGTGTTGGGAATGCCTTTCTGACGAGTAGGTCAGATGTAAGTGCTCAGCAGGCCATTCTAACGAGCAGGTCAGATATAAGTGCTGAAGAATACCTACATGGAGGTTAGGCCTACAATCAGCATGAAAAAAGGCTGGATCTGTAGAACTTCACGTGACAAGAAGAATCATGAGATAGCACCCATGATGATCCATATCGAGCGATGATCTAGATCCAGTGATGATGACCAGCAGTGATGATCCAGATCGAGCAATGATCCAGATCCATTGATGATGTCTAGTGATGATCCAGATCCAGTGATGATCCATATCCAGTGATGATGACTTGAAGACGAAGATGACTTGAAGACTAAGAAGACTTGAAAATGCACATGACGAGATGATCCAGCTGATACAAAGAAGAAGACCAATGCTGAAAATTGTGTCGAAAGAATATGTTCCTAGTTAAGAGGGAGTGTTGATGTATTTGTAACTTCAAAATGCATTCATCTATGTATATTATGTATTGTAACCTGATGTTTATTCCGGGATGTATCAATAATGTAATAGAGTCATGTTGTCATGCCCCGATGTTCCGATCGAGAGGATCAATAATGTAAACAAGTTATGTCAAGTCATTGTGGGTAACCCTCCGATTGTCTAAGGGTTAAATTCCCTGTAGTTCCGGGGCACTAGGATTATTAGACTCTCCTAGTAGAGGTCATCCCTGGTATGGTTTTAGTCATGTTATGATTAGTATAAATAGAGAGCTGGACTCTCTATTTAACACACAACTCATATACACTCAAGTGTAGCGCATATTTGAGGAAGGAGAAGACACTGGGGATAGATAAGAAGAAGATTGCTACCGTCGGGAGATCACTTAATTTTTTTGGATTTTACTGTTTTGGTGTTGATTCTATCTCTAAGGAAGTTGCGGGGTTTTCTCCTGTATGGTTTCCCCAAGGAAAAATACTATGTTCATTGTCTCTTGTGTTTGATTGTTGTACTTGTTATTCTCTCAGTTAAAGATCCTAATAATGCTAGCTTAATGTTGAAAAAATAACAGTTCCTACAGAAGAACAAATGGCAAATGTATTGACTAAGTCTCTTCCTTGTGTAAAGTTTGAATACTTTTGAGACAAGCTTGATGTAGTTTGAAAGGACCTAATTTGAAAAATGAAGTGAGGAATATGTAGTAGGTTTTCTGTTGCAGTGGTGTGGTATCTCAGCCTAGCTAGGGTATGTCTCGCTAGGATTGTTTGGCCTGAAATCGTTAGTAAGCTAGACTAAGACTTGTTCGATCCTAGAAGGATTAGTATGTCTAGCTAGGCTTGTTGGGGAAAAAGGGTTAGCAATCCATACAAGGCTTGTTTGGTCCCTATAGAGATCCACCTATCTGACTAGGCTTGTTGGCCTGAAAGGGTTAGCAAGTAAGAAACATGCTCAAGTGGATCTTCTAGAGAACCCACCATGATGTTGCTTCAGATGTCCTAAGGGAAATGCGATGAGATGCCAACACTCTATGCTGATACCAACATTCCTATGATGATGAAGACGATGAGATGCCAGCACTCTATGCTGATACCAACATTCCCATGCTGATGAAGACGATGAGATGCCATCACTATGTGTTGATACCACTATTCCCATGATGATGAAGATAGTGAGATGCCAACACTCTGTGGTGATAATAACATTTTCTATGTTGATGATGTTGATGCTGGTTCATCATTTTCTATATTGATGACGCGTAGGTTAGTTCAACATTTCTATGATGTTGGTGATGATGTTGTTTCAACATTTCTATGCTGATGATGATCATGGTGTTTGTTTCAACACCTTTATGTTGATAAAGGAGATGATCATCTACCATTTGTTTGTTGATGATGTTGATTTAACACTAACATGCTAATGATGTTGTTGTTGTTCCATTATTTATATACTAATATTGCATATGATGATCTAGTATTCACATACTGATGTTGCATATGTTGTTCTAGTATTTACATACTGATATTTCAAACGATGATCCAATACTCACATACTAATGTTGCACATGTTGTTCCATTATTTACATATTGATATTGCAGATGATGATGTCCTAGTATCCATATATTGATGATGCTCCAGATGACGATGATGTCCCAGTACTCACATACTGATTACTATGGTGATGTCCCCATATTCACATACTAATGATGCTGATGTAGTCCTCGATTGATGATGAATATGTATGATGGTAGATGATCATCTACCATTTGTTTGTTGATGATGTTGATTTAACACTAACATGCTAATGATGTTGTTGTTGTTCCATTATTTATATACTAATATTGCATACGATGATCTAGTATTCACATACTGATGTTGCATTTTTTGTTCTAGTATTTACATACTGATATTTCAGATGATGATCCAATACTCACATACTAATGTTGCACATGTTGTTCCATTATTTACATATTGATATTGCAGATGACGATCCAGTATTCCCATACAAATATTACATATGAAGATCCAGTATTCACACACTGATGTTGCAAATGATGATGTCCTAGTATCCATATATTGATGATGCTCCAGATAATGATGATGTCCCAGTACTCACATACTGATGACTATGGTGATGTCCGAGTATTCACATACTAATGATGCTGATGTAGTCCTGGATTGATGATGAATATGTATGATGTTGTTCCAAGACTTCCTATGACATATAGAGACTCACTAGTCATATGTACAATTGTGTTTGTGGTTGTTGCTGATGAAGAATAACTTCCTAGTTAAGAGGGAGTGTTAAAATATTGTAATTTCAAAAGATATTCTATTTGTATTATTGTTATTCCTCCTTCAAGAGGTGTCACTATTGTAATCGGTCATGTAAAATCCATTGAAAGAATCATTGTAAACCTCTGGATGTAAGTCGAGTCAATAGTACCCATGAGTCATTGTAATAAATATTATTTTGGTACTTTAATTGACAAGTTGACCCAGTTATATTTTTGGTCAATTCAAGAGTCACATAATAGTGAGGTGCCTCCTTCATTTCTACTCACTTCACTCAAGCAAGTTCGCTAGAGGGAGAAGAAGAAGTGTTCTAGAGAGAGATGGGAGAAGTTATCTTGGGGTTTTCTGCTATCTTGGTTGTGTTCTATACTAAGGAATTTTTGAGGGGTTTTCTCCCTTGTGGTTTCCCTAAGGAAAAATATTTTTGTTCTGTGTTGCTGTGCTTGTTGTTCTTTCAATGATCCTACTATTGTAAATTGTTTTAGAATATCATATAAGCAATTGAGAAAATTTAACTCTTGTGTAATGCATAGGTTCAAGCACTTTCACACAATAGTCTTAATATTTCTTAGCTTCTATTGTTTCTTCAAATATTGCTAACATGGGATTTTCTACTCCATCCTCATGAATAAGTTACTGCTTCATGAGTTGTTTCAACAATACTAACTGCTTCATTGACAACTTCTTCATAGTTGTCATCAGCAATAAAAATTGCTGGAATATCCAAAGAATAGACCGCGACACTTGCAGTTCTACAATCATCATCCACACATGTATGGGAATTATGGAATTCACTATCATCATTATGCACATACTTTGTTTTATTAACAGATTTTTCACACCATTTGATTTCTTCAAATTTATCTACCTTAGAATATTTGTGTTTGCATCCTCAAGTATGGTTATTGTTGCTATAAGTTTTGTTACTAACATGATAAATTAGGTCTCTAAAAAAAAAACTCACATTTAAATAGTTTATACAAAATAAAAACCTTAATTTCTTTTTACTTTTGTATGATGAATTAAAACTTCAATAATATTTAGATTTATACCATTTATTCTCAAAAGAAAATAGAAAATATTTTATTTACATACATTAAAGGTTAATGTTAATAACTATACAATTTGATGAAATTATTTAATTCAATTTTCTAATTCAAATTTAACCCTAACTATACGTAATTTAAACTTAAACGGTTCGAATTAATTCAGATGAAAAATAAGAATATGGATTTCACTACAAACATTTATACTAATGAAACATATGGTCTCTAAACATTATCTAGCAGTCAAGTATGAAAATATAAGCTCAACGTATATATTTAAATATGTTTATACATTTGTGTTCTTGCGGAGAAAATAAAAGATGATTCATACCCTCTTTTTACGTTTAACCCTACTCTGCAAAATATAGTTTACATTCACTTTACATAGTAATGAACAAAAAGAGAATCCATGTAGCAAAATAAATCACTCTTTAGCATAGTTCCAAAAACTTTAAAGGGATACAAAAATGTAGAATATTCGTAAGTATATAATTAACCATTGTTTGTAGTCTAATTTTGAGTAGCTAACCAAACTAGTGAATTAGAAAAATATGCCAACCTAGGTTAGAAACACATAAAGTAGTATTAAAAATTATATACATATGTGTGTGAGAGAAATGCACATGTTTAAACTTTTTCTTGATATGTATTTAGCACTAGAGAAACGTGGAGAGGTACATGCCAAGACCGAAACCAAAGGTTTGATTGGGACACCTTTCTCTTTTATTTTTTTAAGATAATTCAAATCGTGGCTTTTAGCTAAAGGTATAGTAAACTTAGATATATCTAAGAACAATGTAGTTTAGTGTCCGTTCTATTATGAATCTTACCCAAAGGTGGCTCTTGTAGGTGGGAGGACACCTAGGGCATATAGCAGTGGGTCAATTGGAGTTTCCCCTGGTGAACTTCTATATAATTGTCCCTGTATATTCACTCACTAGCTTGGTGGACTTGGGGACACATTCATGTATAGTATTTGGAATGCCCCTAATTAAATTTCTACTTCTTTATTGATATGGGACTTGGGAATACTCTTCTTGGAAGAGGTTTCTTTTTTCATGTCATTTCTTATTTGTAGTTCACCTCTTATAGCTAGTGATTCTCTTTTGTTTCTAGGGTGATCATTTCCTATTTACTTTTCAACTAGATAAAATAGTTTGTTGCAACCACATGGCACTAATTGTTTGATTTAGCATCATTTAGTGAGTATATATCATTATTGCAATGGTTTGGGGGAGGGGGGGATTATAGGGACATGGGGTGAGTTCCCATGATGGTTAGAGTGCACCCCAATTTATTAGGGGACAACAATTATAATGTGTGTGTGTGTGAGTGATGATTAGGTTCCTTCATATTTTTATCAGTAAAAGATTAAACCATTGACCCGATAAGTTATGAAGATCCCCAAGATGGTGTAAACTACATATGAGAGCATAAAAAAAGCATATAAAGTTATAAATTCCGTAGAATACAAATAAAGGAAGTGAGAAATCTTGTGGCTACATTGTAGGAAGCTACAGTAGGAATGAATGACGAGGTTGTCTCATGCAAAAATTAGTGTATCACTAGCATATTGGAACCAATAACAAAGTTCCTAGCCAAGGGAAATAGTGACCAAAATAGTGAGCCCAGAGTGAAAATAAATTGATTCTCCAAAGGATAGAAACATCACCTTACTATTTTGTGTGTGGCTTTTGAAAGATCAATGAGATCAAATAAACACATCCCTTGTTTATAAAGGGAAATCAAAGTGAGATTGTGAGAAGAATTGACTAGAATTTAGGGAAACATTGCAAAGACACCCAAATGATTGCAAGGGGAGTGCATGGAAATTATGGCTTGACCTTTACCCATAAGACAACTTCTCAGCCATGGACCCATGCGAGGCAGGTGACCCCTGGTGCAATCAAATGCCACATGTCCATTGGAATTCAATGTTCATCAATCCTAGTCCCAGTTATCAAGTGTCAATGTTTTTGTATACATCCAAAGGATGTCTTAGGATGTATTAACATTTTAAGGTCCATTGACTTATTTATATATCAATCTAGGGTTTTGTCTAAACTTACGAGATACTTGTGCTAATTACAAATTTTAACTGATTTTTTAATGGTATGCCTAAAACTAGGTTATTCAATCCATTATAAATATATGCTTGAAATTATGTGAATTTGCATAACTGTAATGGTTATAAATTGATTTTTTTTTACAACAAAGTTATAAGGTTTATATTGTTTCATATCTCATTCATACTCAATCCAAGAACCATGTCCATAGCCATTTCTTAAGTAACATCCAAGCATAAATGAGATTAACTTTAATATGCAAAGTGATCAAAATTCATAAAAGAGTGTAAGTCGAATACTAGATTAACTATATGCTATAGGGAAATGAATTAAAACATTCTATTCTATCATGAACAACAATATATAATTAAATTCAACCTTAATATTAAAGTAACAGCTAAGCTATGAAACATTATAATGGATATGCTATTAAATAGGGTAATGACTACACTATAGGAAATTGAGGTCAGAGTTCTTTTTAAACAATAATGAGAAAACTAATTTGAATAATTATGTTCTCAAATCCATCGATGAATTTTCTTAAGGTTTTAAAAAAAATGAATACCCAAGTTCTATAATCTGTAATGAGATTAATTGCATCATGGATGATTTTAAGGAACCATACTTATTTAAAAGTGTATAAATGTTGGCGAATCTTACCAATTATTAAAACACCAACTATAAAATGTTTGGCGATATTTTTCAAAAAATATTTTAATTTACAAGGATTCTATATCGTTTCTATAATAATTTGGCGATTTTTAGGGTGAAAAAAGTTTACCCCATCAAAATTGGGCGAAACAGGGTTTCAAAAATTGCAAAATGGTAAATCTTTTTTTCGAGAAACCCCCTAAAAATAGCCCATGGGATAAATTTTGCCCCTAAAATTATCCCTGAATTGCATAGTATTGAAACCAAGCTATATAATGCTAAACTACCCTCAATAAAAATAAATCAAAAGAAATATATATGTAATTAATTGAACCAAGTATACTATGCTTTAATCAAAACAATGGCTAATCACAAAATTCGAACTAGAGATATATGAATTCCTTGCTTCGAGGTATGCTTAGCTATAGGGACGCCAATTCATACTAATATAAACAAAAATACATATAGGAAAAAGAAATCTACTTACACTGGGAACAAAAATACAAACAAACATATAAACAAGGTTGTACCTATTGGAGTGGGACCCTTCCAAGAGTTAGTTCACACAATAAACAAGAACTAACCATCTACATTATGCAGTGCAAATATTACACAAGACTATTCTTAATGACCAGATCAACCCCCTCGAGTGAGCAAAGATCAACCATTTATATTGTTGTAATTACATCTTCCTAACTGTTGATTTAAAGAAAATAAATGCAATCAAAACGATTATACAATATTCCTCTGTGACTGCACCCAACTTAGGGAATTCACATTGTACATAAAAACATCATTTGAAGAGAAACAACTTTCTTACTATATTCATGAAATACAATCAATTGGAAATTAATATTCCTTCATGGATCATTCAGACATTTAACACAGGGCCTTTAATCCTTGATCTTCATGCAACTTCCCTCATGCAATCCATATGTTGAATAAGCTGGATTAAGATGACTAGTGCTAGCATGGTTGATGATCTTCATTTATCCTTAGAACCTAGAGATTAGTATTTAAAATGAAGAAGTTTATTAATCAAAACTTATCTTTATACTAAGTAATATCTCAAACTTAACTTTACAAATCTAATACGTAAACAATAATTCATTGAAATATCCATTATTATACCTTATACCAGCATGTTGGTTTATCCCAAAATATTGAGAGGGGGGCAGTGAATCAGTATTGTCAGTTTTTACTTTCAATTACACAAAATCAACAATAAAGACATATATTTTATGGTGGAAACCTCAAAAGAGAAAACCACCTACACAAACTCATTAATAAGGTGAATTTACAAAATTGTTTATCTACTGCAACAGAAAGGATGCAAAACACACCCTAGGATTTTCCTACAACTACAGACTAGGATGCTACAACACCCCTATGGTTTCCTATCTGCTTCAACAGACAAGGATTCTACAACACCATGTTCTCTAGCTATGATTGGAAGGAGGCTTCGACCCCCTCCAGACCTGTGGCCTGCCCTAGCACCACACTGCCACCCTATACTGATTTTCTCAGTCTTTTTAGAATAGTTGAAAAACTATTCCTTTGGATTCTATTAGACTTACTAACAGAGGCACTTAATTCTTTACATATTTATTCAATAAATACCCTTTACCTATTTCTAATCAACGCATATCTCCATAGTTGTGCTATTTCGTTTTGGATTGTGAATATTCACTTACAGAAACAATGAATCATCATCTAGCCACACAACCTACACATCATTTCATTGAATACATCGTTTCATTTCTTCCCACAACCATGAATTCATCTCTGCAACCTCATTCATCGTTTTCTGGTGTTTCCATGATCTTGTTCACCAGATACATTCCAGACAATTGATATTCTCTATCATTTTCTTTATAAATCATATTTCCACACCAATTTTCTATTTCAATGATTTCCCACCATTGATTTTCACCAAGATTTTCCTTGACCATTGATATCCATATTTTGGGATGCAGGATGCGGGATGCCAACTGTCTACTTTTTCCTTTCCACAAAATCCTTTCCACAAACTCTTTTCCACAAGCTCCTTTCTGAAATCTCCTTTCCACCAACTCCTTTCCACAATATTTCTTCTACATCGTCGATATCTTGCAAAGTCTTTCCTAACCCTCGATATTCCAGATTGTGGATTATGAGTTCATGAAATATTTAACCATTATTCCCTTTCAGCATTTTTCTTCCACACCATCGATCTCTTTTGGAGGAACTAATCTCATCCATTCGATCTTGATCTTTTGTGGAACTTTGGATTTTTCGCCTAACTGTTGGATTTAATCCTTAACCGTCGGATCTATTGCAGGACTAATATAAGCCTTCCAATCTTGATCTTTTGCAAAACTTCATCATCACTCCTCTCGTTTGTAGAACTAATCCCCAATCATTGGATCTCGTGCGGAATGCTTCATGACTGTCGATTTTAGATCGAATTCGGATCTCACCATGACTCTGCAGATCTGCATGATTTCTTTATGGAAATCCTCTATGATAGTTCTTTCAGCAAAAACATTGGATGATCAACCTTCAGTCATTCAACTTTCTATAGGGTTATACATTTGTCATTCACCTTGCAACCTGCAACTTGTAACATGGTTATTCCTTTGTCATTCACCTTGCAACCTACAACATGTAACAAGGTTATTCCTTTGTTATTCTGGATACATGCAACCTTCATTCTGCCACCATATCCATTGGTTATTCCTTTGTCATTCATGAACACCCTTGACATCAATGACAACTATATACTGAACAATACCCTCCTTTGTGTTGTACAGGAATAAACACATTATAATCGAAGGTCTGGGGTTACCAACATACTCATGAAACTTGTAGGAAATCGACTCTAGAGTGCAGTAAAGGAAATAGGAGGATAAGAAAGACTCACCCGATACACAATGGTTGATCCTAGCTTTGTCCTCTTCCGCTCTACTTCTCCTCCAATGTCTTCTGGGATGCTTCTCCTTCACCTGTCAAGAGCAAATCCTCCAAATACAAGATGATACATATATATAAATGGGTTAGATAAATCATATACAGAGTGTTGAATCATAAGTATTTATCAAACCACAATATATGAGGGACATTCAAGACACATATGGAAGAAGGATTCTCTTTATTAACAATAATGAATGAGTTCAGATTACAACCCAATGCCTGAGACAAGGACTCCTCTTCAACCAAAGGATTTTGAGTTCCACTGCTCCAAATACTTTTGAATAAACTTCACCAGCATAACTTTGCTCTCCAAGTGTATGTGATTAACACCCTCCCTAAGGCCTGTATTTATACTTGATGAAATAAGGTAGTTTCGAAGGTTGAGGAGGTTGAGATAGTTAAGGTGATTAAGGTTAAGGGCTTAACTAATCTCAAGTAATTGCGAGTTTTTATTTTTAATGTCAAAGGAAGGTGTACGTGGGTATCAATACTGGAAACTCACATATGACATGCGAGTTGCTCTAAGGGTAACCCGTGTACAAATCTGTACACGAGATGCAATAACCAACACTTGCGTACAACATGCAAGTTGCATAAGAAGAGCCGCATACATGACTTGACATGTTTAAAAGTAAAAAATAACCAGCTGGATGGATGATAAATGTAGTTCATAATAATCCCATATATAGTGTTTTGGGCAACCCTCAATCCATAAATGTCGTTTTGTGTGCCAACATGAGGGATCTCAACACTCGGATGGAGAGGTGCCATTTAGGTGGATAACAGATGCCCCCTAATGTGTGAGGTCATAGGGAATCCATGGCCGAAATACATTATAATCTTTATCTTTGGAGAACTCAGAAATCCAATGGAGCAGAGGTAGTACCTAAAACAAATACATAGTAATGTCATATACAAAGTCATATTTGAGGATGCTATGTTCAATTTACTGGAACACTACCTCCTTTACAATATTTGAGCACATCATATGATACAGGATGAAACCACGTATATTACAAAGGTGGATCGAAGCCACAATATACAATAATGATGAGTCTTGAAAGATCTGGAAGCTGTGTATATGAATAGAACATAATCTTGCGCAACTTAGTCCATAGGTGAAGAACTAAGGTATTCATAAATGATCCCAAATAACTAGTACAATCCAAGCCATGTGAATAAGGGTAAGCTGAAGTCGAACATGGAAAGGATTCAATAGTTTGTCAATCAATAGATGATAATTGACAACTGAAGCAAAGGAATTCACGAATGATAAAAATGAATCCTAAGTTACGATCATCAAAACTCTAGGTCTTCGTCTTCAGGAAGTACTGAAACGGAACCATGCTGTGATAAGGAAGGCAATAGATCCTCCAACGGATCACAAGAGTGACTAGGAACTGGGAAAAAGAAGGGAGGAAAAATAGATAACAGATATAACAATGAGGGGATCAGGCTATAGATCAGACATTGGGCGAAGTCCTTGAACAATGAGCATGACACAGAGAGGACCCAAGGCAATGGTTAACTTATAGATAGAACAACTAGACTTATCTGTCATGTAGGAGACATGATCAGATTCCCCAGGTATAACGAACAAGAGGAGGAGTAAGAAACTGAAAGTAATAGTTGAACGAAAAGTTATCAATGAAACATGGATATCGAAAAATACAAGGAGTGTTATGTTCAAGGAGGACATGCTGCCATTACTGAAAACAAGAGAAAACTTCTTCCTTACCTTCCTTGTTAAATTTTAATGAGTCCAGGAAAGTTAACTCAGATCCCTCTTCATTTTTTTAACAAGCTTGAAGAGACGAGAAAATAATGCTTGACAGTGTCACTGATTCGTGGATTTAATGAGCCCGAACTAGTACATGCTCAGCTGGTGTTTTCACATTTAGAGAGTCTAAAAACTCCAAAGAAGACTCCAGGGGGGTCCTTTTTCATCCAATTTAGTCTTGTGAGGCCGAAAAAGTATAAAACATACCATAGAAGAACTCTCTTGACTTCCGTAGAAGAAAAGGTGAACCTTTTTCGTACTTAGTCAGGGAGGTCCGAAAAAGGTTAAATTACCACATACCCAACGCTCCTTCTAGAACAACATAAAATAGCTTGAGTTTTACGAGTGTGAAGGAAAGCAAGATCACTCAGAAATATCCATTTGGTTACGAGAAATGGGGATTACAACAATAAACTCGTTGCTTTGTTCTTAAGTGTTTTAACGAGCATGACAAAGACACAAAGTACACTCGGAAGCTTTTTCATGTTTAGGTCCAGAGCAAGAAAAAGAGAAAACTAAGCTCAAACCGGGTGTTCCTTTTCCATAAATTTAGTCCCGCAGGTCTGGAAAAGTGATAAACCTATACCTGAGAATACTCTTCTCAATTCAAAAAGAAAAGAGAGCGATCCTTTGTCGTATTATTCCACATGTTCCGAGAAAGAGATAACCTACCACCAATGCAAATGCCCGTTCACATATTCTTAATGAGTTAACTCGGCAGTCAAGTCTGTTTTGAAGGAGTCAGACCTGGGCCTAAAGAAACTCCATAAGGGTGGGGAGTCCTATAAAGGGATAGCTTGTAAAAAGAGATTCAAAATAAGCTCTATTTGGCATGAAAAATAGATAAGAGGATACCCCTATACCTGAAACAGTTGTGACATGAGCACCAAAGAACAACATAGGCTTAAAAGGAAGGTACTCATGAAAAAAGGGTCCTATCCATGGAAGAACAATGGTAAAAACAGGGAACTAATGGCTTATAATACCATAGTCCATGGAAAAATGTTGAATGCTAAGGTTAATGTGGATTGAATAAAGATGCCAAAATGTATTGGAAATGACAAAACCACCCTATTGGAGCAACAACACTTTGTAATAGTGAAAAACCTATTCCAAAGCATAAAGAAAATATGGTATTAGTTGAATGAATTTTCAAACTATAGAAAAAGGCCCACTTAAAGAAATATAATTTCTATAAATAGTTGAAAATCAAAACAAAACTTACCATTTGAAATTTTGAGCCATAAAAAGCAAGTTTGTCCTTCTACCTTTGTTCGATCATTGTGGACATTTGAACCGACGAAATCGAATTCCGCAAGTTGCAGGTAAGACTACACCCTGAGCTCTTCATTTTGATCCAAGAAATTATGAATTTTGAGTCTTAATTCCATTATTAAAATCATCCTAAAGATGGCACGGTGCATACGCGGGTTGATGGTGTAAAGACTCGTGTACACACATTCTGTACACGAGTTGCCTAACTAGACAGTTGCGTACAGTACGCGACATGTCTAACTAGACAGTCACATGTGCTGCGTGAAGGAGAAAAGGTTAAAGATAGTCAAAAAATTTTGATTTTTTATATGGAATTACTGAATCAAATTACTTGTTTTGCTAGGTGAAAAAATGGTTCTTGAATGGAGGGAACGGGAGCATGAAATAATGGACCAAGCAGCACTCCAAAGTGCACCCACTATACATGCATTGCGAACGAGTGGGCTGCTAAAATTCTTTTGCACATCACCCATGCGGGCCAATGTCCGCATACTTGAGTTCATGGTAAATTATTGGGATCATGATTTGGGGATGTTCAACCTACAGGGTGAAACCTTGGAGATTACCACTGAAGACATATATTTCATTATCGGTCTGTCATGATGAGGAGCACCGGTTAACTTAGAGGGCACTGGCAGGGGTGGTGACCCCTTAAGTGTCCAGAACTATATAGATGTATTTTGCACACCGGGTACTCAAAAGAGAGGGAGTTGCGTCCCTGTTGTACATATCCGTGACTTTACTCTACAGGTACTTTGTAGCACCATTGTGAGGATTTCAGGATCCTCTTCTTTACATTTGGCTACACGGAACCAAATGAGGCTGGAAGTGGACTATTTCTGTGGTGCTCTCTATGATTGGTGTTCGGGAGTTGTCCCTATCATGAAGAGGCAACTATCCGATTGCAAGAGAGGAAGGCGGAAAAAATTTGGTTATGCGAGCATATTAGTGGCCTTCTTCTTCTTCGAGAGTACCGGCATTGAGCCCTGCCATACCTCTACTGGTTAGATCTCCACGTCAACCGAGGCTGAGCAGGTGGGGAGACATATTCCTCCGTCAAGGAGGAGGAGACATAGTACATAGTGTATATGATGATGACTTCTATACTTGGTGGGAATGACAGATACCAGAATTGGAGCAGTTTCCATATGCCGGCATGGACTATCGAGGTGACCCAGACCTTGTCATCCCTCTAGGAAGAGCATGGGGAGAGCTAGGTAAATAATTTTTAATTTTTATCTTTTTTCAAATTTTTATGTATTTTAAAATGATAGATATATACATATGTACAAGTATTAATCCTATAAATGTATCAAAATGCAGATATTGGACTGGTCTGTCCTAAAGGGCACCCATGCATGTTTGTTCATCCTGTCATAAGCGAAGACCCGGGACTAATCAGGGTTCTAGAGGGGAAGCTGGACAGGCTGACCCAAAGAGTACCTACCTTGTGGATAGAGCATATCCTGACTGCCATGCAAGAGTTCGTTGTTGGAGTTCCACTGGTCTGGATACATCTATTCAGGTGAGTGGTTAGAGAGGTGCTTGTATATATAGAGGCTGTGGAGGCTGCCGAAGCTGAGGAGGCTGAGGAAGCCAGAGTGCAGAGAGACCATAGGGACCAAGGTGGTCCAAGTGACCAGGGTGGTCCCGCGTAGATCTAGGACATTTTTATGGACTACAATCCACATTTTTGTATATTTTGTATATGATGGGATCTGAGGATTAGACTTGACCTATCTATGAACAGATATTGTACACACACACACACATATATATATATTGTTGTTTGTTGTCAGTTTATTTACAAATGTTTTTCATATGTTTGCTGTATATCTTTATAAAATGTGTGTGAGATGCCAATCTAAAATGTAATTAGCATATGTATCAGTCAACGAATTCTGATTTCGTGGAATATGATTGAATGTAATAACCTCAAAATGTCTTTCCAATAAACGAATTTGCATGAATTGACGTAATCAAATAGGATTTCGTACCTAATAAGCCCAATTGAGCTGGGAAACCACCAACTGAGAATCCAGATGGACCTCAAGCTGGGTGATACCACGTGACACAGCATCCCATAAGATCCCAATTACAGCCCTATACTTAGCAACATTATTAGAAGAAGGACCTAAACAAGTGCCTCCCGCAGCAACAAGCTGTCCTGAGGGAGAATAAATAACCCATGCTACCGACGCTAGGTTACAAGTGTGACGGCTAGCGCCATCAGTGAACCCTATATACCTTTCAGAAGACATCTGCAACAACCACTAGATAATATAAAAAACAAAACTGACAACCTAATGTACATAAAAGTACATACAATAAAAATACAAGAAAAAGTGCTAAGCCTAAGCATAGTACTTCTTCAGGTAGAGCCCATTTCTAGGCTCAGGCAGCTTGTTACCGTCAAAATCAACTAACTCATGTGTGCCCTTCTTCAAAACTTTCGACACGACATAAGGTCCTAACCACATGGCCTTGAATTTTCCTGCCCCCAGGGGTTCTTTGTCTTGGTCCCAAAGCAAGACAAGTTCCCCTTCAGAGAAAACCCAAGGTTTGACTGATTTATCATACTGATTTTTGACCCTATTTTTATGAGCTTGACTAGCAGTCAGTGCATCTCTACCCTATTCATCAAGGTGTTCTAAATGTACTAGACGTTCCTCAAGCTCCATCGTATCAGGTAACACATGAATAACTATCTTTAAAGATGGAATTTCACAATCAATTGGAGTAATTGCTTCCACTCCATGAATGAGTTAGAAAGGGGAGAAACCTGTAGTAGTTTTTACATTGGTTCGGTAGGCCCAAAGAGCAGGAGCTGTGTCAATTCAAACGGGCTGCATCAATTGTACATTTAAGGATAGTTTTTAAAGTTTTGTTGACAGCCTCAACCTGACCATTTGCCTACGGATAGTATGAAGATGAATGTTCTTGTCTGAATCCGAGCATATTAGTCAGTTCCGTCATCATGTTATTTTGAAAATGACTTCCATGGTCAGTGACAATCACTTTGGGTATACCAAATCATGCTATAATCTAATTGACTACAAAGAAAGTTGTTGTTTCCCGTCGGCTTTGAAAGTAGGCATTGCCTCTACCCATTTCCTAAAATAGTCAACAACGACAATGATGTATTTATGCCCCCCAGCTGAGGCTAGGCTTCATGTCACGTAATCAATCCCCCATTTCATGAAGGGGCCTACCGAGATAACGGGAAATAATTGAGCAGGATGTGACCGCATTTTCCTGGTGTAAAGCTGACATGGATGATAGTGCTTCACTGATTCCACACAATCCTTAAAGATCGTGGGCCAGAAATAACCAACACGTAATATCTTCTAGGCCGTAGCTAACCCAGATAAATGACCCCCACATGCTCCGCTATGGGAATCATTCAGGACAATCTCCACTTCCTCATGGGTAAGGCAATGACACAAGATGGAATATACCCCTCGTCAATATAAGGTATCTCCTATAATGAGGTAGTTCTTTGCATGAAGGCGTAATTTACGTCGTTCCTCCCTTGAGGAAGCCGGAGGGTACTTTAAAGTCTGGAGATATATAAGAATATCTCCATACCAAGGATCAGAGGTGGATATCAAGAAGATGTACTCATCTTGGAATGAGTCATCTTCAACCACTACATCTTTGTCAGTAGGAAATTCTGCTATAAGTTCAGCAAAAATTAAGGACTTCTTAGACTTAGCAGACTAGAAATCCAAGTCAAACTCTTGGAGAATGACTATCCATTTGTTAAATTTTCCCCCAACAATCCATCAGGATAAAATATATTGGAACGAATTCACATCCGCCACTACTGTGGTGGTCCTTAGTAAAATGTAGTGACGTAACCTCTGGACAACATAAACAGCTGCTAAGGATAATTTCTCAATGTGGGAGTATCTAAGTTCAGGTCTGGCCAAAGCACGGCTAAGATAATAAACGACATGCTCTACAAGCTTATCATCCTCCTAGACTAGAACTACCCCAATGGTCGACTCCGACGCAACCAGATATAATATAAAATACTTAGAATAATCTGGTGGACGTAATAAAGGTGCTGACATCAGAGCTTTTTTCAATGCCTCGAAAGCAAGTTGTGTGGTTTCATCCCATACAAATGGGGTGTCCTGTTTAAGTAGGCAAATGAAACGCTTAGTAATCTTGGAATAGTTAACAATAAAACGTCGAAGAAAATTAGACTTTCCTTGCAGGCTTTGAAGTTTCCTGAGAGAACGAGGAGGAGGCAAATTTACAATGGCCTCAAATTTCAATGGATCCACCTGGATGCCTCTACTAGAGACAATGAACCTGACTAATCTTCCTGACTTGACATAGAATACACACTTGTGGGGATTCAAGAGTATTTTATAATGTCTGCATCTCTCAAATATCAACCATAAATGATCTAGATGTTGAAACCTCTGACGAGAATGTGTAGGCAGATTGTCAAGGTATGGTTCGACAATGGCTTTAATGTCATGGAAAGCAAAGTTCATAGCCCGTTGAAATGTTTCCCCAGCATTTTTCAATCTGAAGGGCATTTTCTTGTACGTGAAGGTAACCCAAGGACAAATGAAAGCAGTTTTATGTTGGTCTTCTGTTTTTATTTGAATTTGATTGTATCCAGAGAAACCATCCATAAACGAAAACACCTCACTTCCCGCACAAGCATCTATGATCTGGTCGATAAATGGTGTGGGATAGTTGTCCTTAGGATTGGATTTATTGAGGTCTCTAAAGTCTGTACAGAAGCGAATATTCCCTTGCTTCTTATCAACAAGAACAAGGTTGGATACC
>LPNX010046658.1:302905-384710 GCA_001517045.1 Pseudotsuga menziesii | reverse complement strand
TATATTCCATGACATCAGGGTTCACAGAGATGTTAATAGGTATAGTGGTGGAAAATTTTTCCATATTCCCCTCAGCAAACATTCCTTCCCTAGGCAAGGGGTTGATAGGTATATCAACATCTTCTAACAGTCTCAATTAAAACTCTTGATTTTCTATTCTACTTAGTTTTGGAAGAAAATAGGAACGATGATGAAGATCCTCACAAATCTTACCACGTCTGTTCATGGCTTCCAAAATGGCTTCATCAGAAGGTAAAACCATGTCTAAACAATCTATAGAATGCGAAGAGTTTTCTGCCCATGCGGGCAAATAAAATTCTTCCAGATCTTCCTAGACTGTTAGAGGATCTAGAATGGGATCAACAATGGCTTGAGTGATATCTTGATAAGCTACCTCCACTGCCGATAAGGGCACTTCCAGTTCATGGGGGGTTGGGAGAACCAAAGGATCAGTCCTATCGACAACCGTAGCTATGGACTTCCCCACACTAGTAGAACCAATATAATTAACCGGGGCTTGAAGATCAAACATGCCCATCAGCTATGTATACATTCCAGCCCCCAAGCTCTGTGCAACAGGTTTGTCCTGATCAACCAATGGCACAGCAGACTCATTAGATTCTAAACGACCTTTTCGAGTATAATCAAGTTGATCAATAGTAACCAACTTGCCCTCATGTGGAAAAACCACTACACAAAAAATGACCGACGCAATAACGGACATCGCATAAGTCCAGTTCCTTCCCAGAAGAAAATTGTAGTCCAAAGGAGCATTAATCACTTCTACCTCAATAGACACTGCTTTTCCTACCAACTTAATTTCAAAATCCGGTAGGATACCGTGCGGATGGAAGGATCTTCCATCAAAAGCAGTAAGTAAAGTGTTTGATGGGACTAGCTCTGGGGATCCAAGAGATTTCCAATAGGTCAAGGACATAACACATGTAGAAGCACCCTCATAAAAAACTACCCTTCCAATGGTCTTACCACCATGGATGACATCTATTGATAAGGCTACATGGTAAGGTAGGAAAATTTTAACATCAGATAAATGAAATTTCATCATGAGACTCGATGAGTCCATGCTGCCTAAAGCTACTAAGAGGGCATCCCGCTGAGCGGGACAACTCTGTAACACCTCTAAAGCTGACATTGCACACGGGGTTTTTGCTAAATATTCAACCATGGAGTAGTTTGAAGCAGCCCTAGCGTTAGGTTTATGCAAGGTCTTCTTGAAGACACCTTTTGGTATCTTCGGCATAATTTTAGCAGGCTTCTCTATTGTGAGAGGGTTAGAAGTTTCACCTACAGCTTTACCCTTATCAAGAGTCTCTTTCTCATAATTTTTATTCCTTGTCTGCAACAAAGTCAAAGATCAAACCATGTTGATATAGTTAGGGTCAAGGGAACTTTGAGTGCCCCCTGCTACATTAGAAGCTGAAGCAGAGTTCTATCCTTGGGGAAAAGGATCCTTTAGGACAGCCGGTTGTTGAGCTTTAAGCAGCTTCTGGGCTTGATCCATAAGGGGACAAAGGTGAGTAAGGTGGTCCTCATGGCACAACTTACATGGGAACTTGACCTTCTTCTTTTATTTCTTTCCCCCATCAGCATTTTTCACGGGCTTTTGCTTGCTTTGGTTTCCCTCTCCCTTCTTTCCTTTCTTTTTCTTCCTGTCGGGCTGCTGATTGCCTTTCTGAGAGGTTTGTGCAAAAAAAATTGCACTCTAGGGGGAGGGGGAATCCTTTTCTGCCTCCACCATAGACTGCTTGATGGACAACTGATGAAGTTGCTTAGCCAAAGATTCTATGGTGGGAGATTTAATGGACCCAACCACACCATCGGCATGGGGTCCAGGCTTAGGCTTCTCCACATCTTGCGTAGGCCTCGGTGCCTCAGGGATGATCTCATACAGATCCCAGATTGTGAATAAATCAAATCTAGTTGCTGGGCCCTGAGAATGGCTTCTTCTTCGTTTGTCACTCCTGAGGTGGATACGTCCTTAGATATGTAGGGTAACAGTGATTTAAGGAACCACTCTAAAAGAAACTCAAGAGGGATAGTGGATTTTATAAGGCTCTTCCGCCTCCTCCACTCTTGGATGTGATCTGAGATGTGGGTATCCTTGTTTTTCCTAAAGGTAGACAACAAGTTAGTTCTAAAATCATATCAGACGAGAAGCTGAAAGTGGCTAAGAAATGCACCAGCCAAGTCCCAGAAACTACTGAAAGCAGCAGAAGGAAATTCAATATACCATTTTGTCGCGGTACCTGTTAAGGTTCTCTAGAACAGCCTCAACCTAACTGAATCTTCATTTAGCAAATTTGAAGAACACCATAAATGGAATGTGGTGGCATGAGCCCCAGGATCTTCACCAACTTTGCCCTCGAATTTAGGGATGTCCGATGGCAATTTGGTGGGAACAGGTGGCCACAAGGGGTCATGCCTCACCGGGTCATTCATCAATTTTGACAAATCTGGCAAGTTTAAGGTTGCCAGGAATGGAAGTTTGGGTCGAACCGGGGTACTAAATGTTCCATCCTGGGTATTAGAGGGATCTGCCCCTGAATTCCCATAGGTAAAAGTGGGGTTGCCCCCTGCCACCGGTTGCGAAGTGGGTATATTACTCTGAAATGGATTCCATCCGTAAGCCACAGGAATGTGTGTAGGGGGTGTAGTATAAGAATTTTGGGCCATCCCCATAGAAATAGGGGTTTGAAAGATAGGAGTCGGTATCCCTCCGCTAAACAACAAAAAGGGAGAGCTCGTAAACGGAACCGAAATCAGAGTTTGGAAACTTTTCCCATAAGAGGTATTGTTCCCAAACTGCACTCCTACATAGGAAGGTGATGGCCCTATGTATGGAGAGGATGGGGGAATGTTCCCCCCATTCCAAGGAATTCCTTGGACAAATGCCGAGGATCCTACCGGACCGCTCTGGGTATTATATGGAAAGGAAGAAGGAATAGTGGGTATACTGGGGATCCCAGTAACCATATCACCAGAAGCACCTGCTAGGTTTGAGTGAACTGGTGGTTGGACCACCTAGCTCGTTGGAGTCAAAGGTGTAGAAGGTATACTAGATCTAGGGGCACTTACCGGGGGAGGTAGTACCCCTTCAACCGGAACGGCTGAGGTGAACACAAAAGAACTTTATCCTACAGAAGACATAATCCTACCCACAGGGACACCTAAAACAGGTGAATCAAAAGGTCTAACCTGAACGTTCACAGGATCATTTAAATCAGTCAAAGGCGTGTTAAAGTTTCTCGCAAACTCGTCAGTCTGCAAGTCTTCTATCTCAACTGTATCAAGATCAAAATGGTTAGCTATAAGTTTTGGTTCACCTAGAACTTCACTTATCCCTACCAGTTCAAATGAACCGTCTGTGTCCAATCTCTGCCTTTGGGGTGGAGGTGGAGGCTCCAATGTGACAAGAGGAGGAAGGTTTCTCAACCTTCTTGACCTTCTAATAGGTTGGTCCTCCATGATTGAAAATTTGAGAAATCACACCCTAATTCCAACTAAACGCAGGAAAAACCACAGAGCATACACTATAAAAATCCAAAAGTCTCAAACAATCAATCAAGGGTGAAAGATATACTTTCCCGAAGAAAGATGATGAATGATTACTTGGCTTCCTTGAAGTGGTTCTTAGGAACAAGTGGAGGAATCACCCAACCGCCCTCCTACACTTACAACAAGGGTTAACTTCCAAGCCCATCCAAGGTGAACTAGAAATAGCCTTCCGGTTTACCTAGGTATGAACCCTAAATGTCAAGAGACTAAAGGCTACCTTAGCTATACCAACATTCTGGGGGGACAATCGCAAGCCTGACTTATACACATGGGTAGGGTAGCTAAGCCCAAAACTCTGTCTAGGACAGAATCCCCAGATGTATAAAAGTCCTGATTTATGTTTTGACAAGGAATCAGAGGGTTATCTCCTCAGTCCATGCCTCCACGCGGCCTCGTGCTTGACTCCCATTTGAGAGGAGCTTCCTAGATACAATCGATAAAGTCAAGGATTTACCTAAAGAAAGGTCCACTCCATCTANCTTCCTATCCCACAAGTCTAGCCTAAGCTAGTAGGTGAAAGGCCCCTAAAAACAAAAAATTACTAGTAAATTTTAATTATTGCGTTCATTTTAAAGGGATTTTTATTACTCAGAATGAAATGGAGTGATGAACTATGGTGTTTTTGACTAAATAAGAAATAAAAAAAAGTAATTTTTTTTTCAAAGAAAATTACCACTATCAAAGTAAACTTCTTTTTTTTTGTAAATATATATTGATGAACAAATGCAAACAATAAAAGAAACTAAGCCAATGTTTTTTGTAGTTTTTGAGATTATATTTTAAAAATGAAATGAAAACTACTTATGCAAAAACAAATGCAAAAGCTTAACAATGTTTTTCTTTTCACTTTTTAAAATTTCTCAAACCCTACCATGCACCTAAAATACACTAAACTTGAGTATACTTGGATCTAATCAACTGTATAAAACAAAAAAACTGAAGTAAACAGGCTAAAAGAACCAAGAATCAACCAACAAAGGGAGACTTGGAACCCTAGCTTGGGTGCACACAATGACAAAAGATCACTGCAAACTCATAAAGGTAAGTGAGAAACCAACCACTATCAAAAAGATAGACTGGAAAAAAATGCCCAAAACCCGGATCATTGATTTGGACAGAGACACTTCACCCTATAACCCAAACAGGCCAAGCTACTTCAACATGCAAACAGAAGACAATCCAAACGAAAGAAACTCAAGGGATTTCGAAAAAGCACAAAGTGTGGTCACCAAAGGTCTTCAGACAAATAGCACAGTATTCATAAAGAAAGCCAACTAACAAACAAGAATTACACAAAGAGAGGGACAAGAAAACCCAATCCTAAAAAATTGTTATTTCCAGGCTTGTATGTGACATTGTAGAAGGTAAACTCGTGTACTGTACGTGACTATCCAAGAGAGCAACCCGCATATGCAGGCCTCTGTACGCGACTGTGCAGAAGAGCAACCCGCGTACAGGTACAAAATTTTTCTAAAAAAAATAAGAAAAATCCACAAGACTTTCAAACACTACGATAAGTATGAACCAGGATAAAAGACCACATACAAACTTCAAAGAAAAGACTGGTCAGGGGTGATAGAAACAACCTACAGCAGTCTAGGCTCCCTAGCAGAGTCTCAAGTTCTGTTGTACAGGAATAAACACCTTATAAATGAAGGTCTGGGGTTACCAACATACTCATGAAACTTGCAGGATATCGAATCTAGAGTGCAGTAAAGGAAATAGGAGGATAAGAAAGACTCACCCAATACACGACGGTTGATCCTAGATTTTTCCTCTTCCACTCTGCTTCTCCTCCAAAATATTCTGGGATGCTTCTCCTTCACCTTTCAAGAGCAAATCCTCCAAATACAAGATGATAGATATATATAAACATGTTAGATAAATCATATACAGAGGGTTGAATCATAAGTATTTATTAAACCACAATATATGAGGGACATTTAAGACACATATGGAAGAAGGATTCTCCTTATTAACAATAATGATTGACTTCAGATTACAACCCAATGCCTGAGATAAGGACTCCTCTACAACCAAAGGATTCTGAGTTCCACTGCTCCAAAGACTTCTGAATAAACTCCACCAGCATAACTTTTCTCTCCAAGTGTATGTGATTAACACCCTCCCCAAGGCCTGTATTTATACTTGATGAAATAAGGCAGTTTTGAAGGTTGAGGAGGTTGAGACAGTTAAGGTGATGAAGGTTAAGGGATTAACTAATCTCAAGTAATCGTGAGTTTTTATTTTTAATGTCAAAGGAAGGTGTACGTGGGTATCAATACTGGAAAATCACGTATGACACGCAAGTTGCTCTAAGGGTAACCCGCGTACAAATATGTACATGAGATGCAATAACCGACACTCACGTACAACACGCGAGTTGCATATAAGAAGAGTTGTGTACAGGACTTGACATGTTTAAAAGTAAAAAATAACTAGCTGAATGGATGATAAATGTAGTTCATAATAATCCCATCTATAGTGTTTTACGCAACCCTCAATCCATAAATGTCCTTTTGTGTACCAACATGAGGGATGTCGACACTCGGACGAAGAGGTGCCATTCAGGTGGTTAACACTTTGGCATTGATGTCAACCTCTAAACATTATCCCCCTTTGACAACAATGACAAAGGAACCTTTCTTTCTGACAGCTCCCTCTATCAGCATTTCTCCCCTTGAGATTGATCTTTCTCCTCTTAGTCCTTTTGTAATGGTATTACTCCCATTTTCTATCTAAGACGCTCAAAGGCTTCCTTATCTAGTGGTTTGGTGAAAATGCCAGCAATTTGTTCTTTTGTGTAAATGTATTCTAATGTGACAACTTTTTATGATACCTGTTCTCTTAGATAGTGATACTTGATTGGAATATGTTTTGTCTTAGAATGCATGATAGGAGTTTTAGACATATTTATAGGACTAGTGTTATCACATTTTATCACTATTGGATGTTCATATCTCACTAGTAGATATTCTAGGGTTTGTCTCATCCAAATAACCCGAGTGCAACATGAGGCAGCAGCAATATATTTTGCTTCTGCTCTAGAGAGTGAAATGGAAGATTGTTTTTTACTTGACCATGATACTAAACAATATCCTAGGAAAAATTCTGCTCCACTAGTACTCTTTCGGTCATCAACACTCCCTTCCCAATCTACATCAATAAACGCCTTCAAGGTAAAGTCTTTTCCTTTTGGATACCATAAACCATACTCCATAGTAACTTTTAGATATTTGAAAATCCTTTTTACTGTTGTTACATGTGTTTCTTTGGGAGCTAACTAGAATCTAGCTACCAATCCAATAGCTTGCATCAAATCTGGTCTTGTGGCTGGCACATATAGCAAACTTGCAATGATGGATCTAAACATGATATTATCCACTTACAGAGGTTCATCATCCTTACTTAACTTGCAACCAGTGACCATGGGAGTCCCAACAAGTTTGGAATCTTCCATTTAAAAAAATTTCAACATATCTTTGATGTACTTAGTTTGAGATATGAAAATTCCTTCGTCTGTTTGGTGGACTTGCAATCCTAATAAGAATTTCAATTCACCCAACATTGACATTTCAAATTCTTTCTTCATTTAAGAGGAAAAATCTACACTTAGGATTTGAAGATTGCTTCCAAATATGATATCATCCACATTGACAACAACAATGATCATATTTTTATCTTTAATCTTTATGTAAATATTACTTTCAGTGGCTCCTCTTTTAAAACCTTGTTGTTTTAAGTAATTATCTAGTCTTGAAAACCACACTCTTGGAGCTTGTTTGAGGCTATAGAGAGTGTTGAAGGAGCTATTCAGTGAGCCAAGTAGTAGAACAACTGACTGAATAGGAGATCAGGTCAGCTACATAAGGTCATGCCAGTTGACCAAACCGAGAAGTACCTATATGTAACTATTTGTAAATCATATATATTAGGCTATTGAGCAAAATGAGAACTCTGTTCAGTTCTGTGTATGTATGGACCCTCATGATATAATATAATTGGTTATTCCATATCTATGTTCTTGTCTCTTGTGTCTGTTATGTCTGTATGGTTCAATGTGTATTATTGGTAACCCTTTGTGATCTATGAGATTACAACATTGGTTCCATTTCCGGTAGTACATATCTGAGATGACTATAAGCAGATGATATCAGAACACGAGATTAAGAACTAGTGGGCACCTAAGATAGCAAATTATTTGTAGAATTACATGAGGAGAAATAGATTAACCACTGCTTAGGCAAAAAAGAAATTCTTCACTGAAACTCATGAGAAGTTCGTAGAATCGGTACCCCAGCTTTTGAAAAAATTCTGGATGAAAAAGATGAAAGCAACTAAAGACCAAGAACTACTAGAGAAACTGATTCAAGGGGGATGAACAAACCTGTCAGAGTGGTTTGAAAAGATCACAGACGAATTCTACGAGGAGCAAGCCATAGAAGAAAGAACTTTAGTATAAATCGTTTAGAAAAAATTCTATATAGACCATACCGAGTAGTTCCTGTGCTCCCTACCGACCCTACTATTCAAATTCCTGATAGAAAAAGGAGTGGGTTATATTGTAGAACCTCATCCATCACTGCATGAACCACCACCAAATTCTAACTAAATAGAGAAATAGAAAAAGTGGGAGAAATTCATTGCCGAAAGGGAGTGGGAGTACTTCCTAAGCAAGTAAATAGAACTATCCGAGCTCTCTAAAGAGTCGATTAGGCTACGGGGGGGTATCTGGTCATATGTTGGGGTAAAGTGAATAGGATTCTAGTAGACTAAAAGGATATACCATCACCAACAATGAAAAGTCAACCTAAAAAGGAAATTGAACGAACAGTGACACATAAAGGTACGATGGATTTACAGAAAGTAGAGAGAGAGAGAAGAGGCTGAAAACAAGGGAAGAAAGAAGAGAACAAGCAATAGCACTGCAAAAAGGAATGAATACTAGGGTGAGATACCAGGAAAGAAATTATCTAGATTCGGGTCATGACCGATAGGAAGAAGGCATGGATGAAGAAGCATCACCCATGGAAGAAGACTTATGGATAGAGAAGCGTGAAGCTCTCCAAATAGAAGTTCCCCAGGAGATAAGACCTTTATCTCCAATGAATCCAAGTACCAGGATACAAACCATTGTCGAAGAAGACCTAAGACTAAGAGCTGGTGAGTTTGGTATATGGAGTTGACTAGACGATGAGGTAAATGATGATAATCATCTAGTGATCCATCGACCAAAGGAAGGAAACTGGGTCACACTTTAGGTGTACCCTTCCAACCAAAGTATTCACTTACTTTACCCAACACATGAAGAAGCACCCCCCCTGCCAAACATAGCATTGGAAAATACAGAACAATTGGACATGCAGACAAATCAGTGCAGTTGGACATTGACAAGAGAAGTTGACCCAAACTGACTACTTGTTAGAGAAGAAACGACAAAAAAAATGACCGACGGGAACAAAAGTTCCATCAACAACAGCTCTACACAATGAGACAAGCAAAACATCCCACTACCCCCACCACCACCCCCACCAGCAACACCTCCCGGAGGAGATAACGACAGTGATTTTGACATGGGTCATGGATCAGCACATATCTCTCTATACGAGGGTGAAGAAGATCCTAAACGACATTGGTTTGTCTGTGATTCAACATGGGAGGCAAATCAAGTTAAAGTTAAGGATCAACATATGGCACAGTTCGTTGATGCCTTCAGGAAAAGAGCACTAACATGCTACATGACCTATATCGAGAGAAATCCCCAAGCATCTAAAGCATAAATTAAAGCGCAATTCTTGTCTTTCTTTAAGACTCCAGACGCAAAACATTTGGCTGCCAAAACATTGAAAACAACATCTCAAAGCTAGCAGATTCTGTTTGAGAATATGACAAACAATGGAAAGACCTCCTCAGCTAACTGGATTATGTAATTGATGAACAACTATTAATTTAGTGGTTCCTTGTAGGTCTATCACAAAAAATTCAGTGACACATAATCTTGGAGATGTTTAAAACGTACGAAGATGCGCTTACCAAAGCTCTGCAAGTGGATATGAACAAATATTTCCCAGCATATCCCATGGATACCAGACTAGAAGAGCAGCTAGAAATCATGTAGAAATCATTGAAAGAGATGAACCTTAAGAATCAGGATGTCTGGTGCACAAAATGCTCAATGTCCAGACACGCTATAGATAACTGTCGACAAGACATAAGTCGATAGGACGTTTGATTTGTTCAGACAAAGTGCTTCTGTGATATCTGCCAAGAACATGGAGAACACACAATGAAAGATTGTCCATATAACATGAAAAATGGAAAAGCATCTTGGTGTGCAATATGTGAAGTAAAAATTCACGCAATGGTCGACTCCCACTTAAACTTAAAGAACTAACAAAACTACCAAGCAGTCTACCAGACAAACACAGTTGCATAGATCAATGATAACAACCAGCGAAGCAATGTTCAAAATGAACTGAATAATCAAAGATATGAAGGCCGTCAATATGAGCAGCAGTTTGAAAACCATTGTGGAGGATATGGAGGTCGAGGTCGATTCTCTAGGAATCATGACAATCAACCACGTCATCCCATCCAGTGTTTTACATGCTATAAAGAAGGTCATCGATATGCAGACTGCCCATACAAGGACATAACTGATTTAAAATTTTGCACTAGCTGTGGAGTCGGTGATCACTCATTAGAGGATTGTCCTACTATGCTTGATAAAATCAACAAAAATAAAAACGTTAATGTCTTGTCATGCATTCAAAAACATGATGTAATCAATACGAAGAATCTGCATATAGTAACCCGATAAGGGACAAAAATTGGGAGTGATAATCCATGCATAAGCAAAATAAAATAAAAGAAAGATTATCCTAACCCAGCTACACAAAAACAATTGTATAATGACGCAACGAATATATTTAAAGAATTTGCTAGACAAGAAGAGAATTATAATAGTCGACAAAGCACAGTTAAAGAATTAATACGTTTAGTACAAGATGATAAAGCAATATCTCAATTCATTGAATTATTGTATAATATGAAGCATAATAATAATACAGAAAACAAACAAGAAACATATGCAGTCTAAACCAAAAGGACAAAAGTGATGCCGACCCACTTGTCGACCTAGAAATTGAAGGATACCATGTTCAACAAGTTGTACTCGACTTCGAATCACAAGTAAACATTATGAATCACAAAATTTGGGAACACTTGAGTAGACCTCAACTATATGAGTCAAGAATATACCTCAAATTAGCTGACCAATGTCTGATCGAACTTATCAGAGTTTGGAGAAATGTCGATACAACAATAAAAGGAATATCGACCAAAGTAGACTTTGAAATTATTGACACTAAGGAAGGATCTAGTTCCTTCCCAGCTTTAGTAGGTAGACCATGGGGAAGAAAAATGAAAGCATCAATATCCTTAGATAAAGAAAGGATACAACTAAAAGGGAATGAACAGAAATTCATAGTACCTATCCATCCATCCCAAGGAGAACCTTGGATAGAACCTATTGATGAAGAAATCAAAATCTGACAATTATATCAAATAAAAAATAATGAATACTGCGCAGAACCCAATTTTTATGGCGAGCTTCACTTAGGCAATCAGGATTCAGTAGGATACAACTCAGACACGGAATTATATGATTGGGAAGTCGAAAACTATGAGACACAAGTAAGAGGTTGCTAGACAATTCAAACAGTGAAGAAGAAATCGATTCAACAATGTTGATTAGTTTCCATCATCCCAAAAATATTCAAAAAGAAAAGTAAGGAATACCCTACTTTAAAACCAACAGATATAAGTATCAAACAAATCCCAAGATACAAAGAAAGAGAATCACCAGTTATGCATATAGAACAAGTATCTAAAAACATTGGTGAACATGGCCGATTACAAAGATTAGTAGAAACCTTCATAGAAAAAGCTGCTAGATGGTGTGATACCCATCAATCAAGATTGCAAACAGGGACAACAACTTCAACTTACGTTGTAGAAAGATTTGGAGGAAAGACGCTAACCAAACAAGCACAAATACCTATGTTCATCCAGGGGCAGGACCCAGAAGAACACATAAGAACATGCGAAAAAGAGTAGAAAATATTTGGGTATAAAGATGAACGTACATGGCCACACCTATTTCCATCAACGCTATCCGACTTACGAAACAAATGGTACAAAATGGAAGAAGCACGGGGTGAAACATTTCAATGGAATGAACTTAGAGAGAACTTCATCAAAGACTTCAGCTTTATACCACAAAATGAAAAGCTAGTCGAAATTGCAAAACAAATCAAAGAGTTTATAGAACCAACCGAGAACAACACCCTAACAAAAAATTATGATCAACCGACAATAACATGTAATAACATACAAACCAAGACAATACCACAGTCAACACGACTACAAATGGAAAATGAAAATCCAGAAGGGAAAATATTTCGATGGAAATCATACCATTCAGAAACAACAAAACCAAATCGCATAGTACTTAAAGTCGAGACAACCGACAAATACGATATCGACCGAATGACTGCTACAGACTTTCCTACTACATTTTCACAATTCAAAGAAGGGATCCAACCAATTAGTGAAGCCAAAGCACCAGAATGGTTAGATGCCAAAGTGAAAACTAAAGAATTTGATATATCAAATGATGATCGACCAAAAATGGCAAAAATTGGCGATTACTGGAGTGAAGAAAAAACAACCGAAATAGTAAACTTACTAAAAGAATTCCAGGATGTATTCAATAGAGACTACAAAAATCTCAAAGGACTAGTCCATGAAATTGGTGAAATGAAGATTGACATTAAACCTGATGCTCGACCTATAAAGAAGAGGCCATATAAATTATCTCATAAATACAAAGAGATAGTCAAGAAAGAGATTGATAATATGTTTGTAGCAGGAATTATCTACCCTATTGACCAATCGGAATGGGAAATTCCAATGGTTGTACAACCAAAGAAACACGACTCGACAAAGCTAAGGATCTGTGTCGACTTAAGAGAATTAAACAAAGTCACCTTAACAGACCCATTCCCAACAACCTATGCAGATGAAATCCTAAATGAAGTCGTAGGACATGAATGCTACTCATTTACAGACAGATTCTCAGGTTACAACCAAGTACCAATAGCTGAAGAAGACTAGAAAAAGACAACATTTGTATGTGAATTTGACTCATTTTCCTATAGAGTTATGCCTTTTGGTCTAAAAAATGCACCTGCAGTATTTTCTAGAATTTTGGTCAAAACATTTCAAGAATATATATACAAAATAATGGCAATATATTTTGATGATTCGACAATATACTCTATGCTGAAATATCACTGCAAATGGCTAAGGCTCATGTTGGAACGATGACGACAAATCGAGCTATCTCCGAACATAAGGAAAAGCATATTCCTAACTCCTATAGGGATACTATTAGGACACATTGTATGAAAAGAAGGCATCAAGGTCGACTTTGCAAAAATAAAAATTATCCTCAACTTAAAGCCACCAGTGAACCCAAAAAAAGTTAGGGTACTACTTGGTCATACACGATATTACAGGAAATTTATGATATACTATTCAAATATGACCTATCCATTGGAAGAACTATTAAGAGAAGATCGGGATTTTGACTGGACAGATGAATGTAACATATCATTTGAAACACTAAAAAGGAAGCTAGTCGAGGCACCCATCCTAAGGTTCCCAAATTGGTCGATCAAATTTCACCTACACATCGACGCATCAGGCCTAACAATAGGATTGATCTTAACACAACCAGGGGACGATGGAATGGATTACTTAATAGTTTACAGCAAAAGAAAACTAAATAAGGCAGAAAGAAACTATTTGACAATAGAGAGAGAAGCATTAGGAATGGTTTTTGCACTACAGAAGTATCGACATTACCTACTATCCAACCCTTTCATCTTTTATACCAACCACCAAGCATTAAACTACCTTATAAATAAACCCTTACACGATGGGAGAATTTGTCGATGGCTACTACTATTCCAAGAATTTGAATTTGAAGTCATTGTTAGACCAGGAAAATTAAATGTCAGGCCTGACCACTTGTCTCGAATTGACATAGGAGAGGACCCAACAGGAGTCTAAGATGATCTACCGGATGCAAACTTATTTCGAATAGAAGCAGTCCTAGCAGAATTAGAGGAAATAGCTCAATTCTTAGAAAATTGTCAAGCACCAGTGGGCATGAGCACGAAAAAGAAACAAATATTAGCTATGAAAGCTGCACCATATAGCCTCATAAATGGATTTTTATATAAAATGGGCCTGGGTGACATCCTCAGACAATGCGTATTAGAACATGAAAGAGATAATATTATGTATGAAGCACACTATGGACCAGTGGGAGGACATTTTCAAGAAGATACAACTGCCAAGAAAATCCAACAGCCAGGGGTATGGTGGACGACACTATACAAAGATTGTAAAATGTTTGTGAGCCAATGTGACAGATGTCAACTACTGGGTTGACCTATTCCTAGTACAAAAATGCCCTTGATATCAGTCAACCCAAGTTTGACATTTGAAATTTGGGCCATCGACTTCATAGGACCATTCTCGATACCAACAAAAAGAACAGGTGCAAGATACATAATAACTGAAGTAGAATATGTAACCAAGTGGGCAGAAGCAGAACTTGTCGACTCATGTTCCAGTGAGATAGCTACTAAATTTATCTTCAAAAATATAATTACTAGATTTGGATGCCCAATAACCCTAATCAGTGACCAAGGTTCACACTTTATTAACAAAACCATCAAAGCACTAACAAACCAGTTCAAAATTGACCACCGATGTAGTATAGATTATTGCCCTTAGTAGAATGGAGGAATCGAGGCATTCAAAAAACATTAACAAGGGGCCTAACAAAAATATGCAACACTGACAAAGATTATTGGGATGAAAAGATACCTGCAGTAGTATGGGCTTACAGAACAGCATAGAAGTGTTCGACTGACCAAACACCATTTTGACTAGTCTATGGCCAAGAGGCAGTTGTTCCACTACATTTTCGACAACAAACACCTATCATAGCATATATTTTACATGTCGATGTCGAATAAGGTAGGAAGGACCGACTGATGCAATTAAGCAAGCTAGAGGAACACCGACTGCTTGCTTTGGAACATCAAGAAATTCAAGAATAGCAGTAGAAGGCTTGGCATGATTGCAATATCAAAAACAACAATCTGTCGATAGGGGACCTCTCCTTACTATACAACAGTCGAGTAAAAGGAAAACCCAAAAAGTTACACACATAATGGATGGGACCTTACATTATCGAAGAGATTTATGCCAATGGATCAGTCTAACTAAGGACGTTGCAAGGCATAATATTTTGGAAACTTATTAATGGTTCCCGACTAAAACGATACAAAAATTAAACCAATATCTAAAAAAAAAACATACATATAACGACCGTAACTGTCAAACAAATAATATAAAATATAAAAATATCCTAAAATAGAACCAACACCCATAACCCAGGATGACAGGAAACTTTGAAAGATATGATAACCATCACTTTGACAATCGACACCAAACCTAGAGACATACCGCCATTGATCGCTCGCATGATCGACATCGACCAACAACCCCGAAGGTGAAATCATGCCTTCATGACTACGGTCAGAAGGAGAGCCAAAATCAAATCACAATTAACACAAACTCCAGAGACCATGTTGGACCATCACTTCCACCATTAATACATCCATCAATAGAAGCATCACCCGCTCCACCTATAAATATCAAGCCAGAAAAAAATCATTTACTGTATTTTGAAGAGATAGAATGATTCAACAGTTAGAAAATTGAGAAACGAGAACTTGTAATAAAAGTCGACCAAGAGACCGATGAGATGGCCCTGAAGTAAACCAGATCCGCAGCTGCAAAAACAAAAGAATTGCAATCCGTCGAAACCCCATTGATGAGAAGGTTAAGAAATATCAAGAACGCTAAGGTACAAGAAACCTCATGGGCAAAAACTTGGGCCGAAATCAATGAATGGGCCTATTTCGACAAGAAACAGAAACCAGAAGCAGAGAATATAAATCATAGCTCCATTATGAACTACTTGAACACACCATTAATGGCAAGTTTTGGAGGAACGAAATAAACCACGGGAAAATTCATTATCAGCTAATACCACAATGGAAAATTTTACTTCAACAGGTGAGTAGAAATCTCTATCGAAGTCATATACAAGCTGACTGGTCTCTCAAACCAAGGTGTCCCTATCCCTATCGGCATAAAAGAAGGACTAGTAGAATGACTAATTGGAAAACCATCAGGAAAAATTTCAAAAGGGATAATGATCAGTAAAATACAAGCCCAGACACCACAAAGCATAGCCAAAATCATAGAAATAGGGCCGACCCCTACAAGATGAAAGAGTGACCTAAAGCTAGATATGTTAGAAGCAGTAGACACAATAGCAGAAATAGGAAAAGTGTACAGATGGGATCAGTATGTCATCGACATGCTCAAATCTATATGTGAGAAGTGTCAGGAGTCAGCCAAAATTATAAGGTTCCCATCTCTGATACTGTGGATAGTGATGTACCACTTCTTCCCAGTCGGGGACAGACAGTTCCAAGAACGACACAAATTCCACATGTGGAGGTTCAAGCCATTTGCGCAGAATGGAAC
Organism: Pseudotsuga menziesii; assembly: GCA_001517045.1. Taxonomy (NCBI): domain Eukaryota; kingdom Viridiplantae; phylum Streptophyta; class Pinopsida; order Pinales; family Pinaceae; genus Pseudotsuga; species Pseudotsuga menziesii. The sequence continues at coordinate 368,435 of LPNX010046658.1, read as the reverse complement.
ATTGAAAGAATTAGCAAATGGTAAAGTAATGCTAGAAAACATGTTCCAAAACCTGAAAATCCAGACGACCAGATGGAGGATGCCTCAGAACATCTGAAAAAGTCTACCGAAACCAGCTCATATTCAACTCGAGCTAGAACACACAGTAGTCTAGTATATGCAGGGAGAAAAAGCAAAAGCAATACCTATCGAATATTACCCAAGAGTCGAAGAGATTTTCCAAGAGCTATCCCAACAATCAAATACAAAATTATCAATACCAGCAAAGGCCAAAGAAGTAAACCTAACAATTGAATAACCACTGACTGACCAGGAGAAGGAAGAGGACTATGAACTCTGACTATATATTAGTACCTTTGTGTCAGAAGAAACACCAACAGAGGACACTAAAAAACTACAAGTAAAAAATTTACCACCACTGACCCAAAGGGGAAGTACACCGACTGAGCATCAAGTGGCCAAACCAGTAGAGAAAAACACAAGTCTGGTTCACCAACAAGAGGGAGGAGAAGGACTAGATGAAGAAAGTGAATCTGACAACCCAGAATACGTTATAACCAAAGACAAAATCAGAAAACAAGCAAGGGAAACAACAGCCACAATAAAAAAAGGCAACTCAAGAAAAAGGGAATGGGAAGTGCAAGCTTATCCTCTCAGAATCAAAAGATGAAGATGAACTAGTAGCTACAGCCGTCAACATCATAGAATACGCTGTAGTGAACAAAGTTCCAATTGATATGCAATTCAGATGCTTCGTTGAGTCAGGAGCAAAGCAGGGGAGGCTGAAAAAGGTAAAAACTACAACCCCTTTAGTTGACGAAAACATTGTCGACCTAGTGTCTACACCTCCACCCCCATATCAAACCCAAATTACACAGGAAGACACCACACAAATACCCACCATAATCCCAGTTGACATTTGCAAAAATGCTATGCTAGAAACCCTAAAAGAGAGGTTCGACCAGGATGGAGACTTCCAAGAATTCATTGAAAAACTTCCAGAGTTGTTTACTTCAGCCCAGAAAATTTCTACCAAGTGCTCCCTGGTTGAATCTAGCACAACACGCCAACTCCTAGCATAGGAACTTGGCTAGATACCACAAAAACCAAGAACTATAGCAACCATTAAGTCGACTTTTGTAAGAAATCCTGAGACCTATTCCTAAATTAATGCAAGTCGTACCACATCAATTATAACCTCAAATAACCCCCAGCCACCCCTAGCCAATGAACTAGTTAAAGGTATGGAATAAGATAACCAGGATGACATGGAAGCAATCAATAAGGTAATCGACAACTTGTTCTCTAATGACCTTGACCACTCACTGCCAGAAGTCGACAATCCATTATTGTCTGACAATATCACCACTACACTAATTACACCTGACCATTCACCATCTCCACCACCAGGTCCCAATCTAGAACCTCTAACAAACCCTGAACCATATGTACCAAATCCTCCAAGTACACATCCAGCTACAGATCCCACCTAAGAAAGTCAACCAAAATTTCCACATACCATTGAATATCAACAACCAGAAAACCAACCATAGGAGAATCCACCACTTGCAGATGCACAAGCACAATAGCAGACAAAACATCATAAACACAAGAGAAAAAGAGACAAAAATAAGAAGGAACACCATAAAGAATCACAGTCGACAATGGTCCACCTTATCCAACTTGGATCGACTACTATAGTCAACACAACAAAGCTAAGAGATTGAGAGTTAGGACAACTCTTAGAAACTCTCTCCACTGAGGCAAAAAAAAGAATCCAAATCAGGCAACAGTAGGTCGATGACATTAAGAATGAGCAAGTTGAATTCCTGTTAAAATGCAAAAACTTAGCTCAAACTATAATACCAGGGCCGATGGAATCCGGAGCTGAAAAGCCACTAGAAAAAGCATATCAACTATTTGAGAGTGTGGTGGTGACCCTACAAGTACACATAAAAATTAAAAAAGAAGATAAAAAAGAAGAGACGTCCAGATTATTAATGCAACAGTACACAACATTCTCAGAAGCTTACAAAGTGCTGTAGGACCACATGGAAGAATCTGTCATTATAGAGGAAGTACTCTGTGATTGGCCTACTTATTACGAACAAGTATTTCAACAGACCCGACAGACTCGAGAATAGATTCAAGCGTTGGAAAAGAGAAAGAGCACTGAAGAAGCACTGAGAAATACAATACAAGATCAAATCGTACTGGAGATAGCCAAACTATAGAGACTAGAAAGACAAGCACACTAGTGGGTACAATAAGCACTCCCAAGCTTAGATAAACTAGATAGCATCTGCCCGTAGATGAAAAGATTACTAGAAGTAGCACGAGAAAAAGATCAACTCTTTGGACCCGACATGGAAAGTATAGCAGACCTGGCCATCCAAGAGAAGTTGTTGACTTTATCAAGCATCACAACATTGACCATCGACATCCAGAAAGTACTACAAAGTTGGAAAGAATTTCAACATCAACTGGTCATTACTGCGGAAGTAATCATTGAAGTATGCATACAAAAACAACCAACCATCCGACTGCATAGCCCATGAAAAAAAACAATAAAGTAACTATCTTAGACAGTACAAATTTTGAGTACCTCCCCTGTTTCTTCGAGACGAAGAAATATTTTGTTCCTGGGGGAGATGTTGGAGGAGTAAGTCGGTGAGTCGACTAGTCGAACAACTAATTATTAGGAGATCAGGTCGGCTGCATAAGGTTGTGTCAGTTGACCAAACTGACAGGAAGTTATATGTAACTGTTTCTAAATCATATATATTAGGATGTTGAGCCATATAAGAACTCGGTTCAATTTTGTGTATGTATGGACCCTCATGATATAATATAATCTGTTATTCCATATCTATGTTCTTGTCTCTTGTGTTTGTTATGTCTGTATGGTTCAATGTGTATTATTGGTAACCCTCTATGATCTGTGAGATTACAACAGAGAGACTTCTTTAGTTTATAGACATAGTCTTTGCTCTCTGATAAGAGAAACCCTTCAGGTTGTTCAATATATACTTCTTCTTCTGGTTTTCCACTTAGGAATGCAGACTTGACATTCATTTTATATACTTTGAAATTTTTATGACATGACAGTACTAAAAACACTCGGATTACAACAGAGAGACTTCTTTAGTTTACAAACATAGTCTTTGTTCTGTGATAAGAGAAACCCTTCAGGTTGTTCAATATATACTTCTTCTTCTGGTTTTCCACTTAGGAATGTAGACTTGACATTCATTTGATATACTTTGAAATTTTTATGGCATGACAGTGCTAAAAACACTCAGATTTCTTCAAGTCAAGCTACAAGAGCATAAGTTTCTTCAAAATCAATTCCTTCCACTTGCGCATACCCCTTACACACCAATATTTCTTTGTTCCTTTTTACTTGTCCATCTTGGTTGAACTTGTTTTTAAAAATCCATTTGGTTCCTACAATGTTCTTATCTTTAGATCTTGTGACAACTTCCCAGGTCTCATTTTTGTTGGAGCAGGGTCCTGTAGCTACAGAAGAAGCTACCATTTTAGTGAATAGATAGTTTTGGCGGAGAGGAGATAAGGTAGAGCTACGACACCGTAGCATGTTTCTAGCTGCAGAGCAGAGTTGGAAACCGTGACTTTTAGGACAGAGAAGTCAAGGAAGACGACAGTACCTGAGCGGCTAAGAAAAGAGAGCTCACCCACTGCATTGAAGACAACGACGAAGATAGGAGGGCTCAGCTACCCTCATAAAGGAAAAGGAGCAACAAGGCGAAGGTATTGAAGACGAAGGACAGAAGCAGGGAAGCGGTGCACAGTACCCATGGTCAGCGCCGGGAAGCATGGAAGACTGCAGAGAGCCGTGGTGTGATGAAGCAGCTACCTCAAGTACAGATATGTCGACTGTCACTAGTTAGGGTTTTGGGTTACTGTTGGGATAGGCCCACAGTGTTGTAATGGCGAGACCTTCGGGCCGCCTATAAAGGGATATATTTTGTATTGTAAAAGAGTTCGTTCAGTTGTTAGTTGTTTTGTAGATTATTAGATAGTTGTAGAAGTCGAGCTCTGGTTCTGTTATTAACTGTAGTTATCTTACTGTAACCAGTAGTTGGCTCATAGAGCATGCATGTAATGATCTGCAGGGATTGACAGAGAGGGAAGAGTATATTGTAATAGGTGCAATATAGAGTAGAAAAGAGATCTAAGAGAGAAGGGCTCCAGGCTGTGTGCAGAGTTACCCAGAAGATCTCGAGCTGCATATGCGGTGCAGTAGAACTGTGTTTACCTTCCCCTGAGCTATAATAGAAACACAGTTCTGTGGACGTAACTTCCATCCTGGAGGTGAACCATGTTAAAATCGTGTGTTATGTGATTGACTTATGTGTTGTGTTTATTTGTTGCATCTATCAGTTATCACATGGGCCTTGTTTACAGTTTAATGTATGTATGCGTTATTCAGTTTACAGCACTATAGAAGATAAATGCAAGTTGAAGTCCATAAGTATTTTGTGTAAGAGTTTATCTACATTTCATCCCAGATAGTTAAGAGTCGCAGAGTTAAGAAACCTTGTATATTGAGTCCCGTAAGTTGGAACGAGTAGCACTGAGTACGCTGAGCCGCAGCGGTAGGATATCGCAAGGAGGTGATATCGCACCAGCAGAGAAGCTGTGGTGCACTGTGGTTGAGAATCAGCGTAGGAGGGAGTTACGCATTGCCTAAGGCACGGCGATGCGATAAGGACTAGATTCATCGCAAGTAAGAGGAAGTTGTGCGTCACAGACAGAGAGAGATCCCGCAGGCTAGAAGAGTTGTGAGACACCCAGGATGCCACAAAACCTGGTCCAAGACACTTGAGTCCTTGGCAAACCCATTAGAATCACTTCGGGTGAGACTTCAGGCCGCTCTGCGGTCTGTCGCCGAAAGGGCCAGTGATCTAGGGGTGTTGTTGGTTAAATACAGTAAACCCGGGTCTACCCAAGCAAACCAACAAATGGTTCCGTTGTCGGTTTTGAACAAACTGAGCATTGATGTTCTGGTGGCGGTCTACTAGAGACGAACTCAATGAGTGGGTTTGGTCTAACCAGAAAGATTTTTCTGAATGAGAGAACATGAGTCCTAAATTGAGTACAGAGGCCTGGTTACAAAAACATATCGTTATAGACCTGCATGCGATATTTTTTGCAACCTTTGGGAACGAGCTTTACGACTGGTTATCAAAGTTGACTGATATGAGCATATTCAAGAAGAAAAGAGACATTGTTTGGACACCGGAGCTGATTCAGACCGTGAAGAATCTTGATAATCCCCTCACAAGGACAGTAGACTTCTGGATTGCGAGTGTGCTAGAAGGCTTCATCACAGAGTTTGCAGTTGAACAGAGAAAAAGCTTCAGTGAGGCTGAGCGCTACTTCTTCAAAGGATATCGCGGTAAGTACCTAAAATCTTTAAACTTGTCCATTAAGATGTTATTACATGAAAAAGGAACAATGGATCTAGTTTCAGATGAATAAGTAAAGCTAGTAATGTCACAAGAGTTTGAAAGTGATTTTGATGACATTGGACGTACACGTAGTGGAAAGAAATATAAAGTAGATTTCAGATCTCCCATATTTGAAGACAGTTCAGATAATACTAGACAACAGAGTCATAGTACCACAGAAAGAACAGAGGGGGGTATCCCTTACCATCTTTACACCCCACAGAAACATACCGGGACTCAAAACACTCCCGTAGGAACTCCATCCAGTATCTCGCAAACAATACCTACCACCGATACATCACCTTCACCTATACCGCCGAGTGGTAGTAACACAGCAAATCAACATCCACCGTGTAGAAATAGAATGGGGGATGATATGAAGCTACCTATATTTAAGGGAACAGGGGCAAAGGACCCATAGCAGCATTGGTTTCTATGTGAAGCCATGTGGACCATTAAAACCATCAATGATGATAACATTAAACTTGTACAGTTGATCACCACACTAAGAGATCAAGCCTTAACACGGTATATGAAGTATACCACAGTACCTAGAACACTTGTCCAGATCAAGACTGCCATGATTAAAGAGTTTAAGAAACCTAAGTCTAAGTCACAGTGCATTACAGAGCTCAAAGACATCAAACAGCTACCTACAGAGTCAGTGTGGGACTTTCATTAGAAATTCAAAGCCCTTATAGACCAAGTCATCTTTGAGTTTGTGCCAAAGCAGCATAAAGAATGGTTTATTGCAGCGCTGCTCCCTCACATCAGACTGCCATTAATGCAGCAGAAACTCCAGACGTAGGATGACGCGTTGGAGATGGCAATGAAAATAGAGGCTTCACCTCTAGCAGAAAGCAGCACAAGCATGACAAATCTACAAAACCAGTTGTCTAATCTCACGTTACAGTTGCATGAGCTTAAGAAAGGAAAAGATGTTGTGCAAGACATATGGTGCATATGGTGTAAAGCACAAGGCCATACTAAAGACATATGTCCAGTATTTGTATAATATCTAGTGATAGGGGCTCCAAACCCCTTACCACAGACCCACGGGTCGTGGTGTGAAATATGCCAAACAAGAGGACATCTACCTCACCAATGCCCTCTACTTCAGAAGTACGTGCAGACACCTAAGAACTTATACTGCATCTTCTGCAAGTCTGTAGGCCATGATGAACACGATTGTCGAGCCTATGATCTCATGGTCAGAGCAAAGCAAGACTTGTATAGAGTCCAATCAGAAACACAGGGTCCAGCAGCAGGACCACAGCATGATCCGGCTTATGGTGGCCATGGAGGAGGATTCAGAGGACGAGGACGTGGAGGAGGCTTTGTCCATGGAGAAGGCTTTGGTCGTGGTCGCGGACCAGTTACTTGATACAACTATGGAGTTGTAGGACATTATGCTAGAGACTATCAGAGTCCCACCACCACATGTAACTATTGCAAATCTTATGATCACACTATAGAGGAGTGTCCTACCTTGATAGCTAAGATCAGAGAACCTAAGCCAGCAGCACACCAGAACATCCAGCTTATTGCTGCTGAGCAGGAAGAGCCAGAACAAAGAGTCAACATTGTGACTTGCAGCGGTGTTTCCAATAGTGAGACATTGCATGATACTGAAAAGAAAACAGGTCAGGAGTGGGTCCGTAGGGCTCCTAACAAGGCAACACCACTTGACCTCCAGAAGAATAAATAGACATTTCAGGAAGCTAAGAATTTCCTTGATGACCCTATGCAATCAAGATCGCAGGTACTGCCGTCTAGGGGCATACCGTAGCAAGCACCTTGTGGCGTTAGCCCTGTACAGATATCGTAGGCTACCACATCGGGTACATGCGATGAGGATGAGATGACAGGAAGTGTACATTCCTTCCTATGGAGTTTCTTAAAACTTGTAAGAAATGAGAAAGCTATCAGAGAACTTCAGCGCATCATAGATCAGTGTCATCCATCTTCTTCCGTGAGCAGTACACAGCATGTTGTTCATAATATTACGGGACATACAAGAACCGGAAGAGAGATGCGACTCACAGCACAAGTTGGAGAATTTGAAATGGATGAGGTGATCCTAGATCTAGGATCAGACGTAAATGTTCTGACTAAGCAGACATGGGAATAGATGGGTAGCCCTAGGTTAGTCAGATCGCCTATTCATCTGAGATTAGCTAATCAGCAGCGAGTATCACCCCTGGGTTGATTACCGCAAGTGCCAGTTGACATTGACGGAGTTCGCAGCTTCGTGGAATTTGAAGTTATAGAAATCATTGGTGATAGTAGACCATATCCAGCACTACTAGGCATTGATTGGGTGATCGGTAACATGGCCGTTATCGACCTAAAGAGAAGACAAATGACCTTTGAGGATGCGTAGATCCGGGTCATCGCACCATTGGATCCTTTTTAGGGTCCTAGATATATTGAACCTATGCGAGCAGAGGAAGAGGCACATAAAATGGAGAGCCTCTATCAGATGACCACAAACCAGAGTGACTACATCAATCCGAGTGTAGAAGGGAACATTAGTTGGCGATGTGATAGCTCATGCACATCATATTCAGATGTTGGTCTAGAGAACTGGCAGAACAGACTTCACGAAGTTTCAGCGCACAGATGCGCATAATTGACTAAGTCACTGCGTCGTTTCATGGTCTAAAAGATATCCAAGACTTTCTCAAACAGTTTGAACAACAAATTCCTCATGAGCAGAGGATCACAACTATGGACCTTGCAGTACATGCCACACCTGCAAGATGGTGGTATGCACATAAAGAGAATATCGCATCATGGGATGATATTAAGAGATTGATGGTGATCAGATTTTCTATTGACGGAGAGTATGTCCAGCAGCAATACACAGGAGAAAGTGACCCCATGTCACATATTCAGACATGTGAAGAGAATTGGTCGGACATTCCCGAGGACGAATGGGTTAACCGATTCATTCACACTTTGGACACAGTTCCAAGGAACTGGTACACAGAGACTGAACTGTGCAAGGGAACAACTACATGGCCACTTATGATAGACAGCTTTCTACTCACCTTCGCTTTTGAATCTGAGTACCCAAGTGTTGATCAAGCCCTAGATATAATAAAGAGTAAGATATTTGAGGATTGTACCCTATCAGTACAAACTCAACCTGACTGGGCCCTTCAGCTAAAAGATGAGCTTGAGTGCTATAACTTTGAAGCAGAACCAGAGGACGAGGATGAGGATCCTCACAACACCAACATTCCGAAGTCAGAAGGGACTCACGATGTTGAGGGACCACAGTTAGAAATTCCAGCAATCACAGAGCCCATCAAGATTAAAAAGATCAATATTGGCATAGACACAGAACCAAAGTTTGCCTCTATTGGAGACTATTGGAACGATGAAACAGTCAAACAGATTGTAGACTTGCTACATGAATATCAAGACCTATCTCCCACCAAGTTCACAGAGATGAAGGGAATAGTCGGAGACCTGGGAGTAATGAGGATACCATTGAAGGAGGATGCTAGAACAGTCAAGAAGCGTCCATATAGATTAAATCCGTGCTATAAATAAAAAGTTAAGGATGAAATCGATAAGATGCTAGCAGCAGGTATCATTGAGCCCATAGAAGAGAGTGAATGGGTTAGTCCCATGGTCGTACAAGAAAAGAAAACTAAAGGAGACATTAGGATCTGTGTCGATCTGCATAAACTCCATGATGCATCGCTTCATGATCCATTTCCGACACCGTTCACTGACGAGGTGTTAGACAACGTGGGAGGACAGGAGGTCTACTCCTTCATTGATGGCTTTTCAGGCTATCATCACATCAGAATCCATCCAGAAGATCGATCCAAGACCACCTTTGCAATAGAATGGGGCTCATTCCAGTATACGGTAATGCCCTTTGGCCTTAAAAATGCACCAACTATCTTTTCTAAAGTAGTAGTTGCTGTATTTAAAGAATACATCCATAAATTCCTAGAAGTTTATTTTGATGATTGGACTGTATTTGGACTAATTGACAAGCACATAGGAGATTTAAGACTGATGTTAGAGAAATGTAGGCAGTACCAGATTTCTCTAAACTTGAAGAAATGTATATTTTGTGCGCCATTCGGTATTTTGTTGGGTCACATTGTTTACAGACAAGGCTTGATGGTAGATCCCGCAAAGATCGCCATCATTGTAAATCTTCCAGCACCCAACTCAGTAAAGAAATTGAGGACAGTATTTGGTCATACCGGGTACTACAGAAAGTTCATCAAGGGCTACGCAAAGATCACAGCACCGATGGAGAAATTGTTAAAGAAAGATGTAAAATTCCTATGGAACAAGGAATGTCAGCAGAGCCTAGACACACTTAAAGAGAAGATGGTTATAGCGCCCATCCTAATATTTCTAGACTGGACTAAGCCGTTTCATGTACATGTGGATGCATCTGGCATCGCACTCGGGGTTGTTTTAATGCAACCAAGAGAAGGGGACATTGATCATCCTATCGCATATTCCAGTAGAAAGCTATCGACAACAGAAAAGAACTACACTACGACAGAAAGAGAATGCTTAGCTATGGTGTATGCGCTGCAGAAGTTCAGGCACTACCTATTGGGTGCCTCGTTCAAGATGTTTACTGACCATTCCACATTGAAGTATCTGGTCAATAATCCAGTGTTAGGGGGGAGAATCTGCAGATGGTTACTCCTCTTTCAGGAGTATGATTTTGAAATCATTGTAAAACTAGGAAGATTGAATGCCAGACCTGATCATCTGTCGCAGATAGACTCAGGAGAAGAGCCAAGTAACCTAGAGGACAATTTGCCGGATGCACAGTTGTTTTCTATCCAGATCACAGTCGACTACTATTTTGATATCATTCACTTTCTCACTACAGGATTAGCATTTGATGAGTTTACTAAGAAGCAAAAAAAGCATTTGGTTGTTAAAGCAGTAGACTTCACCCTGATCGCAGGACAGTTATACAAGTTAGGTCTAGATGAAGTCCTGCGGAGATGTGTGATGCCACATGAAAAAGACGCTATCATCAGAGAGCACATTCAGGAACCACAGGAGGTCATTTCGCAGGAAAGCCGACTACACAAAAAATCATAGCTGCAGGATTATGGTGGCCTACGTTGCATAAGGACACTAAGGAATTTTGCAGATGCTGTGATATCTACCAGAGGGTAGGAAAACCCTCACGATGAGATGAAATGCCGCTGCGACCGCAGATTATGCTGCGTGCATTTGACAAGTGGGCTATAAAATTTGTGGGTCCTGTCAACCCACCACGAAAACACACTGGGGCGAGATATATCATCACTGGAACAGAGTACCTCACCAGATGGGTGGAGGCCAAAGCAGTAAGAAATTGTGATGCTGCTACAGCCGCACAGTTCCTTTTTGAAAACATCATCAGTAGATTTGGATGCCCAGTAATTTTGATGAGCGACCAAGGCACACATTTCTTGAACCGCACCATTGAGACCTTAACGGAAGAATGTTAGATTCAGCACCATAAGAGCACTCCCTACCACCCACAGGCTAATGGTATGGTGGAGGCCTTTAACAATACTTTAGAAAACACTCTTACTAAGATCTGCAACAGCCAAAGAAATGATTGGGACCTTGGAGTTAATGTTGTATTATGGGCGTATAGGACCACATGCAAGAAACTTACAGGACACACACCTTTCAACTTGGTTTATGGATAGGAGGCTGTTATGCCTATGGAGTATATTCTTTCCAGCTTATGGATTGCTTAGATTACTGGGATGACTGATACAGACACAGTGGATGAAAGGCTAGCACAGCTGCTTGCCTTAGAGGAAGACAGATTCATCGCTGTCTTCCATCAGAAAGTACAGAAGGCACAAGAAAAAGCTTGGCATGACAAACACATTAAGAGTAAGAATCTTCAGATCGGAGACCTAGTACTCCTCTATGACATTAATTTTATTAAGTTTCCAGGAAAGTTCAAGACGCATTGGCTGGGGCCATACCAGATACATCAAGTTACAAAGGGAGGTGTCGTTCAGCTCAGCAAACTGAATGGGGTGCTTCTTCCCACATTGATTAATGGCAGTAGGCTTAAGCTCTATAGTGATATCCACTCCACCTCTCAGCCCTAGCTTAGATAGCTTACTATGGTGCAGATGTCCAGTGTAGTTGAAAGGAGGCATCGCATCGGGAACTAGCCTACACCGGCAGGTATTCTAAGTATGAGGAATCACATAAGGACGGTTCATTTTGCGCAAGTCATCAGTGGATTACGGGGAAAAAAAAAAGAGCGCTTAAGTTTGTTTTGAGTAGAGGATGTGGTGTTGCATCGCAATGAGGCGATGTCTCTCCATACCACGTACCTTCTTTCACAAGGAAGCTAGAGTAGAGGCCTTCCGACTCACTTCCGCATAGATACAATCTCACATAGATGATGCACTGTCAGTGCTAGCTGATGTGACGAGCGCATGGTCGGAGTTAGATGAGCCTTTCGAGAAAGTAGAAATACCGAAAAGTATTCATCAGATAGAGAATACCACAACAACAATAAGGGAAGAAATCAAGATCTTAACAGCTCTTCAAAAGATGAGAAAGACGAAGGAGATGAACCGCTTGCAGCAGGAAGCACAGCAGTTGAGAGCATAGGAGATACATATCAATGACCTGCTTCAACCATATCAAGAGCAAATCATAGAGATATTCGATACGGTCGAGCAGAAAGTTAGGGAGTTCACGGCCACCAGAAATGAAATTGAGTTAATAGAGGACTCCAGTATTAGTCAAGCTATGCTTGACTCGGCACAAGAGCGTGTCGCAGCGATGCAGGACGAAGTCGCAGGAATTTGGGACAAGTTTCAACGGACTTCATAGGAAGCCAAGGAGAAGCTACAGCAGGAGAAGCCCGCTAGTAGTGGCTCGGGGACGAGCCACAAGTAAGTGTTAGGGGACTATTGGAGCAGGGTCCCACAGCCACAAAAGAAGCTGCCAGTTTAGCGGATAGACAGTTTTAGCGAAGAGGAGATAAGGTAGAGCTACGACACCGTAGCATGTTTCTAGCTGCAGAGCAGAGCTGGAAAACATGACTTTTAGGATAGAGAAGTCAAGGAAGACGACAGTACCTGAGAGATCGAGAAGAGAGAGCTCACCCACTGCATTGAAGGCAGCGACGAAGATAGGAGGGCTCAGCTACCATCATAAAGGAAAAGGAGCAACGAGGCCGAGGTATTGAAGATGAAGGACAGAAGCAGGGAAGCGGGGCACAATACCCATGGTCAGCGCCGGGAAGCATGGAATACTGCAGAGAGCTGTGGTGTAATGGAAAGCGGCTACCTCAAGTACAGATATGCCGACTATCACTAGTTAGGGTTTTGGGTTACTGTTGGGATAGGCCCACAGGGTTGTAATGGCGAGACCTTCGAGCCGCCTATAAAGGGATATATTTTGTATTGTAAAAGAGTTCGTTCAGTTGTTAGTTGTTTTGTACATTATTAGACAGTTGTAGAAGCCGAGCTCTGGTTCTGTTATTAACTGTAGTTATCTTACTGTAACCAGTAGCTGGCTCACAGAGCATGCATGTAATGATCTGCAGGGATTGACAGAGAGGGAAGAGTATATTGTAAGAGGTGCAATATAGAGTAGAAAAGAGATCTAAGAGAGAAGGGCTCCAAGCTGTGTGCGGACTTACCCAGAAGATCTTGAGCTGCATATGCGGTGCAGCAGAACTGTGTTTACCTTCCCCTGAGCTATAATAGAAACATAGTTTTGTGGACGTAACTTCCATCCTGGAGGTGAACCATGTTAAAATCATGTGTTATGTTATTGATTTATGTGTTGTGTTTATTTGTTGCATCTATCAATTATCACATGGGCCTTGTTTACAGTTTAATGTATGTATGCGTTATTCAGTTTACAGCACTATAGAAGATAAATGCAAGTTGAAGTCCATAAGTATTTTGTGCAAGATTTTATCTACATTTCATCCCAGATAGTTAAGAGTCACAGAGTTAATCAACCTTGTATATTGAGTCCCGTAAGTCGGAAGGAGTAGCACTGAGTACGTTGAGCCACGACGGTAGGATATCGCAAGGAGGCGATATCGCACCAGCAGAGAAGCTGTGGTGCACTGTAGTTGAGAATCAGTGTAGGAGGGAGTTATGCGTTACCTGAGGCATGGCGATGTGATAAGGACTAGAGTCGTCGCAAGTAAGAGGAAGTTGCGCGTCGCAGACAGAGAGAGATCCCGCAGGATAGAAGAGCTGCGAGACACCGAGGCTGCCACAGAACCTGGTCCAAGACACTTGAGTCCTTGGCCAACCCATTAGAATCACTTCGAGTGAGACTTCAGGCTGCTCTGCGGTCTGTCGTCGAAAGGGCTAGTGAGCTAGGGGTGTTTTTGGTTAAATACAGTAAACCCGGGTCTGCCCAAGCAAACCAACAATTTTTCTTAATCTAATCTAGTTCTTCATTCATGGCTTTGACCCATTCATCAGTTTTGCTGGCTTCTGTAAAGTTCTTGGGTTATACTATTGAGAGTAGGGCTTGTTCCACATCTGGCAGTTGTCTTTTTGTTTTGACTCCAGCATTTTTATCACCCATGGTCTGTGACTTCGAATGATCCTTTTATACCCTTCTAAAAGGCGTTTTATTGTCAGGTCTAGGGAAATATACATCATCTTCCAATGTATTTTCCTTCTCTTTTTCTTCTTATTCGTTATGAATGCTCTCATCCTTTTGCAAGTATTTTATTTCATCATCATATGTATTTTCAATGTTGTCAAGATTTTTCTCTTTCCTCAGTTTTATATAATCTACTTTCACATCAGCACTTTCTACATTTTTATGTAACTTTTTATTATAACACCTATATGCCTTTTTGGTGGATGAGTACCCCAAAAATATTCCTTCATCAGTCTTGGAGTCAAAATTTCCAAGATCATCTTCGTTTCTTTTGATGTAACAGTTACTGCCAAACACTTTAAAATATTTGATTGAGGCTGGTCTTCCATACCACAATTCATAGGGGGTCTTGTTCTTATTCACTCTAAGTTAACCTCTGTTAAGTATGTAGATATTTGTGTATAGGGCTTCTCTCCAAAATGAATCTGACAGTTTTGTTTCATTGAGCATAGTTCTGGAAGCTTCTTGGACTATTCTATTTTTTCTTTCAACAACCCCATTCTATTGAGTAGTTTTTGCAGCTGAAAATTGTCTCTTAATTCCATGACCATCGCAGAACTCATTGAATTCATTTGAGGTAAATTCTCCCCCATTATCTGATGTAAAGCATTTGATTTCATACCTGACTCATTTTCAGCCATTTCCATGAAGATTTTAAATTTTTCAAAAGCTTATGATTTTTCTTTGAGTAATGCCACCCATGTCATCCTTGTGTAATCATCAATGATCAACATGAAATAGTGATCTCCTTGTAGGATTTTAGTTCTGGTTATTCCACAAAGGTTTGTGTGTATTATTTCCAGAGGGTGTGAGGTCATATGTTCTTTTATTTTAAAACTAGATATGGTTTGATTCCAATGTTGACAATGTTTACATACAGAATTTAGAGGAACTACAATTTTTGGTAGATCTCTTACAGCTTCATTTGTGCTTATTTTGGAAATATTGTCAAAACTTAAATGCCCCAATCTTCTGTGCCATAACCAACTTTCATCTACCATACTTAAGTAGCTTTGGTTTTCATTTTCCAAGATGTATACATTGTTTGTATTTCTTATATGAATGCCAACAACCTTTCCTGATTTCTTATTCTTGATTTCACATTTTTCTGAGTCAAATATGCAAATGTGTCCGTGGTCATATGTTTGACTTACACTAAGAAGATTAGGCTTGAGATTATCAACTAGCAAAACATTTTATGCTTTGATCTTGCTGTTGACAACAGTTGTTCCTTTCCTGATTATTTTGGAAGATAGACTATCTCCAAAAGTGACTTTTCCCTCATTATCTTTCAATGTTATGAATTTTCTTGAGTCACCGATCATATGTTTTGAACAACCACTCTCCAAGTGCCATAAGTTTTGGATTTCAATTGCACATAACGCAATCATGTAAATTTCCATTTCTTCCTTCTCTTTCCATTACTTCTTTTGGTTGGTGTTCTGAGGTTTGATTGCAACAGTGTTCCTTGTATGAGTCTTCAGTTTAAAATATCTTGCCATATTTCCATGGTTATTACATTTATAACATTCTATGACATATTTTTGAAGTAATGTGAAAAGATTCTTATTTCCCTTCGATTCATTACTTGATGACTTCTTCTTGCATTTAGAAACGTTTCTTTCAATTCTGCAGTTTAAAGCTTTATGACCAAAATTATTACAAGCAAAGCAGTGAACCAAAAAGATCTGTAGATATCTATTTGGTCTTTTAGGTTCTATATTATTTCTATTTTTATCTTGAGAAATTAAGCCATCTTTCTTGCTTCTTTCCCTTTTAGTTGGAATCTTTAGCACTTTAGGATAGCTTTTCTTACTTCCTTATTTACTTGTGACAAGAAAACTCTCTGGCTTATTCTCTTTAATGAACCCCAAACCAGACCTATCACCTGATGGTCTTTGGCTACTCAAAATGCCATCTAAAATCCTTGAGCTATTCTCAAACTTTGATTTGATAGATCCTTCATCAAGGTTTCTCTTGAAGTGCATGATTTCTTCTGCAAGATTTTCAAAGTCGTGTATTCTTCATTTGAGCTATAGTTTTAGGTCCTCCTCAACATTTTTGGCATCTAGGAGTTGAGCTTCCAACTGACTCATGACAAGATTTAACTATTTGTTATTTTTCCTACATTTCTCAAGTTCTTCAAGGGCACTAACAAGTTCATCTCTTAAGTCTACTTCTCCTTCCATATTTGAGTCACTATTTGAGGCTTGAGTATCTAGGCCCATAAATAAAACTTCAATTTCTTCAACTTCACTTCCATCTAAATCTTCACTGTCTTCCATGGTGTAAACAATTTTCTTTTTCACATAGGATTTTTTGTTTCTTGTTTTACCCTTTTTGAATTTCGAAGTTTTCTTTTCTTCATTCTAATCTTGTTTAGTGTAGGTACATTTAGAGGCCAAATGTCCAATCCTTCCACAATTAAAACACTTTAAAGGTAACTTCCCCTTGTATTTTCAAGTCCCTCTCTCAAGTTCATTGATGAAAAAGGCTTCCTCATCATTTGGGTTTTCTGATTCATTTTTGAAGGAGGCTTTAAAAGCTGCTTCTTTTCTTGAAGATCCATTTTGTCATGTTCTCATTTCATACGCCATGAGAATTCCATGCAACTCATCCATTGTTACCAGTTTAATATCATCTCATTCTTCTAAGGTGGATACCTTTTGGTCATATCTCATTGGTAATGTTCTTAGTACCTTGCTTACTACTCCCTTTTATTTTAATTTTCTTCCAAGACCTCTAATCTCATTAACAACTTCGTCTACATAAAGAAGGTATTCACGAATGTTTTCTTCTTCTTTCATTTTAAGAATTTCAAATTGACCTTTATATGTTTGAAGTTTGGATTCTTTAACTTTAGATTCTCCTTCATAGAAAATTCTCAACTTGTCCCAAGCTTGTTTGGCGGATGTGCATTGCATAACTTTGGTAAAAACTGAGTTTCTTAGAACACTTAAGATTGTGTTGCAGCTGCAACAATTTCCCAAAATTCCAAAAAAATTTAGGACCCTCCTTTGCTTTGGATTAGTTTGGTTTTCTTATTTGAGTTGGTCTAGTAATGATTCCTCGGAATGATTTTCTAATGCTTGAATTGATTTACCACTTGTTATGATTCTTCCTCTACCGCTTGAAACAATCCACTATTTGTTCAAATTTGGTTATTGCCTTTGGATACGTTCTCAGCTGGCTTGAATCAGAGGTTGTTTGGTTGGTTCTCCCACCATTGCGGCAAAATAATCAGTCTTGGCTTCTAAGTTTTCTCCGAGGCGTTTTCTCAATCGGCTGCCTTTTTGGTTTTGCTTCGGAACCTTTATTACTTCTTCTTTCGCGGTTGCGGATGGAAAACTGGTAAATTTATCGATTAATGTTTTGGCTTTCGATTCCCGATTTGTTATTTTTGTCAATCCCGTAAGTCGTGGGCTTCCGCCGTTGCGGCTGCGGAGAGCTTATCTTTTCCAGCCGTTGAGTTATTTTTTGACTCCGACATTGCGGAAGGTCGCACGCTTTATTCGCCACTGTTGTGGCTGCAGAAGTCATTAACCTTCCAATGTTCTAGTCGTTTTTATCCCAATTTTGAGCTCGTATTGCGGAGTGGTTTTTCCTTTGTTCTTCCGTCGTTGCGGTTCTCGTTCCGCTTTAAGCTCTGACACGTGTTGTTGATTATCGCTCGGTTATCCCCGTGGATAGAATTAGTGTTTGGTCGTCCGACGTTGCGGAAGAAGTTATACTTTCGACTTCCGATCAGTTTGGCTTCCGCCGTCCAATCCTTTAGTGTGTTCCCACCGCTTGCATTTGTTTATATATATGTACATGTGGCAGACATGCTTATTATTCTATTCTCGACTGTTGTCGTTCCGTCTGTCGTTATCACGTGCTGTCATCCGCTCGCGCTCGCCTGGTCCCCTGTTTTCGGTACACGTAGTCCAGGTGTCTCAATCATGAAGCTCGACAGGCCTCTCCACGCCGGTTACGCATCATTTCCAGGTAGGCTCGTTGTTTCCCTAACCCCGTTCCGTTCGAAGCATTTGTTGATTTTGCCCACTATTGGGTTTTTTCTAGGGCCGTTCTCCCTCGACCCCGTTTTACATGCGTATATAATGGGGGATTTATAACATAACTGGTAGTGCAGACGTTTTAACCCACAGAATAGTATTTTGTCTGTGGCCTTTATATTCTCTCGACCCTATGCGTAGTGATGAGGGCTCGGTGCAGACGGTCATTACACCTTCTCCACCAAATTGCCTGGTATGATGTTGTTTTGTGAGGGAGGACTTTTATAGTTTTCCTATAGCAACTGGAGTGGCTTCCCCCTTTGTTTGGTTTTCATTTTACCCACAGCCTCAAATAGCAGCCATTGTTTGCCACGTCATTCTGCGCATAGTCGATTTTGAACCCGAGCCGGGGGGAAGGGGATATGCCACTATTTTTAGTTGGTTAATCGTAAGTTTCCTGGGCATGGTTTTGTTAGAACACCATTGAAATCTTGTGTTTTTCCCCTATCCATCCCGCGCAGCAAAATGATAATGGCACCCGCGGGGAGCGGAAGTTTTCTTCATGTTAATGTAGATGTTTTTTCGCCCGATTATATTGTTAAAATTGTTTGGTATTGGAAACCAGCGGTAGTTTGCACAGTTTACTGCACATAACTATTTTTCAGCATGCTAGACATAGACAAAGTCACTGAACACTACACATTGTCTTTCAATAGTTGTAACTTAGGAGGAAAAGCCTTAATGATGATGCATTGTATGTATAACAGGAAGAATTTGAACTTACAATGTCAAAAAGACAAAAGAAGAAGGCCCCTGTGGTCGAGGAGGATCCAGAAGTGGAAGTTGTCACCAAAATGGAATACATATACGAAGACACTAAGTGTATATCTGGTGTTGAACCTGAATACCAGTGGGGGGAGATTTACAGGCTGATCACCCGCAGAGAAGTTCCTGACATGGGCTTGGAAGAAGAATCCATATATGCCAACATAGAGATCTCTTCTCTTATGAAGATTGCCACCAGACCAGAGCTGTTCCCATGCTCTGAAGTAATTGGTTGGATTTTTCCCCGGGCAAATGTAACAACAATGATTGTGGAGAATGTCAACAAACAGGGCTATGCTGCTTATAGCCCAGGATATGTACCCCTGGCTTACCACCTGCCTGAAGCGCGAGTATTTCTGTCGGATGATTGGTTGAAGAACGTTAGAATGGACCTTGTTGAAACTATGAAAAGAATGTTGTTATCTGGAAATCATTTCAGAACCAGAGCAACAGGAGAGTATGATACAGTGAGCTTAAGGGCTCCATATGGGTTCATAGCTCTGATGCTTAATAGGATATTTGGAAGAGCTCGTGGTAGGTTCTTCAAGTTAGAGTGGGTACCCATCATTTTTCATGTTGCAACCTAGGGTACAATTTTCAACTAGGCCAGCCTTGTATCAAATAGTCTTTCAGCTTGCTTGGCCTCAGCTTTGGGAGGAGTGGCCCAAAACAGGTCTGAATTCTATATGAGTTCCATACTTGTAGACTGTATATTATGCAATCAGCCTTTCCCCAGTCTCAGGTGCATCTGGGACAGGGAAATAATGCTTGTCTATTCTGCCTATAAACCATTGTGGGCACACAAGTATCACAGCCATTCCTCAAAAGTCTGTGAACACTTCATTATGCCATTATATACACTCATTTTTCTGAAAGAGTGTGATTGCATGTCAGAAGAGGCGCTGCAAGTAATTGAAGAATATCCAAACTACTTTCTGACTGAAGATGGCCTTTACTTCAGGATGTTTGGAGGTTCAAGAGCTCCTTCCCTGTTGCCCAAATTCACCACTGATTATGTCATCCACAAGGAGGCAGTGAGGCAGGTCTTCTTGGATGGAATAGGGAGCTTCTTGTTTGAGCATAAGAAGATTGCTTATCCTCCTTTGCCCTTCAAGTTAGAAAGTTACAGGTTCACTAGGGTGAAGAAAGCTGATGAATTTGTGGAAGAATTAGAAAGGTATCATTTTGGCGAGATGCCATTCCATCGAAATGACTCCCACGGTAAAGTAGAAGAACATTGCAAAGAACACAACGTGCATTTTGAGTACACCCACCATTGGGATAGGGAAGAATCTATCTTTCACAATGCTCCGAAGACAGCCTTGAGGAGGAGGTTCAAGAAGAAGATAGTCACCAAAGGTGGGAAGGGAGATGAATAGGCAAAAGCTGAGGAAGAAGCCAAAAGAAGAAATGAGGAAGCCCAAAGATTGGCACAAGAAGCTGTAGGGTGGCTACACATAGAAGAAGAAGAAAAAATGAAAGCTGCACAAGAGGCATCTAGGAAGGCAGAAGAAGATGCAAGGAAAAAAGAAGAAGAAAAGAAAAAGAAGCTGGATGAGGAGCTCCAAAAGCAAGAAGCTAAAAGGCTAAAGCTGACACAGACAGAGCAGTCAGCTTCTGAAATAGCTGCAGGGCAGACCTAGGATGTGGAGAACCCCAAGGTTTAGGAATCACAAGTACCTGCTGCCAGCACACCCATGGTTCCCACACTCAAGCTGATCCCTTTTGTACAAAAGAAAGGGGAAGAGATACCTGATTTCAATACTGTTTTCTATGACAAGGCGACCAAGAGAATAGTAAAGAGAACAGAAAGAAAGGTTGAAACGGGCGGTCTGTATGGGAAAATGATAACAGATACAACCGTTGTACTTGGGACAGACCAAGATCCAATATTCACCATCAGAGCAGGATCTGCATTACTCCAAGCTTCGGAGGATAATGTTGACATGATTATGACAGACTTGGAGCTATCCAAGAAATCATCTGCTCAATTGAAAGACACCTTGAGGAAGGAGAGAGAGGAAAGCAATAGGCTAAAAAGGAAATATGAAGACATGCAGAGAGAGATGAAGTCTTCTAAGGCTGAATTGCAAGTCCTCCAAGTGGAGAGACAAGTTAGAGAAACTGCATAGGAATGTCTGGAGAAGGTGCAGAAGGAATATCAAGAGCTAAAAACGGAGAAGGAATGGCTGTTGGGAAAGGTAGAAGAACTAGAAGAGCAGCAAAAGATCATCTTGGAGGCCAGTGAGATGCACACCCAAGAACAGGAAAAGAAACATCAAGAGCAGATTTCTTCTCTAACAACTGCTCTAGAAGAACAATAGAGAAGGCTTCAGGAGCATATTTCCTCTTTAACCACTGCTTTGGGGGAAGCAAAGGAGCAGCAGGTCAGCCTCCAACCGTTCAAAGAGCACGTGGTGGCCCAAAAGGCCAAGATGCTGCAACTATAGACTACCATAGAAGAGGAGAGATGCAAGATGCTGTAGATAGATGGTAGATTAGAGGAAATCCTAGAAACCTCCTCTTATTTCGTTGATATATCTCAGGACATCCTTGAAGTTCTGACTGCAAGAATGACAAGGCTGGAAAACAATGAAGAAACTCCAGCAGAGCTGCCAGCAAAGAATCAACAGGCCCTCAAGTGGGATTATGACTTACTAGAATTTGCTATAAATACCGCAAAGGATTTCAAGAAAGCCGTTAAAAAGATGAAAGGAGCATGCACAAAGTTTTTTATAAGGCTCCTTATTACCTACAATTGGTGCCAAGTAGAGGCCGAACAGAGGCTTGAGGTTTTCCTGGACCACAACGCATTTGTGGAGTTGTTGCAGAAGAGATATCAGGAAGAGGAAGTGAAAGTACAACATATTAAATCCCTGGATGATCAGATCTTAAAGAAAGAAGTAGATCATTCAGCCATTAGTGTGCAGCTTCTGGAGGATTAGCTTCGATTAAGTGCAGCCAGGATTGAGGCTATAAAGAACCAGGCTGAGAAGTTTGAAATCAACATCTAGTTTCTGGAACCTTGTGCCTTTGAAGGCATCATTGCTGAAGCTTTGGCATGGAAGAAGTTTCTAGACACCCAAGTGGGACCCTCCTCGTGAAGGATTGGTCAATTTTTGTAATTTGTAACGGTTTTGTAAAAACATTTAAGAAAAGTAAAACATTGCGAGACGATGAGTTGGGAAGCCCAAAGGTTACCTTTGGGTATCCCAACAGTATTGCCCTTTTTGTATAAATATAGAAGACTTAGAGGGAAAAAGGGGCTTTTTCCTAGTTAGACATGTAAAACGATGTTGTAAGAAGAACTATTTTTTTTTGCAATAAAAAGTTATTGTTTGCCTGTTGGAGAAAGATTGGTGGGACTTTCAAATGTTATGTTGTGGATGGTAGAAAGATGAACTATTTCATTATTTAGCTTTTATCCATTAACCGTGAGATCGTTCTAACTCTTAGAACCTATGTTCTTGTTTAAATGATTTCTGGTTTATTTTGTGGAATTACCACCATGAGTAATGTATGTTGTTCATAAAACAATTGGCTATCTGATTGTTGAAATATCTTTAATCGTTTATGTGTTGTAGAAAGAAACACCAGCTACCTGTAATTTCTCTTTATAATGCATGCACAATACACATTACTCATAATCAAGTTGCAGTTTGCTCCTTGGGGATAGATAGATAGATAGATAGATAGTTTTATTTTATTACTGCGTATGTGATAGAGATGCTTGTGATTGCTAAGATGAGAGGTAAGAACCTGGGCATCACATTGTGAATGCTACTTGCATCCTTATCACCATGCATGGTTAATTAGGCATAAGCACATCATACTTAAATAAAAAATACAAAAATACATGGTGGACCGGGCCGCAACCGGTAAAACCTTTGTTTTTGTTACTTTGACCTACGGTAGCCAGACCGCAAACCGGACGGATTCCCCATACCAAACAGTCACAGTCTAGTTGGGAACATTGACTGGGGAGAATCCCTTGCTGTTGTTGCCTGCGATTTTCTAGGCCTCAACAATTCTGGCACTAGAAGGAGGGCCGCCAGTGCATGGCTGGCCGTGGAAACTTATTTTCCCAAGATTACCTTACCAACAGATGTTTTGAAGCTTTCAACCTAACCCAAGCACTTACAAGTTTGGTTCTACCTTTGAAGAAAGAAAACCTGGTGTCACCTTATGTTGCTCTTTACTCAAACTTTTGTTCTTTTACCTATGCTCATGGCTGGTGTAAACGTGAATCAACCCAATCCATTTCCTGCTTAGAAAGCTAGATCCCCTTTGAACCTCACACCTCCATTGCATAACCTACCTCAAGCTTTTGATAAGCTGCTGCCTAAGTTTGACCCCGAGGAAAGGATTGCTGTAGATGATCACGTACAAAGTTTCTATTTGGTAGTAGAAGGGTCAAGGGCTGGGGAGCACGAAGATGTTGTCTGTAGATTATTCCCTCATACCTTGAAAGGGGCAGCTGCTTCATGGTATTTTGCTTTGCCTGCAAACTCAATTCCAGACTAGGATACTTTTGAAGCAATATTCAAAAATAAATGTGCAGTCCAGAAAACTCATGCAGCACTAATGAAAGGATTATGCACTTTGAAGAAAGATAGAAAAGAAAAGGTGCATAGTTTCACCCAGAGGTTTGCTGCTTATCTAAAGAACTTTTCTGAAATTGACAGACCCTCAGACAAAGTCTTAATTGAATATTATACCTCAGCTTTAGGACCTGAGCTAGCCATGTTTGCTAAGATGAAAGCCAAACCTACATTGGTAGAGACTTATGAAGAAGCATAAAGGGTAGAAGCTGAAAGGGAAAGTATAGAAGACTATCCTGAGCGACTGAGAGAAAAGGCTATCGAGAGGAGAGCCTTATTGCTGTCTAAACCTCAAGATGAACAATCACATGATTATCAGGGAATGTTGAAAATGATTCAGAAACTATCCAACCGAATAATAGTCCTTGAAAAGGAAAGGGAAGTTCAAGAAACCTACGAACCCTACTACCAAAAAAGGGAGGATAGCAACCAATGGAAAATCCCTCCACCTAATTCATCATCAATAAACATAACCGAGGTAGGGGGAGATAATTTCTGTACTTTTCACCAACAACCTCATTTGGAAAAGAAGTGTCCTCAATGGTTGAATTCAGTAACATTGGTAATGAATAAGCTGTTGGGCTCTAAACCAACCAAAGAAAGTAGTAAAGAAGAAGAGGCGAACCAGACCATAGAAGAACAAGATAAGGATACCATGTTCTTATGGAATGGTGTCTCACTATTCAACACAAAAGAGAATTCCCCTAAGTCTGAATGCAAACCAACATCAATAAAAGGTACGGACTTAGAAATTAAAGACAATACAATAATTTCAAAGATTAAGAAATTGCAAGAAAATGTCAAGATAGAGGTAGTTGTGAATGTTAAAGATAAAACACCTGAAGTCACTGATGTCAACCAGGAAGCAAAGCCAATCATTGAGCCTGTTAAACATGTGGAATGTGGTAATGAAGGAAACACTGAAGAAATCAAGGAGCTTAAAAGGTCCATACCTACTCAAAATCAACAAGGGGAAGAAGACATGGAACCAGGTTGGGAAGAAAAAGATGACACCCCACCTTTTCTTTTGACCCTAGAAATGTTGAATCATAATGTGCATAATTTCTTGGTGGACTCTGGATCATCAGTGAATGTTATGCCACTTGAGGTGTGCAAAAATATTAATGGACAGCCAGAATCCACAGTTGGGGGAGTAACGCAATTAGATAGCACAGGTGTCAAAATATTGGGAGAAATGAAAAATGTTCTAATTCGCTTTTATGCAAACAATAAGATATGCCAATTCATTGACATTATGGTGGCTGACATACCAGGGGGATATGGGCTCATTCTCAATCGATATTGGTCGGCTAGATTAAAAGGGTATTTTGCTTCAGACTGGTCTCATTTATGCTTGCCTCTGAATGGTACCCCTAATCGGTTTAAAATTTTGAGAGAACCCTACATGAAGCACACTGTCACTAAGTTGGGAGAAAGTAATGAATCTGCTAATTCTATCCTGGGAAATTATTTAACCGAGCTTAAGCTGAGACATCATACAGAAATAAAGGCCAGTGCTAAGATGGATAATCAGCCTGAGCTCCTTCAATTTCCTCAGGCTAAAGAGGATGACCATAGATTATTGAACATGGTGTCGATTTCAAAAATGGTACACTTGGACCATGGATAGATTGCGACCTTCACTATAGCCTAGCCCTTTAACCCGGTTGATTCAATATTTTTAAGGGTGGGCACACATTTTCTTTTCTTTTTTGATTTGTACATAAATAAATTGTGTTGTTTTCTTTAATGATGTTTGCTTTTATTTATTGCTTTGAATGCTGTTTTCTTTTATTTTAAATGCTTTATTGCTAGTTCTTTGGTTTTGAATAAAGAGGCAAACTTTTGGTTGCAGTGGAAACATCAGGGTTCTTTATTAACTGAAATCTTGAGCAAAAGGACTATGCTTGTAGAATACAGAATGTCTTCTAGTAGCAGTGTTCCTAATTGGCCATGCTTTCATTGAAGTCTTACTTAACCCCTGTAAATAACTCAAAAGTAAAAGATGTCTGGAATACTTTTTCGAGGCTCCATCCATTTCACATATTAAATATCCAAGGGGGTGACAGCAAAATACCCACAGAAAGGAAGCAGAGTAAACAGTATATCATATATAAATGATCCCATGCCATAATTTCAGAAAAGCTAAAAGCTATCAAGAGTCAAAACTCCTTAAAGAAACAATACATATCAAAGCATGAATCTCAAATTGCCAAAAGTTCCTCTCCGTCCATGAGATGAAAAGCAAATCCTTCTCTCACACAAAAGGACACTATGGATAGAGGAGCCTGAATAAAATTCAGAAAGAAAGGCAGATGGAGGACTCAAAAGAACTAAAGTTCAAATGGCACAAAAGTGCAGTTGGCATGGGAATGAGGAACAAAAGGATAATGCTGTTTACTATCTGTTATAATCCTATGGTGTCCAAGATAGAAACTACCTAAGGACGGGAAAAATAAACCTCACTTATTTGGCCTCCAAAGAGTTATTCAGACTTGCAAATATTTCTAATGTTACCATTTCCCAAAGAATGGACTACTTGTTAATGATTTAAATGCATAATTTGGCTAGCCTATGAATACAAACATCTAGAAGATTTAAATTTTGAGCTAGACAGTCTTTTACTGGGAAGAAGTTAAGTCAGAAATCTGGGGTTCACCAGGTAGTTTCCAATTGTTGTAGCTGCAACAATTTCCCAAAATTCCAAAGAATTTTAGGACCCTCCTTTGCTTTGGATTAGTTTGGTTTTCTTCTTTGAGTTGGTCTAGTAATGATTTCTCATAATGATTTTCTAATGCCTGAATTGATTTACCACTTGTTATGATTCTTCCTCTACCGCTTGAAACAATCCACTGTTTGTTCAAATTTGGTTATTGCCTTTGGATACGTTCTCAGCTGGCTTGAATCGGAGCTTGTTTGGTTGGTGCTCCCACCGTTGCGGAAAAATAATCAGTCTTGGCTTCTAAGTTTTCTCCGAGGCATTTTCTCAATCGGCTGCCTTTTTGGTTTTGCTTCGGAACCTTTATTACTTCTTTTTCCGCCGTTGCGGACGGAAAACTGCTAACTTTTCCGATTAATGTTTTGGATTTTGAATCCCGCTTTGTTATTTTCATTGATCCTGTAAGTCGTGGGCTTCCGCCGTTGCGGTTGCGGAGAGCTTATCCTTTTTCGGTCGTTGAGTTATTCTTTGACTCCGATGTTGCAGAAGGTCGCACGCTTTATTCGCCACCGTTACGGCTGCAGAAGTCATTAACCTTCCGATGTTCTAGTCATTTTTCTCCCGATTCTGAGCTCGTATTACGGAGCGGTTTTTCCTTTGTTCTTCCTCTGTTGCGGCTCCCGTTCCGCTTTAAGCTCTGACGCGTGTTGTTGATTATCGCTTGGTTATCCCCACGGATAGAATTAGCATTTGGTCGTCTGACGTTGCGAAAGAAGTTACACTTTCAAATTCCGATCAGTTTGGCTTCCGTTGTCCGATCCTTTAGTGTGTTCCCACCGCTTGCGTTTGTTTATATATATGTACACGGGGAAGACATGCTTATTATTCTATTATCGACTGTTGTCGTTCCGTCTGTCGTTATCACGTGCTGTCGTCCGCTTGCGCTCGCCCGGTCCCCCATTTTTGGTACACGCAATCCAAGTGTCTCAATCGTGAAGCTCGATAGGCCTCTCCACGTCGATTACGCATCATTTCTAGGTAGGCTCGTTGTTTCCCTAACCCCGTTCCGTTCGAAGCGTTTGTTGATTTTTCCCACGGTTGGGTATTTTCTAGGGCTTTTCTCCCTCGACCCCATTTTACATGCGTATATAGTGGGGGTTTATAACATAACTGGTAGTGCGGACGTTTTAACCCATGGAGTAGTATTTTGTCCAAGTCCCTTATATTCTCTCGACCCTACGCGTAGTGATGAGGGATCGATGCAGACAGCCGTTACGACGTCTGCACCAAATTGCCCGGTATGATGTTGTTTTGCGAGGGAGGACTTTTATGGTTTTCCTGTAGCAGCTGGAGTGGTTTCCCCCTTTGTGTGTTTTTCATTTTACCCGTAGCCTCCAATAGCATCCATTCTTTGCCACGCCATTCTGCGCGCAGTCGATTTTGAACCCGATCCAGGGGGAAGGGGATATGCCACTATTTTTAGTTGGTTAACCATAAGTTGTGTGGGCATGGTTTTGTTAGAACACCGTTGAAATCTTGTGTTTTTCCCCTGTCCATCCCGCACAGCAAAATGATAATGGCACCCGCGGGGAGTGGAAGTTTTCTTCATGTTAATGTAGATGTTTTTTCGCCCGATTATATTGTTAAAATTGTTTGGCATTGGAAATAAGTGGTAGTTTGCACAGTTTACTGCACATAACTATTTTTCAGCATGCTAGACATAGACAAAGTCACTGAACACTGCACATTGTGTTTCAATAGTTACAACTTAGGTAGAAAATCCTTAATGATGATGGATTGTATGTATAACAGGAAGAATTCGAACTTACAATGTCAAAAAGACAAAAGAAGAAGGCCACTGTGGTCGAGGAGGATCCAGAAGTCGAAGTTGTCACCAAAATAGAATACATATACGAAGACACTAAGTGTATATCTTGTGTCGAACCTGAATACCAGTGGGGGGAGATTTACAGGTTGATCACCCACGGAGAAGTTCCTGACATGAGCTTGGAAGAAGAATCCATATATGCCAACATAGAGAGATATTCTCTTATGAAGATTGACACCAGACCAAAGTTGTTCCCATGCTCTGAAGTAATTGGTTGGATTCTTCCCTAGGCAGATGTAACAACAATGATTGTGGAGAATGTCAACAAACAGGGCTATGCTACTTATAGCCCAGGATATGTAGCCCTGGCTTACCACCTGCCTGAAGTGCAAGTATTTCTGTCGGACAATTGGTTGAAGAACGTTAGAATGGACCTTGTTGAAACTATGAAAAGAATGTTGTTATCTGGAAAGAATTTCAGAACCAGAGCAACAGGAGAGTATGATACAACGAGCTTAAGGGATCCATACAGGTTCATAGCTCTGATGCTTAATAGGATCTTTGGAAGAGCTCATGGCAGGTTCTTCAAGTTAGAGTGGGTACCCATCATTTTTCATGTTGCAACCCAGGGTACAATTTTCAACTAGGCCAGCCTTGTATCAAATAGTCTTTCAGCTTGCTTGGCCTCAACTTTGGGAAGAGTGGCCCAAAAGAGGTCTCAATTCTATATGAGTTCCATACTTGTAGACTGTATATTATGCAATCAGCCTTTACCTGGTCTCAGGTGTAGCTGGGATAGGGAAAGTATGCCTGTCTATTCTTCCTATAAACCATTGTGGACACACAAGTATCACAGCCATTACTGAGAAGTCTGTGAACACTTCATTATGCCATTATATACACTCATTTTTCTGAAAGAGTGTGATTGCATGTTAGAAGAGGCGCTGCAAGTAATTGAAGAATATGCAGACTACTTTCTGACTGAAGATGGCCTTTACTTCAGGATGTTTGGATGTTCAAGAGATCCTTCCCTGCTGCCCAAATACGCCATTGATTACATCATCCACAAGGAGGCAATGAGGCAGGTCTTCTTGGATGGCATAGGGAGCTTCTTGTTTGAGCATAAGAAGACTGCTTATCCTCCTTTTCCCTTCAAGTTAGGAAGTTACATGTTCACTAGGGTGAAGAAAGCTGATGAATTTGTGGAAGAATTAGAAAGGTATCATTTTGGAAAGATGCCATTCCATCGAAATGACTCCCATGGTAAAGTAGTAGAACATTGCAAAGAACACAACGTGCATTTTGAGTACACCCACCATTGGGATAGGGAAGAATCTGTCTTCCGCAATGCTCTGAATATGACATCCTTGAGGAGGAGGTTCAAGAAGAAGATAGTCACCAAAGGTGGGAAGGGAGATGAACATGCAAAACCTGAGGAAGAAGCCAAAAGAAGAAATGAGGAAGCCCGGAGATTGGCACAAGAAGCTGCAGGGTGGCTACACACAGAAGAAGAAGAAGAAGAAAAGGAAAGCTGTGCAAGAGGCAGAAGAATATGCAATGAAAAAAGAAGAAGAAAAGAAAAAGAAGCTAGATGAGGAGCTCCAAAAGCAAGAAGTTTAAAGGCTAAAGCTGACACAGACAGAGCAGTCAGCTTCTGAAACAGCTGCAGGGCAGACCCGAGACGTGGAGAACCTCGAGGTTCAGGACTCACAAGTACCTGCTACCAGCACACCCATGGTCCCCACACTCAAGCTAATCCCTTTTGTACAAAATAAAGGGGAAGAGATACCTGATTTCAATACTGTTTTCTATGACAAGGTGACCAAGAGAATAGTAAAGAGAATAGAAAGGAAGGTTGAAACAAGCGGTCTATCCGAGAAAATGATAACAGATACAGTCGTTGTACTTGGGACAGACTGAGATCCAAGATTCACCATCAGAGTAGGAGCTACATTACTCCAAGCTTCGGAGGATAATGTTGATAGGATTATGACAGACTTGGAGCTATCCAAGAAATCATCTGCTCAATTGAAAGACACCTTGAGGAAAGAGAGAGAGGAAAGAAATAGGCTGAAAAGGAAATATGAAGACATGCAGAGAGAGATGAAGTCTTCTAAGACTGAAATGCAAGTCCTCCAAGTGGAGAGACAAGTTAGAGAAACTGCACAAGAATTTCTGGAGAAGGTGCAGAAGGAATATCAAGAGCTAAATACAGAGATGAATGGCTGCTGGGAAAGGTAGAAGAACTAGAAGAGCAGCAAAATATCATCTTGGAGGCCAATGAGATGCACACCCAAGAACAGGAAAAGAAACATCAAGAGAAGATTTCTTCTCTAACAACTACTCTAGAAGAACAAGAGAGAAGGATTCAGGAGCATATTTCCTCTTTAACCACTGCTTTGGGGGGAAGCAAAGGAGAAACAGATCAGCCTCCAACCATTCAAAGAGCACGTGCTGGCCCAAAAGGCCAAGATTCTACAACTATAGACTACCATCGAAGAGGAGAGATGCAAGGTGCTGCAGATAGATAGCAGATTAGAGGAAATCCTAGAAACCTCCTCTTATTTCGTTGATAGATCTCAGGACGTCCTTGAAGTCCTGACTGCAAGAATGAAAAGGCTGGAAAACAATGAAGAAACTCCAGCCGAGCTGCCAGCAAAGAATCAACAGGCCCTCAAGCGGGATTATGACTTACTAGAATTTTCTATAAATAATGCAGAGGATTTCAAGAAAGCCGTTAAAAAGACGAAAGGAGCATACACAGAGTTTTTTAGAAGGCTCCTTATTACCTACAATCGGTGCCAAGTAGAGGCCGAACAGAGGCTTGAGGTTTTCCCGGACCACAACGCATTTGTAGACTTGTTGCAGAAGAGATATCAAGAAGAGGAAGCGAAAGTACAACATATTAAAGCCCTAGATGATCAGATCTTAAAGAAAGAAGTAGATCATTCAGCCATCAGTGTGCAACTTCTGGAGGATCAGCTTTGATTAAGTGCAGCCAGGATTGAGGCTATAAAGAACCAGGATGATAAGTTTGAGATCAACATCTAGTTTCTGGAACCTTGTGCCTTTGAAGGCATCGTTGCTGAAGCTTTGGCGTGGAAGAAGTTTCTAGACACCCAAGTGGGACCCTCCTCGTGAAGGATTGATCATTTTTTGTAATTTGTAACGGTTTTGTAAAAACATTAAGAAAAGTAAAACGTTGGGAGATGAAGAGTTGGGCAGCCCAATAGTATTTCCCTTTTTGTATAAATATAGAAGACTTAGAGGGGAAAAGGGGCTTTTTCCTAGTTATACACGTAAAACGATTTTGTAAGAAGAACTACTTTTTTTTGCAATAAAAAATTATTGTTTGCTTGTTGGAGAAAGATTGGTGGGACTTTCAAATGTTATGCTGTAGATGGTGGAAAGATGAACTATTTCATTTTTTAGCTTTTATCCATTAACCGTGAGATCGTTCTAACTCTTAGAACCCATGTTCTTGTTTAAATGATTTCTGGTTTATTTTGTGGAATTACCACCATGAGTAATGTATGCTTTTCATAAAACAATTGGCTATCTGATTGTTGAAATATCTTTAATTGTTTATGTGTTGTAGAAAGAAACACCAGCTACCTATAACTTCTCTTTATAATGCATGCACAATACACATTACTCATAATCAAGTTACAGTTTTCTCCCTGGGGATAGATAGATAGATAGATAGATAGATAGTTTTATTTTATTACTGCGTATGTGATAGAGATGCTTGTGATTTCTAAGACGAGAGGTAAGAACCTGCGCATCACATTGTGAATGCTCTTTGCATCCTTATCACCATGCATGGTTAATTAGGCATATGTACATCGTACTTAAATAAAAAATACAAAAATACACGGTGGACTGGGCCGCAACTGGTAAAACCTTTGTTTTTTTTACTTTGACCTAAAATAGCCGGACCGCAAACTGGACAGATTCCCCATACCAAACAATCACGGGCTAGTTGGGAACGTTGACTGGGGAGAATCCATTGCTGTTGTTGCCTACGATTTTCCGGGCCTCAACAGATTGCATTTAGGGATTTGGAATTACCTTCATATTCACCTAGTTCAACTGTGTTTGTAGGGTATTGGTTTCCTATCTTAAGATCCTTTTTAATTGCTTCCCAAACCTTCCATCCCAAGAACATTAGGTGAGACCTCATTCTTACACTCGAGTAAGCATAATTTTCTCAGGTAAATAGTGGAGGTTTGTTAGTGGCCAATCCTTCTTGTTTATCCATTGTAACTATTGGATGGGATCTACCTTCTAGTGGTTAAATTGTTTTGAAGGAACCTTATCTGATACCAATTGTTGGTTTATCCCACAATACTTAGTTGGGGGGGTGAATTAGTATTGTCAGTTTTTACTTTCAACTACATGAAATCCGCAATCAAGACACAGATTTTATCGTGGAAATATCAAGAGAGAAAACCACCAACACAAACTCATTAATAAGATGAATTTACAAAATTGTTTATCTGCTGCAAAATAAAGGATGCAAAACACACCCTAGGTTTTTCCTGCAACTACATACTAGGATGCTACAACACCCCTATGGTTTTCTTCCTGCTTCAACAGACAAGGATTCTATGACACCCTATTCTCTAGCTACAAATAGAAGGAAGCTTCAACCCCTTGCAAACCTATGGCCTCCCCTAGCACCACCCTACCACAATATACTGATTTTATTAGTCTTTTTAGAATAGTTGAAAAACTATTCCTTTGGACTCTATCATACTTACTAACAAAGACACTTAACTCTTTACAGATTTATTTAATAAATACCCTTTACCTATTTCTAATCAATGCATCTCTCCATAGTTGCGCTCTTTCATTTTGGATCGCCATTGTTCACTTACAGACACAACGAATCATCATCTAGCCTCTCAACCATCACATCATTACAACAAAGAAATCATTTCATTTCTTCCCACAGCTCTGAATTCATTTCCGCAGCCTCGTTCATCTTTTTAAGGTGTTTCCATGATCTTCTTCACCATATACATTCTGGACAGTTAATCTTCTCTACCGATTTCTTTATAAATCGTATTTCTACACCAATGTTCTTTTTGAACGATTTCCTACCATTGATTTTCACCGGGTTTTTCCCTTGATTGTTGAACTCCAGATTACGGAATGTCGATTGTCTGCTTTTTCCTTTCCGTAAACTCCTTTCCACACTGTGAAATGAAGAATTCGGTTTTCAACCATTGATATTCATCAGATTTCTTCTTGATCGTCGATCTCCAGATTGCGGGATACAGGATGTGGGATGTGATATTCCCTCAAATCGTATCTCGACTTTACGCAAGCTTTCTTCCGCACCATCGATCTCTCACGGAGTCTTTCTTATCCTTCTATCTTTCGGATTGCAGGTTGTGGACTGTGGGTTCATAAAATATTTCAACGTTACTTCTGCAATTTCGTTTCCGAATTTTTTTCTTCTGCACCATCGATCTCTTTTAACGGAACTAATCTAATTCGTTCGTATTAGAATGTGAATTCCATTTAGATATTCAAGCAGAGAGTTATGATAATGTTTGCAACAATTGAATGGAGAATGAACATACAAACTAATCAAAACAAACCACATAGGAAATGAACAAGTATTGCTCAGGAATTTACAGTATATTCATCATAATAATATCCGGTGTTACAATAGTTTACATAGGAAAGATTTTGAATGCATGAGTAATGGATTTGAATCCTCCAAGTGGATATGACTGTATCTAACTGAATCTCTAACTCAAGGTCTCTCAATCAATATTGAAGTTCAAATAGACAATTCCTTGATGACCAATGACTCCAACAACCACTGACAGCTAGTTAACTCAATGCAACTGAGTGTGGTAGGTAGGAAAAGTGCCCCTCCCCATGCAACCATGCATTATCTATGCATTAGTAGTGCTATCCTAACTGACTATGAAGTAATTGAATGTAACTGGGGGCTAACTAAGACTAACTAGTGCTAAATCCAATTAACTGAAGTAGGTTGGTGTCGGGACTCCCAATGACTCCTAAAATGTAGGGATTGGTCTAGGGGGTGTCCTAACTAATGAATGCACATGCAGTAAGTGGCAATTAACCTCTAGTAGTATAACCCATAATTCAATAACTGGTACATGTGGTCCCATTGGGCCAAGTGGACCCAATTAATTAATTTAAAGTTCCTAAGTTAGGAAATAATTAATCTAATAAACATTTTACCAAAGGAGGATTAATAATCCTAACACCCCCCCTGAATCCTAACTTGGACAAATGTGGGCCCTGGAAACAAGACCATAGGTCACCCAAATACAATATAGAAGATAACAAAAAATGCTACTTGATACAACTGAGGAAATAGGGGAAAACCTCATGGGAAACCCCCCCCTAAAAAATAAGCAGGAAAATAGCAATCTGCAAGTTATCTTTAGAAGAAAGAAGATTCCTTCGTAGAAAAATAACTTGAGAAAAACACTGCTGCAAAAAATTGCAGCTCTATGCAGCAGCATGTTCCATCAGTGGACCTCTCAATGTACTTATGAACTGATGACTCTGTTTGGTTTTGCTGGATGGTGAAGGTAGGGAATGACTCAAATCTCTGCTTCTATGGGAAATGTAGCTAATCATTCTCCATCATCAAGTAGCACCGACTTGGAACTTTACTGAACCATTCTATAGAGAGTGAATATGCGAGGGATAGTGCAGCATGCTCCTTATGATACTGGGACCTAGTTATTCTTCTATCTTCTAGAACTCTAGTACCACTTCTAGCTCCATCAAAAAGCTTTTGAGCCCATCTGGGTTTAGGCTTCTGATTAGGAATGGGTACTGGATCTGGATCTAGAATATCTTGAGATTCAGTCTCAATAATAGGATCATGTTGTATTTGATCTTCTTCATCTGAATCTGAAACCTGTAGTGCATCATTATCATTATCAAAAATAGGTGGAGAAATAGTTATACCTTCCTGTACTATTAGAGGAGTATCATGCAACTGATCTTCTTCAAATTGGACACTTCTTTCAATGAAGAATATTCTAGTAGCAACCTCCATTATTTTGTAAAATTTTGCATCTTCTACATATCCCAACATAATGCATTCACTACTTTGGGCTTGGAAGGCCTTCCTCTTGTCAAGTGGTATCCTAACCCAAGCTTTCGAACCAAAAACTCTCAGATGAGAGACATTGGGCTTATACCCATGTAGTGCTTCGAATGATGTGAACCCAACCACTCACTTGTGGGGCACCCTATTCTGCAAATATGAAGCACATTTTACTACTTTGGCCCAAAGAGAAGGAGGTAGATGCTTGCCATGGAGAAGGCATGTTTCCATCTCTTTCAGTGATCTGTTCTTCCTCTCAGCCACACCATTTTGTTGTGGTGTGTATGGAATTGAGTGTTCCATTTGAATCTTCTCTGATTCACAGAAATTATGGAAATCTCTATTAACAATTCTCCTCCTCCATCAGATCTTATTAACTTGATCTTCTTATTGAAACCGTTCTCAACGATAGCTTTAAAAATTTTAAAAGTCTCAAAAAATTCTAATTTTTGTTTCATGAAGTAGATCCAGTAGTACCTAGAACAATCATCAATAAAGGTTAGGAAATACCTTCAACCATTAATGGAGTTTATGGGCATACGTCCAGGACATACTCCATCAGAATTTTGGATGGAGGGAAAATCTTCAACCATGTTATCAATGTGGAGTTGCTTCAGATATTTGAAATTGAGATGGACAAATCTCTCATGCCAAATATTGTTGGTGTTGATAGGACAATAAAGTTGTAATAGGAGAAACAAGTAAGAAATGTGAAAACTCATAAGCTTTGGTAGAGTGATTTGCAATGCCTTTCGCTACAAGCTTTCCAGTGGATTTTTTTGTAATCTCAACTGAGTGTTAATCGAATGTGACCCTCTTGGGAGAGCTTGTATCAATCATATGGTAAACAGATAATAGCATCAAGGGAGGGAACATATAACACACTCTTGAACTCACCATGATTCGCTCTAACTAATCCCCTTCCTTCTGCTGGAATATGGGAATCATCTCCCATCTGAATATTAGGCCCCTTTGATAGTGAAAGAGTAGAGAAGTATTCTTTGGAGGCAACCATGTGGTTGGAGGCTCCAAAATCTATAATGTAGGTTGAGGATGGAGAGAGAGTTGCTTTCAAAGCATGACACCTTTTGACATTTTCTTTCGGTGCTTATTCATGGGGCTTCTTTTCTCTTGGAGGAGAAATGTTGTGTTGCTTGAGAAGAGCGGTCATCTCATCAAGTTGCTTCCTCATACAATGTTCTTTAATATGGTATCCCTTTTCACAATAATGACATAACTTCTTTTCAAAATTCTTCTTCTTAGATACGAAGGCCCCTTCTAAAGATTGCTGATTTGGTTTAGGCTTCGAATCAGCTTCCTTTGGCTCCTTCATCTTTGATTTCCCTTTTGCTTGCACTTTGGAAGAGTCAATAACCAATAGATCTTGATCTTTGGAATTCTGGGAGACTACCATTCGAATCAATTTGTCTTGTTCCTTTATTAAGGACTCGGAAAATGAATCTAAAGAAGGAATTTTACAATCAGGAAAGCTTTCCCGCTTGGAATGAAACCTAAAGACATATACAGAGTACTTAGGACCTAGTTTTCTGAGTATGGAAAGGACATTATGCTCATCCTTCCTCTCTATCCCGCACTATCTGCATTGGAGCACTAGATACTTGAATTTGGAGAATAATTGCTCAATAGTCTCGAAATTGTTGGGATGTAAAGATACCAACTCATTCTCCAGAATGTGTCCCCGAAGCTCATATTATTTGTTAAACAAGCTATCAAACTTCTCCTAGGCTTCTTTGGGAGTCCTCAATCCTTCTATATGAAAGAGGAGATCTCTAGAAATATAAGTACATAAGTACCCAAATGCTTCATCACAATATTTTAGGAGTGTGTTCCACTCTAC
Organism: Pseudotsuga menziesii; assembly: GCA_001517045.1. Taxonomy (NCBI): domain Eukaryota; kingdom Viridiplantae; phylum Streptophyta; class Pinopsida; order Pinales; family Pinaceae; genus Pseudotsuga; species Pseudotsuga menziesii. The sequence goes on along the minus strand of LPNX010046658.1, from coordinate 331,420 downwards.
CGGCTGATGAGGCTCAACCTCCCATCCATGTATGATCCTGTGGTAGCCATGATTGCATAAGGCCAACTGCATATCAATCCTCCAATCAAGGTAATTGGAATTTGTGAGGATCCGTGGTTCAGGAGTTTGAGAACTCATAATTGTTCTAGTTGGAAGACTGCAAATACTTCTCTCAAGCTACGTAGCACCTATCAATTTCACTGCAATAACACACTAAAACATATGAACTATTAGAATCATGATTTTCCTCCCAGCATGAACATGTTTTTAGGGTCTGTCATGCCCTCTCCACTGCTCTAAATAAATCTAGATCTAGAGAATCATCATAGGGGACTTCTGTGGAAACCCAACTACTTCTAATGTTCGATGGGGAAAAACAAGCATGAAACCTACTTGAGAAGGCTTTAATACAATATTATAATTTGAATTCCATTTAGATCTTCAAGCAGAGAGTGCTGATAATGTTTTCAGCAATTGAATGGAGAATGAACATACAAACTAATCAAAACAAACCACACAAGAAACATACAAGTATTTCTCAAGAATTTACACTATATTCATCATAATAATATCTAGTGTTACAATAGTTTACATAGGAAAGAACTTGAATGCATGAGTAATGAATTCAAATTCTACAAGTGGATATGATTGTATCTAACTGAATCTCTAACTCAAGGTCTCCCAATCAATATCGACATCCAAATAGACAACTCCCTGATGACCAATAACTCCGATAACCACTGACAGCTAGTTAAATCAGTGCAACTGAGTGTGGTAGGTAGGAAAAGTGCTCCTCCCCATGCAACCATGCATTATCCATGCATTAGTAGTGCTATCCTAACTAATCGTGAATTAACTGAATGTAACTGGGGGCCGACTAAGACTAACTAGTGCTAACACCAATTAACTGAAGTAGGTTGGTGCCGGGACTCCCAGTGGGTCCTAAAATGTAAGGATTGGTCTAGGAGGTGCCCTAACTGATGCATGCACATGTAGTAAGTGGTAGTTAACCTCTAGTAGTGTTCCCCGCACTTCAATGATTGGTACATGTGTTCACATTGGGCCAAGTGGACCCAACTAATTAATTTATGGTTCCCAAGTTAGGAAATAATTAATCTAATAGACATTTGACCAACGGAGGATTAATAATCCTAATAGTTCGATCTTGATATTTTGCGGAACTTTGTATTTTCTACCTAACTATCGGAATTAATCCTTAATCGTCGAATCTAGTGTGGGACTAATATAATCCATTCAATCTTGATTGTTTCGGAACTTCATCCTTTCGCCTATCTTTTTTGAAACTGATCCTTAATCGTTGGATCTAGGGAGGGACTAACCTCTATCGTCCAATCTTAATCCTTCGCAGAACTTTATCACTTTGTACATGTTTAACCTCTGTGCCAGTTCATTCAGCAACAACATTGGATGATCTATCTCATTCGTTCAACTTGCTATAGGATTATCTGTTTTTCATTCACCCTACAACCTACAACCTGTAGCAGGGTTATTCCTTTGTTATTCTGGATACCTGCAACCTTCAGCCTGCCGCCATATCTTTGAATTTTGATAATTGATTTGAAATCAATGACAATTAATTTAATCAACAATATCCCCCTTTGGAATTGATGATGAGATCTTTAATAATTCCCCCCCTTTGACACCAATGACAAAGAGACCTCTCTGTCTGATAGCTCCCCCTATCATCATATTTCCCCTTGAGATTGTGCTTCCTTATTTTAGTGATTTTGTAAAGGAATGAATCCCATCTTCTATCTAAGATTCTCAAAGGCTTCCTTAGATAGTGGTTTGGTGAAAATGTTAGCAATATGTTCCTTTCTGTCCATGTATTCTAATCTGATAGCTTTTTGAGATACCTATTCTTTTAGATAGTGATACTCGATTCATATATGTTTTTTCTTCAAATGTATGATAATATTTTTAGACATATTTATAACACTAGTGTTATCATAATTGATCACTATTGGATGTTCATATTTTACAAGTAAATATTCTAGGGTTTGTTTCATCCAAATAACCTGAGTGCAACATGATGCGGCAACAATATATTATGCTTTTGTTGTAGAGAGTGAAATGGAGGATTGTTTTTTACTTGACCATGATACTAAATAATTTCCCAGAAAGAATGTTGATCCACTAGTCTTTTTTCAATCATCAATACTTTCTACCCAATATGCTTCAGTAAACGCTTTCAAGGTAAATTCTTGTCTTTTTGGATACCATAAACCATACTCCATGGTACTTTTTAGATTTTTAAAATTCATTTTTCCTGTCGTTACATGTGTTTCTTTGGGAGCTAACTGGAATCTAGCAACCAATCCAATAGCTTGCATCACATCTCATCTTGTGGTTATCACACATAGCATACCGCCAATCATGCATCTAAACATGGTATGAAGGCTACTTCCAAAGACTCATCATCCTTACTTAACTTGCAACCAGTGACCTTGGAACTACCGCCAGGTTTGGAATCTGACATTTTAAACTTTTTCAACATATATTTGATGTGCTTAGTTTGATAAATGAAAATTCCTTCATCTATTTGGTAGACTTGAAATCCCAAGAAGAATGTCAGTTCACCCAACATTGACCTTTCAAATTCTTTCTTCATTTCAGAGGCAAAGTATAAACTTAGTATTTGAATATTGTTTCCAAAAATGATATCATCCACATAGACAACAACAATGATCATATTTTTATCTTTGATTTTTAGGTAAAGATTACTTTCAGTGACTCCTCTTTTAAAACCTTCATGTTTCAAGTAGCTATCTAGTCTTGAAAACCATGCTCTTGGAGATTGTTTAAAACCATTGAGTTCCTTTTTCACTTTACAAACATATTCTTTGTTTTCAAACAAGAGAAACCCTTCAGGTTTTTCAATATACACTTCTTCTTCTAGTTTTCCATTCAGGAATGTAGACTTGACATCCATTTGATATGCTTTGAATTTTTTATGGCATGATAGTGCTAAAAACATTTTTATTTCTTCAAGTCAAGCTACAACAGCATAAGTTTCTTCAAAATCAATATCTTCCACTTGGGCATACCCCTTACAAACCAGTCTTGCTTTGTTCCTTATGACTTTTCCATCTCGATTAAACTTGTTTTTGAAAATCCATTCGGTTCCTACAATGTTCTTATCTTCAGGTCTTGAGACAAGTTCCCATGTCTCATTTTTATCAATCTAATCTAGTTCTTCATTCATGGCTTTGACCCATTCATCACTTTTGTTGGATTTTGTAAAGTTCTTGGGTTATACTATTGAGAATAGGGCTTGTTCCACATTTGGTAGTTGTCTTCTTGTGTTGACTCCAGCATTTTTATCACCCATGATATGCGACTCTGGATGATCCTTTTGTACCCTTCTAGAAGGTGTTTTAGTATCAGATCTAGGGAATTATTCATCATATTCATGTTTGTATTCCTTCTCTTTGTCTTCTTCTTCGTTATGAATGATCTCCTCCTTTTGCAAGTCTTTTATTTCATCCTCACATGTATTTTCAATACTGTCAAGATTTTTCTCTTTCCTTGGTTTTATATCATCTACTTTCACATCAGCACTTTCTACAATTTTATGTAACCTTTTATTGTAACACCTATATTCTTTTTCGGTGGATGAGTATCCTAAAAATATTCCATCATCATTCCTAGAGTCAAACTTTCCATGGTCATCCTCATTTATTTTGATGTAATAGTTACTGCCAAACACTTTAAAATATTTTACTAAGGCCATTCTTACATACAACAATTCGTAGGGGATCTTATCCTTAATCACTTTGAGTTTTCCTCTATTAATTATGTACATAGTTGTGTATACAACGTCTCTCCAACATGAATTTGACAGTTTTGCTTCATTGAGCATAGTTCTAGAAGCTTCTTGGAATGTTTTGTTTTTCCTTTCAACAACCCCATTCTATTAAGGAGTTTTTGCAGCTGAAAATTGCCTCTTAATTCCATGACCTTCACATAACTCATTGAACTCATTTGAGGTAAATTATCCCCCATTATCTTATGTAAGATGCTTGATTTTCATACTAGACTCATTTTTAGCGATTTCCTTGAAGCTTTTAAATTTTCCAAAGGTTTCTGATTTTTCTTTGAGAAATGCCATCTAGGTCATCCTTATGTAATCATCAATGAGCAACATGAAATAGTGATATCCTTGTAGAATTTTAGTCCTAGTTGGTCCACAAAGGTCTGTGTGTATTATTTCCAGAGGGCGTGAGGTTATATGTCTTTTTATTTTAAAACTAGCTCTTGTTTGCTTCCCATGTTAACAATGTCTAAACACAGAGTGTAGAGGAACTATAATTTTAGGTAGATCTCTTACAACTTCCTTCACGCTTATTTTGGCAATATTGTCAAAACTTAAATGTCCCAACCTTTTGTGCCATAACCAACTTTCATCTACCATACTTAAGTAACCTTTGTTTTCATTTACCACTTTGCATACATGATTTGTATTTCTCATAGTAATGCAAACAACCTTTCTTGATTTCTTATTCTTGTTTTAACATTTTTCTGAGTCAAAGATACAAATGTTTCCTTGGCCGCATGTTTGACTTACACTGAGAAGATTAGGCTTGAGGTTTTCAACTAGCAAAAAATTTTCTTCTTTTCTCTTGTTGTTGACAACAGTTGTTCCTTTGTCGATTATTTTGGAGGACAGGCTGTCTCCAAAAGTGAATTTTCCCTTATTATCTTTTAGTGTTATGAATTTTCTTGGGTCACCAGTAATATGTTTTGAACAAAAACTATCCAAGTGCCATAATTTTTGGCTTTCAGTTGCACATAAGGCAATCATGTAAGTTTCATTTTCTTCCTTTTCTCTCCAATATCTATTTTGTTTGGTGTTCTGAGATTTGTTTGCAGCAATATTTCTTGTATAAGTCTTCAGCTTACAATCTCTTGCCATATGTCCATGGTTATTACACTTATGACATTCTATGTCATATTTTTGGAGTAGTTTAAAAAGATTCGTATTTCCCTTCAACTTATTACTTGATGATTTCTTCTTGTATCCAGAAACCTTTCTTTCAGTTCTGCAATTTAATGCTGTATGACCAAAATTATTACAAGAATAGCAATGACCTAAGAATATTGCTATATATCTATTTGTCTCTTTGGTGCTATATTATTTCTATTTTTATCCTGAGAAATTAAGCCTGCTTTCTTACTTCCTTTATTTTTAGCTGGATTCTTTAGTACCTCAGCATAGATTTTCTTACTTCCTTCTTGATTTGTGACAGGAAAACTCTCTGGCTTCTTTTCTTTAACAAACCCCAATCCAGATCTATCACTTGATTGTCTTTGGCTACTCAGAATGTCATCTAGAATCCTTAAGCTATTCTCAAACATTGACTTGATAGATTCTTCATCAAGCTTTCTCTTGAATTGCATGATTTCTTATGCAAGCTTTTTAGACTCATGTATTCTTCTTTTGAGTTGTAGAGTTAGGTCCTCCTCAACCTTTTTAGCATCTAGAAGTTGAGCTTCCAACTGACTGATGATAATATTTGACTGTCTGTTCTTTTTCCTACATTTCTCAAGTTCTTCAAGGGTGCTAACAAGTTCATATCTTAGGTATACTTCTCCTTCTATATCTGAGTCACTATTTTAGACTTGAGTATATAGACCCATAAATAAAACTTTAGTTTATTCAACTTCACTTCCATCTAGATCTTCACTATATTCTATGGTGTACACAATTTTCCTTTTCTCATAGGGTTTTTTTTATTTCCTGGTTTACCCCTTTTGAATTTTGAAGTTTCCTTTTCTTCATTCTCATCTTGTTTAGTGTAGGTGCATTTAGTGGCAAAATGTCCAATCCTTCCACAATTAAAACATTTTAAAGGTAACTTCTCCTTGTATTTTCCTGTCCCTCTCTCAAGTTTATTAATGAAAAAGGATTCCTCCTCATTTGGTTTTTCTGATTGATTTTTTAAGGAGTATTTAAAATCTACTTCCCCTTTTGAAGATCCATTTTGTCCTGTTCTCATCTCATATGCAGTGAGAATTCCATGCAGCTCATCCATTGTTACCTTTTTAATATCATCTGGTTCTTCCAAGGTAGATACCTTTGGGATATACCTCATTGGTAATGTTCTTAGTACCTTGATTACCACTTCATATTCTTTTAATTTTCCTCCAAGCCCTTCGATTGCATTAACAAATTCATCTAGACGAAAAAGGTATTCACCAATATTCTCTTCTGCTTTCATTTTAATACTTTCACATTGACCTTTATATGTTTGAAGTTTGGATTCTTTGACCTTAGATTCTCCATCATATATTATTTTCAACTTGTCTGAAGCTTGTTTGGAAGATGTGCATTGCATAACTTTAGTAAATACTGAGTGTGTTAAACCACCCAAGGTTGCATTTAGGTCTTTGGCATTGCCTTCATATTGGCCTAGTTCTACTGTGTATGTAGGGTATTGGTTTCCTATGTTATGTTCTTTTTCAGTTGCTACCCAAACCTTCCATCCCACGGAAATCAGATGACACCTCATCCTTACACTCTAGTATGCATAGTTTTCTCCTATAAATAATGGAGGTATGTTAGTCATGTCCAAGCCTTCTTGTTGATCCGTAGTGGCTTTATAAAGGATCTACCTTCCAGTGGTTAAACTGTGCTGAAGGAACTTCCTATGATACCAACTGTTGGTTTATCCCACAATATTGAGAGGGAGGGAGGTTAATTAGTATTGACTCTTAATTAATAAAACACACAATAATCAACAATTAAAACATAGTTTTTATCATAGAAACCTCAAAGAGAAAACCACCAACACAAACTCATTAATAATATGAATTTTACAAACTTGTTTATCTGCTACTACAGAAATGATGCAAAAAACACCCTAGGTTTTTCCTGCAACTACAAACTAGGATGCTACAACACCCCTATGGTTTTATGCATGCTTCAATACACAAGGATGCTATGACACCTAGTTCTCTAGCTACGATTGGAAGGAGGCTTCGAACCCCTGCAGACCTATGGCCTGCCCTAGCACCACCCTGCCACCCTATTCTGATTTTCTCAGTCTTTTGGAACATTTTTAAACTATTCACTTTGGAATTTGTCGATCTTACTAACAAAGACACTTAATTATTTACACATTCATTTATTTAAATACCCTATACCTATTTTGTATCAACGCAACTCTCCATAGTTGCTCTCTTTTGTTTTGGATCACGAATGTTTATTTACAAACACAACCAATCATCATCTACCTGTTCAACCATCACATCACTTCACTAAAGGCAACGTTTCATTCTTCCCATAGCTCATAATTCATTTCTGCAACCCTGTTTATCATTTTTTAGTGCATTTGTAATCTTCTTCACTAGATACAATCTTGACATTTGACCTTTTGTCTAGATCTCTTCAGACCCTTGATCTATTCTACAAATTTCCTTTTTTAAATCCTATTTCTACACCATGTTTCTGTTTCAATGATTCCCCACTATTTATCTTCATATAGCTTCTTCGTGAGCATCGATCTCTATATTGCGGGATGCGGGATGTTGATTTTCCTCTTTTTCCTTTCCACAAAATCCTTTCCACACTACGAAATACGGAAGTCATTTTTACACCATTTATGTTCATCAAGCTTCTTCTAGATCGTCAATATCTAGATTGTGGGATGCGGGACACGAGATGTGATATTCCCTCAATTCGTATCTCGACTTTCTGCAAGTGTTAGATTTTTATCGTTCAAGATAGAATTATGATCTTAGGATCTTTAATTGAGAGAATAACATGCACAACAATAAAACACAAGAGACAAGAGACACAAAGAATTTTCCTCGGGGAAACCATAAAGGAGAAAACCCCACAACTTCCTCAGAGATAGAATGAGCACCAATGGCAGTAGTAAAACGCAAAAACATAAAGATGATATCCACAGCTTCTTTCTCTCTCTCTCACTTGAGAGAACCTCTCCTCTCTCACTCATGCGCCCCAATAAGTGAGTGTGTGTGTGATAAATAGAGAGGCTCACTCTCTATTTATATTCTTTCATTCACTTGAATCCCACTCCAACATGTCGGCCTCACTTAACAATTACTTACTAGAGCCGACATCTCTAGGAGTGTCTAATAACCCTAGTTCCCCACAACTTATGGGGATTTTTCCTCCTCTAACCAACAAGGAGGTTTATCCTTAAAAAAACAGTGGGGACTATTGCCCCGGCTTACAATGACTCACCTAGGGTTGAATTCTCTAGGATATTCTAATAACCCTAGGGCCCCACAACTACGGGGACTTTAACCCTTGACAAATAGGAGGGTTATCCACAATGACTTGACATGACTTTTTCACATTATATAAATTCCCAATCAGAACATCGGGGCATGACATGAGTCAATTACATTACAAACACATCCTGGAATAAACATCGGGGTGCAATACATAATATATACAAGTGAATACATTCTGAAGTTACAATTACATCAACACTCTCTCTTAACTAGGAAGGTATTCTCTTGACACAATTTATTAGCATAAGTATTCTTCTCTGTATTATCTGAATCATCGTCAAGTTCTAGTCATCTTCATCTTCAAGTCATCTTCATCTTCAGGTAATCTTCATCTTCAAATCATCTTCATCTAGATCTGGATCATCATCACTGGATCTAGATCATCACTCCATCTGGATCATCATCACTTGATCTGGATCATCATCACTGGATCTAGATCATCACTTGATTTGGATCGTCACTATTGGATCATCACTTGATCTGGATCATCACTACTAGATCATCATCAAGTCTGGATCATAACTTGATCTGGATTGTCACTGTTGGATCATCATCAAGTCTAGATCATCACTTGATCTGGATCGTCACTACTGGATCATCATCAAGTCTAGATCATCACTTGATCTGGATCATCATTGCTTGATAATCATCAAGTCTGGATCATCACTTGATCTGGATCATCATCAAAGCTAGATCATCATTGAATCATCATCATCATTACTACTTCTTCTATCTCAATCAAATGGTGCTATCTCTTCATTCTTCTCATCACAGGAAGTTATACAGAGCCAACCCTTTTTCATGCCGGTTGTAGGCCTAGCCTCCATGGAGGTCTTATTTAGTGCTTATATCTGACACTTAAGTCAAAACGGCCCACCCATCCCTTACATCTGACCTTATCTTGTCAGAAAGGCATGCCCAGCACTCACATCTGACCTCATCTTATCAGAAAGGCCCAGTACTCACATCTGACCATGTGTAAACACATCACTCTAGAATGGATCGACGCTTATATCTGACCATGTGCAAGCACACCGCATCGGAAGGGCTCTGCAATTACATCAGACAATGTCCGAATACACCGTATCGGAAAGGCTGAGCACTTATATTCGACCATGCTCGAAAGCACCGCATCGAAAAGGCTCAGCACTTACATTCGACCATGCTTGAAAGAACTGCATCAAAAGGGCTCTCAGTCCTAGACAGAGGATTCCTAGTAACTGACCAGGTGCCTCCATTCTCCTAGAGAATGGCATTAGCCCTTATATTTGATCAAGTGGGACACATCCCTTAATCACATCAGAATGGCCTTGCGCTCACATCCGATCATGTAATACTATATCCTACAGTCATATCAAAACAACCCTTAGTCCAAAACTAAGTTTTCCTGGTAACTAACCAGGAACCTCCATTCCAAGAATGGCATTTAGCCGTTACATCTAATCATGTAGGGACCAATCCTACAGTCACATCAGAATGGCTTAGCACTCATATCTGACATGGAAGGAACAAATCCTCTCACCATGACAGAATGGCTCATTTCTTACATATGACCATGGAAGGAACCTAATCCTCTCACCATGTCAGAATGATTCTTGGTCTCATCATTTCCCCTTGGAGGGAACCTTGATCTCGAGAACACCAAGCTTCTCCCTGAATTACTCAAACTTCACTTTGGCCATTTCTAGCATAGAATCGCATCAGGGTTGATTACATCCAAGGACAACCTGTCTCATCAGCTATGCTAGAAATCCTTCTTTCAAGAGATCTCGATTTGGATCACTACTCCTCTCTACATTATACAAAAAATGCAAGTCAGATCAACAAAATCAAATATTAGTTTTCAAAATAAACATACTACCTCCCAAATAGCAAGTGGCAAGATCTTTTGCCTTAGCTGTACTCAGTGCCATGCGGGACTCCATCCTGCCAAACCAAGAGATCACACTTGATCCCATACTCAGCCGTACCATTCAAGTACCTCACTGCATGCTTTGCAACCATCAGGTGAACATATCTCGATGTGTTCACAGCAAAGCAAATATCTGATCTCATATTAATCAGGTACATCAAGGAATAAATCATCCAACGCTACATCATGGCATCAATCGTCTCTAATGAAGCATCACTTAATAGCTTCATGTTTGATGCCATAGGTGTGGTCATGGAATTGCAGTCCATCATCATGAACCTCTTCAAAATATCTACTGCATTCTTCCCTTTTCCACACCTCCATGCCTAGAAAATAGTGCATCGACACATACCAAGAGCATCACTGATCTTCCACCTTGAACCTTGAAGCAAAGGTTGGAATCCGCTTCACTCTTAGTAAATCCTAGAGTCATCAGTAATCTATCCATCCTGTCATACCATGTCAAACCTCAGGATCTTCTGCAGTCACTCCCTCTGAAGCGGAGCATCATGCTCCCTCTGTCTTTCATACTCTTTGCAATGAAACATTCTATACCGGAGTGACAAGTCGCTTCCTCTTCTACTAATATTCTATGTATCCATCTAGGATCATTGGATACCAAGATCCTCTATCTTGAACTTTTTCAAAAGTTCTTTTTGCACCCATCTGTGAGCTTATCATCCTCTATATACTTTCATCTTCAACCTTATAGCAAAGGTTCAGGTCTTCATCAAGCTCCTCATGTATGTGTTATCCCATGCGTGTCTTCTAAGCTCGTACAAGGTCTTCTTTCATTTGCACACATGATTCTTTCTGTCATGTGTATTTCTAGTGGCTGCAAATGTCCCTTCGTAGTCTATCCCTCATGCTCCGAATATTGCCTTGTATCCCATGATGTTTCCATCTACTGCATGATGGAACTGCAAACTTCTCTTCAGTATCGATACTGCATCCTAGACATCATTCTTCTTGAATTGGTCTTCCCTCTCTTCTTATTTACTTCTTCATGGCTGAAAGGTTCTGCATTAATGATGTCATTGCATTCGTCATATTATTCTTCATCTTGAACTGTCATCTCTTGTTCTTTGGAACAAGTCTCATCCTTCTTTGCTTGTAGGTGAGTGCGATCTTTCCTACAAGTAAAATACATTAATTGTATGGTTAGAAACATTCCATAAGGTATATTCATAATAAAAATTATTATGCATAAATATATGATCATGCAACTACTTTAGCCAATACAACATCCATCCATATCTCATGGAAAATTTCTAGATGCCTTCCATCTCTACCAGGACAACATTGAGATTGTGCACTACTCCAATATGTCGGCAAAGAGGTTTCATTCTAGATAAGTAGCAATGGAGAGTTGTATAGCACCATGAGCTACTTACCCATCACATGCATATTAGTAGTATACTGTCATTAATGCAAACATTCTATCATGCATAATACATCAACTGAATATAAACAAATGCATAACAAAACAATATCATGAAATGACAAATGAATACTTATCTTTATTTGTTTCATGGGTAGACTCCTTCCCAAGCCTTCAGCTTCATCGTCTTCTTCATTCATAATATCATCATTTCTTATCCAAATGCTAAGATGGACAATAGGTTCTTCAAGAGTTGAGTCCTTCATATTCCCCATCACTTGAGGGATCTTTTTTCGACGGTGAAAGCTTCATCTTCAGTTGCTCCCATCTTCTTCCTCCCAAATTCTGTTGAAAGTAATCACTTCCTTCTGGCACACATTCCTCAAATGAATGAATCCCATGATCCTAGGAGACCATTCAAGGTGACTATCACCACTTCTGCATTCTCCACTTCTTCTTCTACTGCTTCAAGTTGTTATGCATTCTGGATCTTCACATTTTTCAACTATTTTCTCAAAGCCATATTCCGATTTATGTTCTTCCCTTTAAATAGATTGGTCAAGGAATCAAACATCTTCAGTGTCTTTAGGGAGGACACTTGTGGTACAAGTTGATCCATGATTGAATCAACAATTATCTTCTTGGCCTTGACCAAGTTCTTCTTGTGTAAGGCTTTGAGCCTCATCTCCCTCTGGAACTGAAACCTCTCTACTCATATAGGTTTCCAATTTATTTTATTTAGAGAGATCATATACATCCATGCTTGGAGGTTGTCAACTTCACCAAGCTTATCATCAAGCTCATGTGATAGATCACTTTGAAATGAGAACCTCAAATGAAAATAGCAAAATATTAGATCTTACCTATTTGAGGTGTCCGTCTTGGTTCTGGAGCTAGCTCATCTAGGGTTTGTCAGAGAAACCCTAATTTTCAAAACTTGGAATCTTTGAGATATGATTGGATAGAAAGATATATCTGCTGAAATATTGTAACTTCAAAGAATATTCTATATGTATCTTTTTGTGGTCCCCGAGGGTCCTATCGGGAGAACCACTTGTATTACTTTGTACCATGATGCTTCTAATTGGAAGAACTAATAAGAGTCATGAGGTAGTCCCCTCTAATTGTAAAGGTGGGTCATTAGCACCCTAGTGTGGTTAATTGAGCCCACATGTGTAACTCGAGCCTACATGACTAACTCGAACCTACATGTTGGATGAGTTAATTAAAGTGAACGGATGAATATAAATAGAGGTGTGGTGCTCCTCATTTGGAACACACACTCTCACTTGTGTAGCGCATTAGTGGAGAAGAGAAGAGTATTAGGAGAAGGACGATGATTAGGCTTTGATCTCCTTGTTGGTTTTATCTTTTATCTTTTGGGGCATCTATATTGAGGAAGCTTTTGCTGGGTTTTTCCGTTTAGGGTTTTCCCAGGATAAATATTTGTGTTCCTTTTGTATGGTTGTGTTTGTCTATCTTTCAGTGATCATGTTTATATGATTTTGTTATGAAAATGAAATGATATACTAATATCTAGCTTATAATATGAAAAAATCAACAATATCTCTTCAATTTGAGTTGTCCAATGTACTCCTTTTCTGAAAACAGTGGAGGGAAGCTCCTAGAACAAGAAGCCCTAGTTTTCCAATTTCTTCTGCAAAAATCCCTGTTACCGTTCTTGCGATATCTCCAAAATTACTGCTCCTCTATGTCTGAAACTTTGCGCTGAGGTAGACTCACATGTTCCTATCCCAACACCATAGGTTTTGTCGGAATTGGTTTCACCAATTGGGATTTATGATAATTTTTCCACGGTGACCTGTTACATGACTGTTCAGAATAGTGAAGTTGTACGGACTTCCATATCTCACTGTTTCATCTTCTGGGTATGAACTTTGGAGCACAGAAATTATATTCTATTCCATTTCTGGAAGATCTTTGATAATTTCATTTTGACATTTGTAGACCAATATATATCTATTCTCCTCAGGTGTCCTATTTAGGGATGAATCTTGGAAGAGGTTGGAACCCTAACTTGGAGGGATCATATCTCCCAGAATATAATGAATAGTGAGGCTGAATTTTGGACACAGTGTAAATAAGGACTTTATCTTTGGCCTATGAAATTTTCAGCTCCTGAGGCTTTTCCAATCCTGAGATATAGCGAATGTACAAAAACGTATTTGTTTTAGTATTTTAGGGTTTTTTTAGCTCGGGGTCAAACTAGGGTTTGACTTTCCCATAGTTTCACCCAAACAAAAATATTGATCCAAGTCTCTAAAATTCGATTTTGATGATGAGAGCAATCCTATGTTGGGATCACTTAAAAATTCCTCTTCTGTAGAAAGCCCTAATTTCTCACACCAAAACTAAAAATGCTCAGAATCGAATTATGCTTCGACAGAAAGATGCAGCCCTCAATGGAGAGTCAACATAGCATACTTTTGCTGATGGATTGTGGAGAGATAGACCCAAAAATTAGTCATCCCTAGCTTCTACAACTCCATAATGTCATCTTCTCAGGTTATCTCTGATACCATGTTAGATTTTTATCATTCAAGCTAGCATTATGATCTTAGGATCTTTAAGTGAGAGAATAACATGCACAACAATAAAACACAAGAGACAAGAGAGACAAAGAATTTTCTTCAGGGAAACCATAAAGGAGAAAACACTACAACTTCCTCAGAGATAGAATGAGCACCAATGGCAACAGTAAAACCCAAAAACATAAAGATGATCTCCATAGCTTATGTCTCTCTCTCTCACTTGAGAGAAATTATCCTCTCTCACTCATGCGCCCCAATGAGTGAGCATGTGTGTGATAAATAGAGAGTATCACTCTCTATTTATATTCTTTCATTCACTTGAATCCCACTCCAATATGTCGAACTCACTTAACAATTACTTACTAGAGCTGACATCCCTAGGAGTGTCTAATAACCCTAGTGCCCCACAACTTGTGGGGACTTTGCCTCCTCCGACCAACAAGGAGTGTTATCCTTAACACAATAGTGGGGACTATTGCCCCAACTTACATTGACTCACCTAGGGTCAACTTCTCTAGGATATTCTAATAACCCTAGGGCCCCACAACTGTGGGGGCTTTAACCCTTGACAAATAGGAGGGTTACCCACAATGACTTGAAATGACTTGTTCACATTATAGAAACTCCCGATCAGAACATCGGGGCTTGACATGACTCAATTACATTACAAACACATCCTGAAATAAACATCGAGGTACAATATATAATATATCCAAGTGAATACATTCCAAAGTTACAATTACATCAACAGCAAGATCCTTTCCACAAGTTCCTTTTAGCAAGCTTCTTTCCGCAACATTTCTTCTACACCGTCAATCTCTTGTGGAGTATTTCCTGACCTTCGATCTTTTAGATTGTGGGTTTCAGACTATAGGTTCATAAAATATTTAAACTTTACTTCCGCAATTCCCTTTCTGCATTTTTTTCTTCTGCGCCATTGATCTCTTTTAACAGAACTAATCTTAGTCGTTCGATCTTGATCTTTTACGAAAATTTGGATTTTTCACCTAACTGTTGGAATTAATCCTTAATTATCGGATCTAGTGCGAGACTAATATAAGCCGTTCGATCTTGATTGTTATGGAACTTCATCATTATGCCTATATTTTGCAAAACTAATCCTCAACCACTGGATCTAGGGAGGGACTAACCTCTGTCGTCCAATCTGAATCCTTCACGGAACTTTATCACTTCGTACATGTTTAAAATATGCGCTAGTTCATTCAGCGAAAAAATTGGGTGATCGATCTCAGTTGTTCAACTTTCTATAGGGTTATTCGTTTTCCATTCACCCTTCAACCTGTAGCAGGGTTATTCCTTTGTTATTATGGATACCTACACCCTTCCTTCTACCACCATGTCTTTGACTTCTGATAACTTATTTGAAATAAATGACAACTAATTTAATCAAAATATCCTATACCTTTGATGCTCCTTCATCTCCCATTTTCTCACCCCTGGTCCCCCTTTTATGACTGCTCGTTATTTTGGGTATGTTGCTGCTATAGCAACAACCTTCCCTCTTGCTTCATTTTCTACCCTAATTGTCCCTTCCTTAAGGCTGCTACAACCTCGATCCTTTATGACATCCCTTCCTATCTTGTAGGGCTTCCCTTACAGTGGCATCCCTGCCATCCACCCATACCTTGTCTTACCTCAGACATCTCCTAACACCTACACACAATAATTGACAAATGGTTAATAATTACATGTAGCAAGTTTGGGGTGTGAAGACAACATAAACACTTAGCTGGAGTATTTTATGTGTATAGTTGATTCGATGTAAAGTACTGAAATATCACTATGCTACTATACTTTCTAAACCCACATAGTATTCCACTAACCACATGTATGCACCTTTACTTTAGACTTTGTTATTGTTAGTTAGTTAATGAAAAATATGGGATCATGTTGATTTTATAATGATTTTATAAACACTTGAGTGATCACTGATACATACTATTGTACGTTCTTTAATACTTGAAAACTAGTGATTATTTCTTATGAAAATATCATCATTGCTGTTGTTATGAACCATCATCAAAACTTTATATGATAAGGCTGCACCATATGGCACTTATGCTGCTATACTAATACTATTGTTATTTACTAAGATGACCAACTTCTATTTCTTGTACTATTGTACTAAATACCGATATACATATTCAATTTGTTCAACATTTGAGTAAAGAACAGTTGTCATAAGTATATCCATAAATAATATGTTATGCTCTATATGCTCGTTTTGGGATTAGTAAATTATTGTGAATTTATTGTATTTATTATCACTCACATAGGAAGTATTTGGATATGTGACTCCTTCATACTTTCTCATAGAATGGTTTCCCTTCTCATTATATAATTAACTCCATTTGGAACTAATCACTGACAATCCTCAAAATAAGATATATTTTTGTGTCTTAGTGTCTTTTCAAATTCGTAATAGTGCTCTCCCCTAGGAGGCTTATGCCTTAGAATTATTTGGGAGGATCTGACTAAGGTGACAATGGTCTCTTCATCCCCACATGCTTATCGGTGGCATGGACTGTCATTTCAATCGATAACATTTTTGGCGTCGTTGACGAGGACCCTCAAATTTGTTGAGGTGACTTATCCGAGCAAGAATGGCAGTGTTGGTAAGTCTTGAGTATTTGTTTATATGATTGCATATATTTTTCTAGAAAATACTAACTGCAGGCTTATTCAACAACTCAAAAAAGAACTCATACCACCCCATTAATTAGGTACACCCTTGTTTTTTTTAGTACTTTGGTGATATTTGTTTAACTAACATAGCAGGTCTCTCCTGATGACTCTGATCAAAGAAAAATAAATAAGTGGTCTAAAAATACAAGGAATCTTGAAGAAATGGAATCCAATTACGAATTATGGATGGATATACTGGATTTATCGCACATCCTAGGTTTTCCACACAAGTTTTCCATTCAAGATGACGAGAAGGCATTTTTCCCATTGTTTCAGCAATACAAGTACAATGCAACAATAGTACATGTGAAAGAATTCATGCAAATCCTCTAGGAAAGCAACATTGTACACAAAGACATTAGAAATGGGCTCTTTTTTCTATCTATTCACTTATAAGACAACTTGTCTGTTAGGAATTGGTATGAGGGTTTTCTTCACAAAATTGTTTCTTCACTCAGGCAGTTCATCGATGCATTCAACATGGATTTGGATTATTATATCGAAGAACAAGAAATAAAGGCCATGATTGACAGTATATGGGAAGAAACACTGGGAAGCAGCCGGACATGAAATGATTTAAGTGAACGAATCAAAGATGATATTCCATTTGATTTTAAAGATCCTGATAATTCAACTTCTACTGAAATGGAAATAGGTTTCACTCCTCTTGATTTATCATACTTTCCAAGATATTCAGATGAGTTACGAAATATGTTCTAGCATGCCTTCAAGGGTGACCATGATAATTATTTGCATCATGTGGAATAGGTGATGACTTTGACTTAAAAATATGGTATTAAAGAAGAAGAATATGTTTACATGCGATCATTTGTCCTTCACCTGGGAGGAAAGTCTCTTGCTAGATTTATGGGCCTAGATAAAGGAACAATATCATCCTTTGAAAAATTGGTGGAAACATTATGTAGCCACTGGGATTCAAAGCGACGTGATGAATGGATACCCAATCCCAAAGTGACGTGATGAATGTATACCTCGCGTCAAGCATGAAAGGGACTTGTTTAGCAAAAAAACCCAAAATGAGGATTGGGTCGAAGAAACCATTGTTCAAGGTCTAAATGATGATATCTCAAGCACAATAGATGAAGCTACCCAAGCAAATGAATATGATGATGGTCCTATATATGAAGATCCAGAAGTCCTAGCCAAATAAATTGAAGAGGAGAAGGATAGGGTAAGTTCTCACTTCGAACATACAATGATTCCTTATGACATATCGAATCTATGGGAACATAATGATGGAAATTTTGAGGACATCGGTTATTGGACATTTATGGGTCCACCTTTCTATAATTCTTTGAGACCGGGTAGAATTGTTTCCATATGTCACAGTGAAAAATAATAGCTTGATGAAGTTACATAGGTTGAGATAGAATTTGACACTATTTGGGATGAATATCCTTCAATCACCTCAAGCAGGGATATTGAAGGCATAACCTATGAAGACCCTGTTGAAAGAGATGTGATTATTCCTTCTCATTATGAGGCTAATGATGAAGAATGGATCAACCCATTTTCCAATATAATTGAAAATGAAACATTGCCAGACATCACAGATAATTTCCATATGCAGACGGTTCATTATGATGAACAACATGAAATTTTGGGACCCCATATTTCGGGTGATGTCTCCATAATTTCTCCATCATATTTATTCGACATCAAAGAAGCCGATTATACAAAGAATTTTTTGCATAAATTCAGCCTATGGTGAGCCCAAATTATCTATCTTTGTTTTATTCCTCGAGAATCGTTGGAGAAATTTTTCATTCCACTCTATCTTATATTGGTAAATTCTTAATGACACATTTCAACAAGATCGACGCAGGTAGGTGGACATGTATGATTTTGATTTCTAAGTTTCACAGTATTTATTGTTTATCTTCTCATTTGAAGCATGAAGGTGTGAATTATATAGTTGAAAATTTCAATTTTTCAAGGATTATTGGGGTTACTAACATGATTGTGAAAAGGATAAGCAATGTACATGTAATCCCAAATAAATGCTGAATTAAATGCAGAGACATGTTGTGGGTCACATATGAATATTTGTGAGGTCTGACTCTACAAACAGCCTCCCAAGTTAAGGATTTATGGGAGATTTTTGGGAAAAAAAATTTCTGAGAAGACATGTATGTTGGACGTATCCCATACATAAGTCCATTAGAAGCATGGATCAACAAATCTTGTCAAAACATTTCCTCTCTATGGCACCAATTTCAGGTCTTTCAGGTTATTAAGAAGATTTCGTTCCCTGCCCTTACCCAGATAAAGTTCCTAGTACAAACTCAACATATAATTAATGATGTATTGTCATGGAGTATGCTAAAGGACAAAGGTAGGATGTCAGGTACAAATTACTTACTTAGATGGTTGCATTAGTGGTATGATTTCACCTATCCTACTTTGCTTGGAAGTTTTAGGTTAGGTAGGGTTAGTTGAAGTAGGAATATTTATGTGCATTGTATTTTATATCTTTTCATTATCTAGTTAGTTTGCATTGTTCTTAGTTTCTTTCCCTCATTTTGCGATAAAGAAAAGACATAAGTGTCTTCCCTTATATGTTTTTAATTCTCTCAATAATTTGATATATGTGTAGGTCTACAAGTACCAGTAGATTCATAGTTTCTTAAGCACTCCTAGGAAGAGCACTCGTCCTGCAGTTGGATCCAGTGCACCTGTACCGAGATCACCTTCAAGTGTACCCCAGAGAGAGAGGGCCAATTTGTTTTACAATGAGGATTGTGATCGAGCAATGGTGGTCATGGATGGGACCTTGGTAATCCTTTAGGGGTACTATGTCTTAATGCCACTATTCAATTCCCTTTATTGGAGTTTCTTAGCCTTGTGGTTAGTTTCTAGGGCCCCTAAGGGATGACGACTGGGTCGCATGGCTCCATATCTTGTTTGCGTGCTCTGGTGGCCTCTCCTTCAGCATTTAGACATTCGTATCCATTTACACCCACTTATAACACCCTCTGGTCCTCTCATATTATTGGCATGTGCTCTCTCTCTTGGCACCTACTCTCCTTAGTCTTATCTCCTCACAGTAAGACATATTCCAGACCAGTTCTTTTTGATGCTTTGAGGAGGGTGTTGAGGGATTTTAAAGCCTTATAGTGGTTATATGGGGTATAACTCCCTCTCTCCAACTCACTCCAGCCTTTTATTTGGGGTGATTCAATTATTTGAGCGTATTTTGGCACCCGGGGGTACAAATACCCCAGGTAACGTACCTTGAGCCTACGTTAGGCCATATTTTATTATTTTCTTGTTTCAATTTTAAGTTGATATTCTATAATTTCAAATTGTCATATTTTAAAAAATGTAGGCTTGGATATTTGTAAAACGTGAGTGTGATATTGTAGCTAGGGTTTGAGCCCTAGCTTGTACGAATGAGTACCTACTAAGGACAATGGATTCCTTAGTAGCAGTTCAATGAAATATGAATTAAAAGCTATAACTTGAAGTAAAAAGATGCTAAACAATAATGAGAATTAAATCTAAACAAGTGCATTAAACAAAACAGTAAAAAGTAAATAACATAAAACGAAAGCAGTAAATAGTAAATAATGATCTTTATTGATGTTACCTCCAATGTGGAGGTGGGTGAAGTCCGTTGCGTTGGTCCGATGTCGGTGGCTCCGAGCTTCAAGCTGCTTCTTCTCTTTCTCCAATGGTGGAAATGGGCCAAAAGGGGCTCTTACGGTGAAAGTAGCCTCAATGGTGAGCTATGGTTTCACGGTGAAAGTAGCTTCAATGGTGAGCTATGGTTTCACGAGCAATTTTGGCAGAGGCAGGATACTTGTGATTGTGGATATCGAATAAGGGGTTTCCACCCCTTATTTATAATTGAAAACCATGCGGTTTTAGGGTTAGGGTTTCAGCTATTTAGGGTTTTTTCCTCATTTCCTCATTATTTAATATTTTTTTCTTCCTTTTTGGATATTTTTGCTTTTTTGGAGGAATTTTGGATATTTTTAGCTGAAAAGAGGGTTTTATGGCCTTTTGGATGCATTTTAAGCCTTTTGGAGGCTTTTTGCATGGTTTTATGGGTTTTTGATGGAAATATGGTAGGAAAATGGACAAATGGGCCATGTAATGGGGCAAATGAGGTAGTGAATCATTTTTGGGTGATAACAGATTGCCCCCTGATGTGCGAGGGCAGGAGCTCATCGTATGGCCGATGGACATCATAAGTCATATTTGGTTTTCCTGGGGTGTGGAGAAGAGAAAGAACCAGCTGAAGTCCGGAACACCGATCTCAAACCACCTGCAAGGACTGAAAAGTACATAACCTCAATAATGGATGAGCAATTATCTGATCATCTGAACGAGGCGGGCATTCCCATGCTCGTATCAGGATATAGCATAGTAAGAACAATGAGGCCAAATATGGGGACCTTAACATATACATGTCCTCAAATAGTGAATGAGGAAGAATCTCAATAGATGGACGAGGTGGGCATTCCCATGCTCATATCAAGATACATAAAAATCACTTGTGAGGCCCAAAATGAAGGACCTGTAGTAGATAATCACTGTGCATATCATGAGGGTCCAGAAGGGACACAAATCTGGAACATACTGCTGAGTTAACCATGTCTGAGCTGAAAAACTGATACACTAGAATGGCAGCAGTGCTACTGAATGTGGTTCTGAAGGAACTGATGTGCTGCTGGATCAGAGTGACAAGGGTCACACTCGTAATGGTACACTGATCTGGAACTGAACTAGGTACTCAAAGAAGCATAGAACTGAATGGCTTCCGAATACAATCGCCAACGCAGCCCGGACATCCACAGGAACATATAATTGGGCGTTCTGAAGTGACTCACCAATGTGCTAGAGTCGGGGGAAATCCGGGGTCTTCGACACAGAATGGAAAGGATATACATCCTGCGCGATTCTCAACGATGCGAATAAGGTACTGAAGTCGAGCATGTGAGAAACAACTATTCAGAGAGGCAATGATGAGTCCTCCCAAAATGGTCCGTAGGAACTCATCACAGATGGTGATGGGTCCAAGGCGCAGGGGCCTCTAGTTCTATCTTCTAGAATAAAAGGGTTGTCATCGACAGAGGGAGACCTACAACTATCAAGGAAATGATGTTTCCTTGACAGGAGCGCGAGGTGAAAAACCGAAATGTGATAGTACTGATGGCAGGGTTGATAAACTGGGGTAAATAACTGGGCAAGTAGAGTGGGTGGACTCAAACTTCCTTTGTTCAGAGTATGATGGCGGGGATGATCGGGCAGCACATGAAACTGATTGGTGGTAAAGGTATCATAGCTGTATGGGATCTGGGAAGTTCACTGGGCTGAGGGAGATGCAAGCTGTGGTAACATGGTAGGAGACTGCACAATACTCTGAACAAAGGCGACCTGATTGGAGGTGTTGCCGAGAGGATTGATCATAGCGCCAATAGGTGTGGGGGGATTGCTTCATGAGTTAGTGAACTAGAAGAAGTGTGGATATATAAAGTGGTACTGTCATGTGGATTTTACGAGCCCATGACAGTTCATGCTCGTGGTTGCTTTCAATTTTAAGGAGTCTGAAAGCAAATAAGAAGACTCTGAAGAAATGGAATGATACTGTCGTGTGGATTTTACGAGCCCACGACAGTACATGCTTGTGGTTGCTTTCAATTTTAAGGAGTCTGAAAGCAAATAAGAAGACTCTGAAATGATGAAATGTTACTGTCGTGTGGATTTTACGAGCCCATGACAGTTCATGCTCGTGGTTGCTTTCAATTTTAAGGAGTCTGAAAGCAAATAAGAAGACTCTGAATTGAGGGAATGGTCAGGCAAGGAGGAAGTGTTCGATGAAGGAACATATATGATGACCAGAACTGAGGTTAGGGGGGGAACACTGATGGGCCTCCTTGCGGGGTGGATGAATGGTGTCAAAATAACGAGACATTTGCAGTATGATAGGAGTGGATGGCTTAAAATAATTGGATGACGACCGATGTGGTGCGCGAATCAATGCGACAAGGTGTAGGGACGTACTGTTGTAATTGTATCAAGTGAAAGCGAGAAATGATCTCAAGCATCATCACGAGCTCGGAAAAATGAATCTGGCGATATAAAAGGTGTTAGAAACGGAGAGCGGCCCAAGTGGCACGCAAACCGAGGCAACTATTGGTGTCTAAAAAGTGGGCAAAAAATGATGTAGTCAAAAAGATGCAACGAGGTGACCATTGGGATGATCTCATCGCACTGATTCCAATGGTGGAAATGGTTTAGAAAACGGATTCTGCATGGGTTTAGAATGGCCAAAACAAGAACAAAATCGACGGACTACAAATAGTAAGTGGGCCCAATATGACACGTTATTTGTACTATTCGAGGTTGATTTGCGATCGGAGTGAAACAGAGTTTACGGGTGATTTCTGGACGATCCAACCGGCGGATTCAATATTCGGGAGAGCCAGGTATTCCGTTAAACTTACACCTGTTTTGTTTTTTGGGTTGGGGGGGTTGGGGGGGTCCATGGGATGCCTGTGTACGATCCACAGGGGTGGACCGCGGGTTCAGTGGTCAAAACTGCGGTGTCCAACCGCGAGTTTTGAACAAGACAGTTGCGGTCAGGGACCGCGACTGCACGACTTGACAGCCACGGTCTAGACCGCGACTATTAGGAATGACAGCCGCAGTCTGGACCGCGGCTGTTATGCTTGACAGCCGCGGTCTGGACCGCGACTGTCGGGCTTGAAAGCCGCGGTCTGGACCACGACTATTTTTCTTAACAGCCGCGGTCTGGACCATGACTGTCGGGCTTGACAGCCGCGGTCTGGACCGCGACTGTTTTGCTTGACAACCGCGGTCTGGACCGTGACTGTTCTGCTTGACAGCCGCGATCTGGACCGCAACTGTCAGGATTGACAGCCGCGGTCTGGACCGCGACTGTTCTAGGTTAGGGATGGGTGGGTAGGTCTGTTTATTTGGACATGATCCTAATGAGACATCTTTGTGTGATTTGTAGGATGCCACGGGTGGTATGGCGGGAGAGGGAGATGCCAGAGGACCTTGTGACGGCCATCTGGGATGACCGTCGGGTGCGGAGCATGCTGGGGCTCTTTGGACTACTGAAGTTCACGGAGATCCCTATGATACGGTCAGCAGGGTTGTTGCTGAACCGATTGATCGATTTCTGGGAGCCAGAGACACAGGCCTTTCAAGTTCAGCGAGAGAGGGTGGACCTCACCCTGATCGATGTTTATTTCATGACGGGGTTTCCCTGCCTAGGGAGGGTAACAGACACACAGCCGTGGGTCTCCGCGGATCTGGATATAGATGACCTAGCAGTGCGGTTCGGTAGGGCAGACGCGAGGGTGCATAGGAATGCGCTTCGGATTCAGGATTTACGGGAGCCAGCGGTACGTGCGATGGCAGCCTGTGTGGTACAAATTTTGGGATCCCAGTCACCTGAAAAGGTGTCTGGGGATCAGATGCAGATCGTAGAGCGAGTGTTGGCTGGGAATTACTTTGCGTGGGGCCAGATGTTCCTGACCTGCGTGCAGTGACAGCTGACCGCAGCGAAGGAAGCTGGCAAGGGATTCTGTTTTGGTTCCTTTCTAGTGGCATTCTTCATGGAGAGGGTCCCCACACTGCAGCCGCGGGTGCCGGTCAGAGAGGGAGGCTTGAGGGAGCCTCGGATGATCCGGTGGGGAGAGATGATGTGCCGCCGGGGCGGCGGGGACATTGGGCGGTATTTCACTTGGGAGCTGTATATGCAGTGGCTCCAGCTACCACTGGCGCTGGAGGACTATCCTTACAGAGACATGGACTACACAGGGGATCCAGATGCGCCACGGCCACCAGGACAGGCATGGGGTCCGGATGGTATGTATGATTTAATTGTATTGTCTAGTTTGTATGTTATATATGATATATGGTTGATATATGGTGACTGACAATTGGGTGTTTGCAGATGTGGGTCCAAGGCCGCCGCCAAATCATGTGCCCCGTAGAGGGGTTGTGGCCATTCCAACTTTTCCTGGGCGGGGGGCGAGTCATCGCCCAGACCCTGAGGGGACACTGTAGGCCTTACAGGTGCTGTTAGATCGGCTACTGGAGGGAGTGACTGAGCGGGGGTGGCGAGACTTAGATCCTGCTGTGATCCGGGATTGCTTGGAGGCGCCGCGTGACTTTAGAGCGATTGCGATCCGTGTAGCTCTATTGGCGGACCGGGCACGGGCTCAGGGGCCCAGGCGAGATGAGGACTTGCCGGTGGAGGAGCAAGGGGAGGAGTCCGAGGCTACTGACACGGATAGTGATCCAGGGTATGATTCCCATTAGGGAGAGCAGGGGACTCTCCCTGATTTTTTTGTAGCTACGGCTTGTAGTATATGAGGCTTGATGGATGTATATGCATTTTTTGTATAGCTGAGTACATGGGTACTCAGGACATGTATAGTCTTGTAACATGTAATTTTTGGATATGTATATACTTATGCACGTGGATGCAATTTTATGATGTTTTATCCTTGGTATGCATGTGGATGCGCTTTATGATGTTTTGTCCTTGGTACGCACGTGGATGCGCTTTATGATGTTTTGAGATGTTTGTGTTGCACGTGGATGCAAGTAGTCTAGGATGTTAGGCACGTGGATGCCCCTATGGATGCGAATGTAGTTTTATGGTGTATGTATATGGAGACAAATGTTGATGCAATGCAGTCTTTTTGGTTTTTTATATGGTTGGATGAGATGCTATGATGCATGATGAAGATGTTATATGGTGTGATTGATATGCCAATCTAGGATGTTATTGGCCATTTGATCTGCGACACTATTTTGAGCTCTGGGGACATGCGTGAATGTGATGGATTCAAACTGGCGGCTAAGTTGTTTTGTACGCAGGAATTTTCTAAAGAGGCAAGGATCGCGCACCTGGTAGCAGTTGTTGAGCTGGGAGACAAGTAGCTGGGAGTCTAAGAACACCTGAAGGTGACGTATGCCCATCTGGAGGGCAGCAGTCAGGAGACTAGTCACAGCATCATACTCTACCTAGTTATTGGTAGCAGCGCCTATACATGTTCCGTCAAGGTGAATCAGTTCGTTGGAAGGGGAATACAAGACCCATGCGGCGGAAGCCAGATTGGGAGACCAGCGGCTTGCCCCATCAGCGTAGCCAATGTAACGAGGTGGAAGATGGTCCATCTGTGGGCATGCAAAGACGATGAATGTGAGATTATGGTAAAAAGGTAAAAAACAAAAAAGGAGAGCAAACTGTACAATGCAGACCAATGAGGTCACGGCTTCAGTTATGGGTAAAAACGTTTAAGGTACAACCCATTGCGGGGGTTGCATAAAGGTTGGCCTTCAGAGTTAGCTAACACGTATGCCCCCTTGCCGAGGCAAGTCTGCACAATGTAAGGGCCTTGCCACATGGATTCGAATTTTCCTTTACCTTTTTTGTCGTTGGCCTGGTCATAGGCGAGGACTAGGTCCCCCTCGTGGAAAGTTCGGGGGTGAACATGTTTTTCATAACTGGCTTGGGAGCGGATTTTGGCAGCCTCGATGTTCTGGAGGGTGGCGCGACGATCTTCATCGGCTTGTTCGAGGGATAACAGATGGTGCTCAAGGGGGGAGGTATCGGGTAGAAGCTCAACGGCGATGTGTAAGGCAGGTATCTGACACTCGATGGGGAGGACAGACTCTACACCGTGAACTAAATGAAACGGGGTAAAACCAGTGGCAGTTTTGGTGGAGGTACGGTAAGCCCATAAGGCAGGGAATAGCATATGGTGCCAATTGGATTTATGCCGATCAACAGTACGTTGAAGTATGGTTTTGAGGATTTTGTTAACAGCTTCAACTTGACCATTCCCTTGAGGGTAGTAAGCCGAGGAGAACTGGTGTTGGAACTTAAGGAAGGTGGATAACTCACGCCACACAGAGTCTTCAAAGTGTGATCCATGGTCTAAGACCAACTGTTTAGGGACCTCGAATCGAGTGATGACATGGTTGAAAAAGAAACGGGCAGTAGTCTCAGCGGTGCAGTTGAAGGTGGGCATGGCTTCCGCCCATTTGGTGAAGTAATCGATGGCGACAACGATATACTTATGGCCGTTCGCAGATGTGGGTCTACACTCCATGAAGTCGATGGCCCACTTACAAAAGGGACCAACGGTGACGACTGGGTGTAACGGAGCAGGTGGTGTCCGGGCTTTGGGGGCAAAAAGTTGGCAGTTATGGCAATGCTTGACCGCAGTGATGCAGTCAGTGAAAAGTGTAGGCCAGAAGTATCCGGCGTGGACAACCTTTTGGGCAGTGGCCATCCCTGAGAAATGGCCGCCGCAGGCACTGCTATGACAATCATTAAGGACCTGTTCATCTTCCTCGTGTGTAAGGCAACGACGAAGAATTGTGTCGATTCCTCGTTGGTAAAGGACATCTCCGATGAGGAGGTAGCGAGAGGCTTGATGACGGACACAACGACGTCCATTATGAGTGACGATGGGTCGAAACTTTTGCATGCGCAGGTATAACAAGATATCACCGTACCACGGGTCTTCGGACGAGATGGTGAACAAGTGATTATCAGGTAACTCCTCGGAGATAGGTGGGGCCGGGATGAAGGAGGGGAGATCAGTGAGGAGCTGGGCAAGCGCAAGGGCTTTAGTGCTCTTAGGTGTTCGGAACGTGAGGTCATATTCCTGGAGGATAATGACCCATTTAGCCACACGACCTTGCAGGAGACGCTGGTTTAAGAGATATACCATGGGGTTAGAATCAGTGCAAGATGCTCCTAAAGCGATAAGTTCAAGGGTGCCGCCGGGGGCAGCGATATCAATTTTAATGATAGGTGAGATGTTTCCCATGTTACCCTCTTCGAAGGCGTCAGGAGCAGGAATAGGGTCTTTGAACTAGTCGACCTTGGGGGGAAGGAAGTCTTTGTACTCGACTGCAAATTGGGTAGCAGTGTTAGAGGAAGGTTCATCTGGTAGGAAGTAGGAACGATGGTGCATGTCATCCCAAGGATAATCTGGGGCAGTGAGAGATTCGAGAATTTCCTCATCCGTACGGAATGTTTGGCTCGTCAAATCGATTGACGGGGGTGTAGTGACGGAAGAGATCATATATATGGTATTAATCTCTTCGGAAGAGGAAGAGTTCGGGGGGTGGATCTCCACAATGGTGGGTGATGTCGTTTCAAGATCTAAATGGTTCATCTCAAAAAGAACGGGATTGACCTTTCCGGAAGGGGGAGAGACCGGGAAATGGATTTCTTTAATGGTGAGGCGTGCCATCTCGAGATCCAGATTGTTCNAGCTTGGTGAGAATAGCAAGGATGAGCTGGGTTTCATCCTTCTTCACTTTGCATTGCTTCAACTGATATATCAGGTTCTTGAACTTTGAGAAGAATTCATTTCNACCTCTTCGGAAGGGGAAGAGATTGGGGAATGGATTTCCTCAATAATGAGTGGTGCCGTCTCAAGTTCCGGATTGTTCATATCAAAGAGAGCTAGCCTGAACTCGAGGAGATCGGGATAGTGATGGGAGTAATGCACNAGGAAGCAAGCTTGTCCCAAACCTCCTTGGGAGTGTCCAAGTCTTGGATGTGAAATCGAAGATCTACAGAGACTGATTGGTGCATGAGTCCAATGGCTTCTTCAAGCCTGTTCATGTATTTAACTTTGTCTTTCTTT
>LPNX010046658.1:229299-288264 GCA_001517045.1 Pseudotsuga menziesii | reverse complement strand
TCCCGCATCTTACTTTCCAGTTCCCAGGTAGCTTCTTCAGGACTAAGGTGCTTCCATTGCACCTTCAGCTGTCCAATTGTGCGGTTCCGCAGAGTAATTTTCCTCCTCCCAAGGATACAGTCTGGCTCCACCAGAACTTCCCCTTCTGGTTCCACCTGTACAACATTCCAATCAATTACAAGAGTAGCATCATGAACATATTTTTTTAGAACAGAAATATGGAAAACATTATGCACTTTCAAATTAGGTGGTAACGCTAACTGATATGCAACTTGACCAATTCTGGATAGAATTTCAAACAGACCACAGTAATGTGGTGCTAGTTTTGCACAAATCCCCAGTTTTAGGGAGATTTTATTTGGTCTTACCTTTATGAACACGTGCTCACCCACCTGGAACTCCTTGGGAGTTCTTTTCGAATCTGCTTGGCTCTTTTGTCGATTCTGTGCCACCTTTAAGTTTTCCTGCACTTGTTTCACAATCTGTTCCATTTCCTTCAATAATTCAAGCCCTAACACCAATCTATCTACTGGATTATTCTAGGAGATAGGAGTGTTACATTTACGCCCATACAGAATTTCAAATGGGCTGAACTTAGCCGAGGATTGATAGTTATTATTGTAAGCAAATTCTGCTAAATGCAAGTAATCCTCCCACTTACCTGGCTGATCCTTAACATACATTCTTAACATATCTTCCAGCACCTGATTCACTCTTTTTGTCTATCCGTCTATCTGAGGATGGAAAGAGGTGCTGAAATCCAGTGTTGTGTTTAATCCTTTAAACAAGGATTTCCAGAAATTCCCTGTGAATTTAGGATCCCTGTCTGAAATAATAACCTTAGGTACTCCATGTAACCAAAAAATTTGCTTTTAGAAATATATCAGCTATATTGGCAGCCTTGTAGGTAGTCTTGACAGGAATGAAGTGTGCTGCTTTACTTAACTTGTCCACCACCACCATAATTGAATCGTTCTGATTCTGATTTCTGGGTAATCTAGTAATGAAATCTAAGCTGATTATATCCCACTTCCAACTAGGAATAGGTAAGGGTTGCAATAAACCAACTGGATGTTGGTGTTCTGTTTTGACTTGTTGACAGTCCAAACATCTAGCTATATACTCAGCTACTTCAGATTTCATATTAGGCCAAAAATATTCTTTTCTTAACATGGTGACAGTCTTCTGGTAGCCTGGATGCCCTGAGTAAGGGGTTTTATGAACTTCATCCAGAATCAGCAATTTAACCTTAGGCACGTTAGGCACATACAGTCTGTCCTTAAACAATAAAAATCCATCTTTATTTAGACTATAACCTTTTATTAAACTTTATATAGGTTCTTCTTTAGCTGTAACCTATAATTTTTGATAAATTTCATCCAATTTTATCCCTTCAATCAGCTGTTCATTTAAATCAGAACCATAAGTACTGATTGCTGCTGTAAAATTCAACTTTGCATTTCTGCTCAAAGCATCAGCCACCTTATTTTCTTTTCCTTTTATGTGCTGAATTTCGAAATCGTATTCACTTAAGAAGGCTAACCATCTTTCTTGCCTTGCATTTAGGTTGGGCTGATCTAAAAGGTATTTCAGACCTTTATTATCAGTCATTAAAATAAACTTTCTGCCTATTAAGTGGTGCCGCCACATCTTTAAGGCATGTATAACAGCATCAAGCTCTAAATCATAAGTGGCATAATTCTTTTCATGGATTTTTAATTTCCTTGACTCATAGGCAATGACATGCCCATGTTGAGTTAGCACACCACCTAATCCATCATTACAAGCATCGGTGCACACCACGAAATCCTTATTAGGATCCGCTATTCTTAGAATAGGCGTAGTTGTTAATAAAGTTTTTAATTTCTTAAAAATTTCTTCACATTTTAAGTTCCAATCAAATTTCTTGCCTTTCTTTTGCAAGGAAGTGATTGGATTAGCTAATTTTGAAAATCCTTCAATGAATCTCCGGTAATAACCAGTAATTTCCATGAAGGACCTAACATCTGTTACGTGTTTTGGTACTGGCCAATCTTCGATTTCCCGGATCTTTTCAGGATCAACTGAAATCCCTTTCTTAGTCACCACATGACCTAAGTACTAGATTTCATCCCTGAAGAAATCACACTTGGTGAACTTCGCAAAGAGCTGCTGCTCTCGCAGCTCTTGTAAAACTATCCGTAAGTGTTCCTTATGTTCTGCTTCATTTTTAGAATAAATTAAGATGTCATCGATAAATACGACAACAAATTTATCTAAATATTTATGCATTATATTATTCATTAGACACATAAAGACGGCTAGGGAATTAGTAAGCCCAAATGGCATTACGACAAATTCGTAATGTCCATACCTTGTTCTGAAGGCTGTCTTGAAAATTTCCTCTTCTTTAATTCTTACTTGATGATATCCTGATCTCATATCTATCTTTGAGAATACCATAGCTCCACGTATCTGATCGAACAGATCATCTATGCGGGGCAACGGATATCTATTTTTAATTGTCATCTTATTTAGTTGACGGTAATCTATGCAGAGTCGCATAGTTCTATCTTTCTTTTTAACAAAAATTACTGGTGCTCCCCAAGGGGACACACTGGGTCGAATATATTTCTTATCTATTAGCTCCTTTAACTGTGAATTTAGTTCATTAAGTTCTAAAATATTCATACGATACGGAGCTTTCGAGCTAGGTACAGTACATGGTACCAGCTCAATAGTGAAATCCAGTTCCCTCCTGGGAGGTAATTATGGAATTTCTTCCGAAAAAACATCAATAAATTCGTTTAACACAGGAATATCCTCTATTCTTATTTTATCTTTTTCATATTTACTTGCCTCATCTGTAATAGTTACAGCATAGGCTTTGCACCCTTTTCTGACTGCTCTTTTGAGTTGTAAGGCAGAAATATGCCTAATTACAGTTTTCCTAGGAATACCCTTAACTATTATTGGTGGTTCATTATTATTTACGCATGTAAAGGTTTTATCAAAATAGTTTAAAACTACCCTATGCTGTTCTAACCAATCCATACCAATCAATAAATCATACGAGCCAAGTGGCAGAACATTTAACTTAACAGTAGTTTTAAAATCATTCATATCTAAAGCACATTCTTTCACATAACATGTTACTTTCCTTTTTTCCCCAGTGGATAATTGAACTAACTAGGAGCTATCAAACTTTTCAACAGTCAATTTACACTTTTCTACTATATGTGGTGAAATGTAACTAAGACTAGCACCTGGATCTATTAAAATAGTTATAGGGGTTTGGTTACCCATAACTTCTACTTCCACCATGGAAGTTTGATAATCAGCTTGGTGGTTCTCCAACGCTGCATTGATTCGGGGCATAGTCCTTGCAAAATATCCAATAGTCATT
The DNA here is from genome assembly GCA_001517045.1 of Pseudotsuga menziesii. Taxonomy (NCBI): domain Eukaryota; kingdom Viridiplantae; phylum Streptophyta; class Pinopsida; order Pinales; family Pinaceae; genus Pseudotsuga; species Pseudotsuga menziesii. The sequence goes on along the minus strand of LPNX010046658.1, from coordinate 284,879 downwards.
TCATCTTGTATAGTATGAATATTGTTGTTTGGCTTCTTCTGATTTGGGAAGACTGAAGCATAGTGCGGGCCATTGCACTCCTAGCACTTAACAGGCTCCTTCCATTCAAAATTCTTAGTGAAATTTCCATGATTGTTTGAAGCTTCCTTTCCCTTGAAGTTATTGGAATTATTGGAATTATTAAGAGCACCATTTCTGTTTCCCTGGAAGTTCTTACCATTAGAATGATTTATGTTCTTATTATTCCTGAAATTCTTCTGGGGTACAAACTCTTTTTTCTTGAACTCAGGCTGATTACTGTTCTTTTTAGCCTTCCAGTTGGCTATTCCTTCTTTCTTTTTGTTCTATTCAAAACAAAAATTAGCCTTCCGCATGGCTACTTCCAGAGTTTTTGGGTTATCATACTCGATTCTGTCTTTTATATGATATGGCAGGCAGCTGAGAAACCACTGTACTTTAGGTTTCTCATCAACTAAATAAGGCACATACCTTAATAGACTTAAGAATTTACTGTTTAAGTCCTTCATAGTCATGGATCCTAACTTTAACTCATAAAATTCTTTTGCCATTTCTTCATAGTATTGTTTGGACAAAAATTTCTTCTTGAAGTACCTTTTAAAGGTACTCCAATTGACTTCTTTTTCTTTGATCCCCTTGACTCTTTTCAGATCTTGCCACCATATGTCTGCCTTTCCAAAAAGATTATAGATGGCCATTCTCACCTTCAGCTGATTTGAATAGTTGTATATCTGAAAATATTTCCTCATCCCGGATAACCAGGACTCGGCCTCTTCCCCTTTTTCAGTCTCTCCATTAAAAGTTGGGGGCTTTATTTTTTTGAACTCCCCGGAAATCTCTTCATATGGCATGTACTTTTTCTTTCTGTTATACAACTCAGCCTCACTACTATCACTAGTAGTGTAGTAGCTTTGTTGTTCCCTGAGCCCTTCAGATGATGAGCTGCTCTCAGCCTTAGCCAGTTTTATCTTTTTAGATCCTTTCTGAGGACTAGCTTCCTCAGAATCAGATCTTTTACTTCTCCCTTCTGTCTGGAATTTTTCTATCAAGATTTGGTTTAACTCCTCCTGAGTCTTTAATATCCTCTCGTTATCCTTTTTTATTGATTCCATTTCAGTCTTCAAATCCTTGATAGTCTGTATCAGTTCTGAAGAGTGAGCAGTTATCTCTTCTAACATAGGCTCTCTAGACATCTGTCTTGTCTCAGTGTTTGGAGACTCCTCCTCAGCATATTCTCCTAACTTCTCCATACCTGCTTGTTAGATTCAAAAAAAGAAATTTTCTGTTTTTTACATAAAACAAAAAAAATACAGGTTAGTACATTATTTTTACCGTTCTACGAAAACTAGTTGGCCTGCATTGAGGCCTAGTATTTGAACCATGCTCTGATACCACATGTCCAAACCCTAAAAATTCCGAAAAATTAAAATTTTTAAAATTACAAAACATTAACGTAAAGCATTTTAACTAACAATAATTAATTATGTGTTAACAGCTTGTTAAAGAAGTCATCAGTTGGTTATGTTTAGATATAGATCAGATTTTTCAGTTTACTGATTTTTGTTCCTCTTGTGACCATAAGGTGAAACTGTCATGCAAAACTAGGCTTACTTAGCTTTCGAGCTAATGCAACGGTTTTCACTTTTCTTACATATGTACAGGTAAGAGGTTGTGGCGCTGCATTTCGTAATTCTAGAGTATTTACTATAAGTTCGTCGAAAGAGAAAAAAGCTCTAAAGAAAGTAAGAGACAAATCATTTCAACTTATGTTAAGGTATATTTAAACTCGTCCCTTTCTAGAAGAAGTAAATTATGTTCATGTTAATCAATTACCTTCCTCATTTTATTACAGTTGTAATTTATACAAAGGTATCTTATTAACTCTTAAATCAGAGTAAGAGGGACAGAGTTATGAAATCTTTAGTAAGAATCCCAAAGTAAACAAAACATTACAAGTCAAGTGAAAACTGATAAGGGGCTTCTGGTATTACTGTAAAGGTATGGCCTATCCTTGCCAAGTCCTCACTTATAATTGAGGATAACACTTTAGGTAAAAACATCGTCTCCACATGGTAAACATTCCTTTCTTGTCCCTTTTAGTAATTTTGTACTACAGTTGCTATTTTAATCTTTGTAATAAAACATTTAAGAGATTACAAGTAGAAAGGAAATTATACCTAGCTTCCTACCTTTATGCCTTACTTTATGAACATCTAGACTATGCTTAGCAAATAAAGGAATTTAGCTTATAAAAGCTAGAAATCAATGAATAGTTCTTTAATATTTGACATAGCCTTTGCACTGGGAATTAAATATAAGACTAACCGTTTCAAGGGTGATTATTACACTATTGAAAAGTTATTACTACAAAACAAGGGATGAATTTTTTTAAGGCCAAAGGTAAATCAATACATATGACCCAATGATTAATATAGTTTGCATTAATAACAAACTATGGTCTTTATGCTATTATCCTTTTTACTTACTTAAGAACTTAAGGCTCTTTATAATATAGAGGGGAAGGTTATGTTATATTTTGCGCCAAGGTTATCTCTTCATAAACCATAATATACAATACAACCCTTCAATCTATATATATGCTATGATAACAAGGTTAATATTCCCCACACACACACTTTCCAACCACCAAGCTTATAAATATTATGAAGTCGTTATGAGATTTACTTATGATTTCCATGATTATTAGAGTAGGGTGGAGAATAATGAATAAAATCATTTGCATGCAGCGTAGGTTGAATAATCTCGCACAAAGACTTTGGATAATCTTTGATCATACGAATGATTTGGGAAAATCATTCCTCCATCAAGTTGTTGGTTGAACTATATAACAAAACCCATTCTGTGTTGATAAATTTAGCAGCTGTCGTGACAATACTACAGCCATGCACTGCGTGGACAAAAGAGTTGTTTGTTAACCCTACCTTTCATTTTCTCCATCTTCATCGGCACTGGTCGCTCAGTGACGGTGTTTTTCACCTCTACGTGGCCTCTCCTCTGCAAAGTATCCTCCATGTAGTTCCCTAGTCGTGTCTTGCTCCATACATTGTATATTGATGTTCAGTCCTTCGTTCCTCCATTATACTTTTCTCTGTAATAATAGAATGAACTGAACCCTTGCCAGTGATAACGCCTCTCTCCGTGAGTTTTGATGATTGGACCTACTGTTTTTGCATTCTGTGCAAGGTTGAGAGTTATTCTTCCTTTTTCCTCCTTACAGGTGTTACTTCCTTGCGTTGTTAACTGTGACGTGGTTACCAGCGGTTGTGCCTCCTCCACGGAACAGGTAAGATTGAGAACTTAAATCTTTGCTTACTGTTTGTATTTAACCTTAAGTTTTTAACACAGGTTACAGCATTCTCATACAGGGTTTATTCTTTGTGATTACAGGTTCTACAAACTCCAATGTGCGTGGCCTTTGGTAAGAAGACTGGGGCAGCAGGCTGCAATCCTGGAAAGCCTAGTTACACCATGGATTTTTCTCCTTATGGTTTATGTTGGAACCTTCGTGGGTCGGATTTAAGAAGCCTGAAATCCTTACGGCCTTGGTTCGAATTTATAGACTGCTAGTTTAAAGAAACTGTGGGTGAAACCCCTACGCTATGCGAGGGTGTTACAGCTTAGGTCGATGTTATAAATTTTAGTTTCCTTCTATGTTTTGAAGTACTGTATATAAAAATAAGAGTTGGTCTATAAGCATATCTGTGGATGAGGTTACGACCTTGACTTCTCATTTTTACTGTACTCAAGAATTTTTCAGGGTTTTCACCCAAGGTTTTTATAATATAAAATATTATCCTGTTTTTCCGTAGCTTTTGATTTGTATTATTGCATTCATTTTCATTTTATGATCTGTGTAAGAAATAAGTAAAATACAGGCTTATGTCATCCTTGTAGTGTTGATTTATAATGCGGCCGTAAGCAAATTATTATCTTATCTTATAATTATTATTTTATTTGCATAAACTGGAATTTATAGGGTTAAACCCTAATTTTACAGTTTGAGAATCATTATAGTTTCTTAATCTGATATTATGTATTAAAATACAAACTCTATTTGGGTATGTGAGTAAATAAATTATTATTATCATATTGGTTAAGCTCGATGTCCGAGCAATCTACTGTTCTGTTATTTACCTTTGTTTTAAATTATGCAACTGAGTTATTTTACTATAGATAAATATTTTTAATAAGTTTCTATCAGGGTTATGTACCTGGTTTATATCTTGATTTATTTATTATATATTAACTTCTTAAATGATATATAGGGTTATACCCTTAAGCTATATAGGTTCTTATATTTTGTTTTTAATTTATTTTAACAAAGTTTCCAAGAAAAGCCAAGTTATCCTGTATAACAGAGTATTTTTAACTCAGGTCTGTAATTTAAACAATATTGACATTCTTAAGTTTTAAAAGAATAATAACTCTATATTGGATAATATAAAAGTATAATATTATTATAACAATAATACTTACTAATACAAAATAATAATCATGTCTTACTTGGAGTATTAGATTCTCCATATGAATACCTTTGTTTATTTTATAGCATACAGAAGATAGCATTATGCTATTTAAATTCCTGTACTAATATGCAGTTACTTAAAAAGTTCTGATAACATTTAATCTGTTTGTTAAGTTAGGATATTACTTATGAAAATAGAAATAAATCGAACAACACTTCTTATGATCTATCTTATATAACTATATATATAATAGCATGCATTTATAATCCATAAACGATAGGGTTACCATTCTAAATAATGTTAGAAATTGATTTAATAAGAAAAGGAAAAGCAAAGTAAAAGATAACATTAATATAATACATCAGTTCTAACTAGTTTGCTTGATTATAGAGTTAAATCTCCATTTATTTTCTTCTACATTCAGTATTGTTACATGGATATAACCAGTTAAATTAATCTTAAACTGGAAGGAAGAAATAGTAATGTTTTCAATACAGTAGAATGAACTAAAGTAACCTTAATCTATCTGCTTTGATAATAAGACTAATGAAATGAATACTGTACAGAAACTAGTTTTATCTGTAAGCATGAACAATTATCAATAAAAACAAACATTCCTTCTAATGATATGTAAAGAAACGAAAGTCTAATTTATAATCTCATCAAACATATTTCTATAATTTCTACCTCTATGCTGGAGTACGGTCTGGTAGCCCAGATGTGGAAAAACACAGTAGGTATTTATTTTTCATCAACAAGTTCAACTACCAATAACCTAGAACAATTACATCAGTAACTAGCTAGTTCTTCTGTTCAAATAATACAAACATAATATTCATCCATTCACATATATTAAAACAGAAATAAATAATTGTCAGAAACTGCTTAAGCCTTGGACAACAGCAGCAATGGGAGGTCGTTCCTCCCTACCAACTCCTGGAGAGCGCTCAGACAGTGACTCCTCAGGACCCCCGAGCTTGCTCTGGTCTCCCTGGCTGGAACTAGGTGCAGTAAAGTCAGATACCAGTATTCAAACTCAGTATTAACTCAGAACTTTTCAGTAAACTCTCCCAACTAACAAACTGTAATAAAACAAGTTACTGCAGCAATCCCCTCAGACAACTTCCTTACTGTTTTTTCCCTCTTTCCTCAATGAATTTCCTGAATAACATTCAGCTGAATGAATTCTCTCTCTGGAATATATCTGAGCATCCTCAGCTCTCTTCATTGAGTACTTTTAAAAGATTGCCTAGGTCTTTCTTTTGGGTTAACTCTCATTTAATGAGCCACCTGCTCTGATCCCACTTTCTTGGGGGCTCATGACCCCAAATGTAGGGAAGTTTCCACCTGCAACTTAGGAAGTGTTTGAGGATGTTTCCACTTGTCTTTTTCCTTCCACCTAGTTCCATCGACTAGTTTGACCAGTAACCTCTTTTTAACAGCTCTCCCATGCTGTTGTCTCCACAATTTATTTGTTAATAATAAAAATATTTTGAATTACATTCCAAATCTGTTGACTCTGCTGAGTCATCAATTCCTACTTAGCATTAAATTTAACATAATGTCTCAGGAATATAATTAAAACAATTTACATAATTTTACAAAATTGGGGTATGTGACAGATGATGCATTTTCAAGACTAAATGGTGGCCCAAGTGCTGGATTTTCTCATAGAATAAGCCATTTCCATCCTTCTTGTCACCTAATCTAGTTAAGGTGCATCTACTTGTGAGGGCCCTCTAGGGTTTCACCTTAGTTTTATAGGCTATTTGTTTGACCTAGTATCTCTTCCTCTCTAGGTTAGCCATCCTCCCTAGAATCCCTAGCTTGGGTAGGGATTTTTCTAGGGTAATTTTCCCTTGGTTTTCACACTTTCTATCCTCCAAAACTTAGGTTTATCCTTGGTCAGTTTATCCTCGGGTTTAGTTTAGCTTATTTTTGTGTTAGTAGTGACCTTGGATAGGGTTAGTACCTACTTTCTAACCCTTGTTTCCCTAATAGTATGCTACAATTACCTCCCTCACCCTTGCAACCCTCTCCTATCCCCCCTTCTTTAACATTCTCTAGTATCCTTTTAGGGGTTTTTATCCCTCCTAGATCATATCTAACCTTTGATTTCCCTTTCCTCTTCCTCACTGCCCTCTCCTAGTCCCTTTTCATACCCTCATTACCCTATCCAAACCCTTTCCTAAAACCTCACAACACTAGTATACCCCTCACTCTCATTCCACTATACCTCTCTACTCTCTTTTAAGCCCTAAACTCTTGTTGTAGACCCCTCCTATACCTTCGTTACTCCTTCCTTTCCCACTTTCTCACCCTCGGTCTCCCTTTTAGGATTGATCCTTATTTTGGGTTTGCTACTGCTATAGCAACAACCCTCCCTCTTCCTTCTTTTAATTCCCTAATGGTTCCTTCCTTACGGCTATTACAACCTCAATCCTTCATTACAACCCTTCCTATCATGTAGGGATGACCTTACAGTGTAATCCCTACCATCCACACATATCTTGTATTACCTTATCCATCTCCTAACACATACAAACAACAACTGACAAATGGTTAATAGTTACATGTAGCAAGTTTGGGGTGTAAAGACAACATAAACACTTATCTAGAGTATTATATGTGTATATTTGACTTGATGTAAAGCACTGAAATATCACTATGCCGATGTACTTTCTAAACACACATACTTTTCCACTAACCACATGTATGCACATTTACTTTAGACTTTGTTGTTGTTAACTAGTTAATGCAAAATATGGAATCCTCTTGATTTTCTAATGCTTCTATAAACACTTGGGTGATGACTAATGCATATTGTTGTGCATGCTTTAATACTTCACAACTGGTGATTATTCCTTATGAAAATATGATGATTTCTACTATTATGAACTGTCATGAAAACTTCATATGATAAGGCTGCAACATATGTCACTTATGCTGCTATACTAATACTATTGCTATTAACTAAGATGACCAACTTGTGTTTCTTATAGTGATGTACTTACTGTTGTACTAAATATCGATATACATATGCAAGTTTTTCAACATTTGAGTAAAGAAGGGTTATCATAAGTATATCCCGTAAATAATATGTTATGTTGCATATTCTTTTCGAGGATTAGTAAATTATGGTGAAGTTCTTGTATTTATTATTACTCACATAGAAAGTATTTGTATATTTGATTCCTTCATACTTTCTTATATAATTCTTTCCCTTCTCATTATCTAATTGAATCCATTTTGCACTGATCACTGACAATCCTCAAAAGAAGATACCTTTTTGTGTCATACTATCTTTTCAAAGTAGTAATAGAGGGCTCCCCTAGGATCCTTAGGTTTATGAAGCGGTTAGGAAAATTTGACTAAGGTGACAGTGGTCACTTCATCCTCACATGCTTACCAATGGCTTGGAATATCATTTCAACCAATAACAGGCCATATGCCCAAATTGGTCTATGTCGTAATATTCTAAATTTTTGTCAACATTCAACCAATGTAAAGTCTCCTTAGTGTTATTCAAATAAAAGGTAGCTCTATATTCCATTGTAGGAAACCAAAAGAGATGATAATGAAACATGGGACCAATCCACTTGCTACCATTCCTTGTTATTGAGTTAATGTACATCTCAAATTGATACATTTCTAATTGGAAATGGGGGTACTCTATAGGATCATGCCATCCATAGACTATTAAGGACTTGTCTCCATATATCCTGCAAGATCAATAATTCCCTTAAATAATGTTATTGAGAAACTATTTGATAATCCGATATAGTTTGCTGATAGTGCATCCTTATACATAGGGAATGCACATGGCCCTTGAGTAGTTCTAGATAATATTCTATTCGTACAGAGGGATAGGGGTTCTCTTCTCTAATGATTCGGTCAAATTGAAATTCTACATGAAATTGAAATGTTGTAACCTCCTTCCACTCGAAAATACCACAAATAAAAATGTTGTAACCTCCTTCCACTCAAAAATACCATAAATAAAGGATGAAAAGGATTTGCAACTCAATATCACCAACATAAGGAGTTTAATTCTAGTCAAGGAAATTAAGCAACAAGAAATCAAAAAGATATAACTCACATAACAAATTTTGGTCATGATGGTGCAATTCAAGTAAACATTGAATAAATTCTATGGAGTAGATATCATGCAACCTAATAGAGTGAGTTTGGGAAGGGGATTGATAGGGTGAATATTCCATCCCTATTGCACAAGCATCTTGTAAGTTGAATTTTTTCACTTCTGATCTGTCCTTATACCCCAAAATTCTATCTTTCCACATTGTCTCTTGTTGAAGGTATAATGAAAATAAGCATTGCTTCATCATGTTAATGACCAATTGGTGACCCTTCCTATCAATGATTCTCAGGTAAACTAATTCATCATCATTTCTCCATTGAGGCATGTCTAGTTTTAATTTAATGCAGGCATATGTTGGTCGTTGTGGGTAGACTCAGGTTTACTAGTTAAGTACCAACAAAACCCTTAGCTCACTGGCCCTTTCGTCGATAGACCATAGAATGGCCTGAAGTCTCACCCGAAGTGATCTAGATGGATTGGCTGAAGACTCAAGTGTCCTAAATCAGGTTCTGTAGCATACTGGTGGTTCTTATCTCTTCTTAGCCAGCGGGATCTCTCAGTGCTACGCTGTTTCTCTCCTCCTAACTGACTCTACTAGGAGACTGGCTCGTAGTGCACCGCAGCTTCTAGGACGGTGCGCAAACTCTCTCCTTTGCTCAGCTCGTATCCTGCGATGTCTCACACCGTAGTTCCTTTAACAGAGTGATATCACCTTTCTATACTGTGATATCTTCTACGGTAAGACTTCAATATGACTCTCACAGTCTAGAGGCTTCCTCTCTTAGTATAATAGTTAAGCTAAACATCCTCACTTAGACTCCTACCATCTAATATGCTTAACATCAACTATGATCAACTTGCTGAACTAATATGCTGAAATCACTTAACACTGTAACAGCAACTGTCGTAAATCAAACACTGATAACTCATACACAGAAGAATTAATAGATTCAACTCACAGTTAATCCTCCATGCTACTGTAAACTAAAGATAGCATACATTCACTCAATAACTAATACTAAAGTTCATGCAATGAAGAACAGATAACAAATAAGTAAAGCACAATCACATGAACAGTCTCACAACACACAGATTTTACACGGTTCACCTCCAGGGGGGAAGCTACATCCACGGGAACTGGTTTGTATATTATATCTTGAGAGAGTGAACACAGTTCCACTGCAACCTGATATGCAGCTTGAGATCTTCTGGGAAACTCCGCACTCACAGCTGGGAGCCCTTCTCTCTTAGATCTCTTCTCTTATATTTGCTTCTCTTAAAATATACTCTTCCTCTCTCTCTCTCTCTCTCTCTCTCTCTCTCTCTCTCTCAATCCCTGTGGATTTTTACATACATGCTTAAGGAGCCATCTACTGGTTACAGTAAGATAATACAGACTGAATAACATGACTAGAGCTCGACTCTTACAATACTGCAAAATGACTATGAGCTAACAGACTGGCTGACTCTCTAACTCGTTAATTGCCTAAATAGCTAACCTTTTATAATACAAGATACATGCTTATATAGGTGACCCGAAGGTATCGCCATTGCAAAACTGTGGGCCTGTCCCAACAGTAACCCAAAAACACTAACTGCGAAAGTCAGCCTATCTATACTCTGAGCTACCACTTTCCATCACACCACAACTCTCTGCAGTCTTCCACGCTTCCCAGCGCTGATCGTGGGTATGGGATCCACTTCCTTGGTCGCTCCGCTTCTATCCTTCGTCTTCAATACCTCAGCCTCATTGCTCCTTTTCCTTTATGAGGGTAGCTGAGCCCTCTTGTCTTCACCGCTTCCTTAAGTGCAGTGGTTGAGCTCTCTCATCTTGGCCGCTCAGGTACTGTTCTTCTTTGACTTCTCTGTCTTGACGTATCAGCTTTTCCTATAGCTGCGAGACCCTGCTCCAACAGTCCCTAACACTTACTTGTGGCTCGTCCTCGAGCCAATAACAATAGGCTTCTCCTGCTATAGCTTCTCCTTGGCTTCCTGTGAAGTCCTTGCGAATCTCTGTCGAAGTCCTACGACTTCGTTGTTCATAGCTGCGACACACTCTTATGTCATTTCAAGAATAGCTTGATTAATGCTGGAGTCTTCTGTATCATCAATTTTACTCTTACTCGTAGTGAACTCCTTGACCTTATGCTCAACTGCATCGATCAGCTATGCAATTTGTTCTTGATATGGTTGAAGCAGGTTATTGAATTGTATGTCTTTTTCTCGTAACCGCTATGCTTCTTGTTGTAGACAGTTCATCTCATTCGTCTTCTTCATCTTTGCAAGAGCTCCCAAGCTCTTGAATTCTTCCTTCATTGCTGTTGTGGCCTTGTCTATGTGCTGGATGCTCTGCTGCAACTCCAGTCTCTCTGGGAGCTCGTCTAGCTCCGTCCATGTTTTTGTCGCATCGGCTAGAAATGACTCTGCATCATCTATGCGAATCTTCATCTATGTTGAAGCGAGTCTAAAGACCTATTCCATTGCTTCCTTGTCTACCTCAAGTGTTCCTAGTGCTCAAGCCTCAAGTTCAGCAATCTGTGCTCTATGGTCTTCCTCCATCTTAACCATTGTCTCTTCCAAAACCTTTGTTCTGTCTGCAACTCTTCTTACCTTATGCGTTAGAGGTAATGAAAACTCAATGTTACACTGGGGTAACTCCAATGCGATGCTCTATAGAACCTGGATGAGATCCTGTTCTCTTTATTCGTGTGTTCTTAACTCATCCGTCTTTTTCTGAAAGCCTGCGGTGAGTTCTGCATTCTTCTGTTTCAGCTGGGTGTTATGTTTATAAGTCACCAGCTCTCTATCCCTGAGCTCTGCGGCTAGCTGTTGCTGGATCATTTGTAATTGATCAATGGGGAACTCTACAATATTAACCTCAACAGGTTGTCTAATCTGTATCTGTACATCAATCATTGAATCAGGGAATTGGATGCACCCTAGCGGTATCAACACTGTATTGATGCAATCTTTTACAAGGACTTCTTCACGAGAAGTCGATTGTTTTGAGATTTCTCCTGCTGTGGTCTTGACTGAATGAGTCTGTACTATGGAATTCTTCTCAGTGAATACTCTTATCTCCAGAAGCTGCTTTTCTACCGCGCTCTGCAGCTTGTCTTGCGATGTCTACATCGCCTAAAATGAGTCATGCATTTCCTCCTTCAATCTTGCTACGATTTGATCATAGTCATCGTCTGTCAGTGCGATTTCTAAAGCTGGCTTTGAGTTTTTTGCTTTTTTCCTCTTCTTTGGTGATTCTAGTGGCACTTGTTCTGCATCTTTCCTCTTCTATCCCTGTGGTAGCACTTCTGCTATATCTTTCATCTGGGACCCCTCTTTGTCTTTTCCTTTGTCCACTGGGTCTGTCTGTGCGGTACCTGATGGTAGTGCTGTGGTATCTTCTAATGCTTTCTTCCACTTGTCATCAAAGTATTTGATGGCATCTTCTATATCCTACGCTGTCATCCAGAACAAACCAGTTGCCTAGTTATCCATTCTAGACCTTTTTGGCCTTAGGTAGATTCTATGTCTGTCAGCCATAAAATCAAGTCGATTATCATACATGTCTACAACCTCCATGCTGATCCGTGGTGCCTCTTGGATAACTCTCTTCAACAGTTTATAGTATTCATAGAATACTATCATATTGATATTTTTCTTGGCTGGGTTGTTGCTCTCCCTTAAGTTTACATAGCGCGCGCCTCTGGGCTCGCCGCTTCCTAGCTGTTTAAACTGGGTATTGGGTGGCTCTCTCCACCCAATGAATGTCATAATATGAGGAGCCATGAGAAGTGGAAGGGATGGTTTGGCTCATCCTATGCTGTCAAACAATCTTGAAGAAAAATATTTAGTAAAAATAAACACCAATTAAATTGTTCACCTTCTGCAATTTGTATGGCAAGGTGAATTACCGATCCTGTGACTTCTTTTGGGTGAACCTTGGTTAGTAGTATACCTACAAGCAGACTGGCTGTAAATATGAGTATATCATCTGTTAATATTGCAAGGTCATAAGCTCATCCTCCTCTCTATAGCATATACTTGGTAACTAGGGTTGCGGGTAGCTTAGTATCCTTGGTCTTACCTGATATATGTGTCTTAGGGTCCTTACCAATCTTGGACAGGCTGGTGATGCGGTGTATTAGGTCGATGTTCAGGTCGACCTTGTTACCTAGCCATAGGTAACCTCCATGTACACAATAAATTAGTACGCGCACCATGACATTAACCTCTGCACCTCGTCCAAAATGTGGTATTCTCAATAAATTGAGCAAGCATGACCGCTCAAGAATCTAGACATGTTCCATAGGAACAAATTCATCTGCACTGGTCCTCACGTTCTGCTGAACCGTAAGATACTGATCCGGGTGAAACTGAGGATATGTCTTACTGTCTCCAAGGTTATAGTCTATAAATTTGAGATTAGGAGCATATCCTAACATATCTCCATCTTCCTTTACACGAGAATCAATCGGCAGTATTGGAACAGGAAACTTAGCACCCTTGGGAATGTTTACCTCTGGTGCGTCTTCAACTTGTGGCATGGTGTACTTTATTGGCATATGAAATTCTTCCTCCAGCTCCGAGCTGGACTCTTCTACTATCTGAGCTTGACTCGTCATCCTTGGTGGCTATCTGCCCTGTGATGTACCTAATTTCACAACCTTAGGTGGCGTCATCATAGCGGACACAAGGCCACCACGCTGGAACCTCTGCATAATGTACTCTAAAGGTTCCATCTCGGACAAAACCCACTTGGTGCAATACTCTGGACTGGCAATGGCTGCGAAATTGGGGAAACACCCACACTCTATAACTAAATTATCTCTGCACAGGAAAACTCTTCAAACTGCTCTGTAACTCTCAGAATCGCACAAATAACCCTTCTGCATGAATAATATCTGAATTTATAAAAAAAGCGGCCATTTATGAAGCAACGGTCACTCAGTGGTATTAATTGCATGGATAAGACAATACCTGTCATTTCGATCCTCATTAATTGCTGAAATTCGATCAAATTTCCCTCGAAACTTGTGTGCAAGCGTCGGTCTCGACCAAGATTTAAAAAATCTAGAAAAATGATTATACTGTTGCCAAATCTAGGGTAATGTATACCGGTCATCTCTATATTAACTTCTTGTCAGAAGGCGAAGTGACTGGCCCTCTGTCCCTTTTCAAAATTGTCTACGTGGCACGGGGAACATCGCATTGCTGTGATGTCACACCACATCATTCTCACCTATAATGCTGACGTGAGACTCCTCAACATTCAAAACTCCGCAATGTTCAAAGACGTGCGCAAAATAAACTCTCTTTCTTTTTTTTTTACCGCAAGCATCCTAGGACTTGCGCAACATAAACTTTCATGATGCGATTCCTTATACTTAGAATACTTAGAACGTTTTACCTGCTGGTGTAGAATAATTACCGGTACGATGCCTCCTTTCAACTACACTGCACATCTGCACTCTCAAAGCTGTCTGGGTTAGGGTTGAGAGGTGGAGTGGTTTTCACTATAAAGCTTAAGCTTACTACCAATAATCAACATAGGAAGAAGCTCCCTGTTCAATTTGCTACGCTGAATGGAACCTCCTTCTCTAACATACTAAATATGATATGGCCCCAACCAATGCGTCTTGAACTTCCCTAGAAACTTAACAAATTTACTGTCATACAGGAGCACTAGGTCTCCTGTCTAAAAACTCTTGCTCTTAATGTGCCTGTCATGCCAATATTTTTCTCGTGCCTTCTGCACTTTCTGATGGAATCCTGCGATGAATCTATCTTCTTCTAAGGCAAGCAGCTACGCTAGCCTTTCATTCATCGTATCTGTATCAGCTATTTCAGTAATTTGAGCAACTCTTAAAATGGGAATAATATATTCCATAGGCATAACAGCCTCTTGTCCATACACCAAGCTAAAAGGTGTGTGTCTTGTAAGTTTCTTGCATGTAGTCCTATAAGCCCATAATACAACATTAACCCTAAGGTCCCAATCATTTCTTTGGCTGTTACAAATCTTAGTAAGGGAATTTTCTAGAATTTTGTTAAAATCCTCCACCGTACCATTAGCTTGTGGGTGGTAGGGAGTGCTCTTATGGTGCTGTATCTGGAATTCCTCCAACAAGGCCTCAATAGTGCGGTTTAGAAAATGTGTTCCTTGATCACTCATCAAAATTACTGGACATCCAAATCTACTAATGATGTTGTCCAAAATGAACTGTGCAGCTGTAGCAGCATCACAATTCCTTACTGCCTTAGCCTCTGCCCACCTGGTGAGGTATTATGTTCTTGTGATGATGTATCTCGCACCAGTTCATTTTCCTGGTGGGTTGATAGGACCCACAATGTCTATAGCCCACTTGTCAAATGCCCGCAGTGTAATCTATGGTCGCAGCGGCATTTCATCTTTCCGCGAAGGTTTTCCTACCCTTTGGTAGATATCTCAACATCTACAAAACTCCTTAGTGTCTTTGTGCAAAGTAGGCCACCATAACCCCGCAGTCAAGATTTTCTGAGCGGTCGGCTTTCCTGCGAAATGACCTCCTGTGGCACCTGAGTGTGCTTCTCTGATAATGGCCTCTTTCTCATGTGGCATCACGCATCTGCGCAAGACTTCATCTAGACCTAACTTATATAGATGTCCTACGATCAAAGTGAAGTCTGCTGCTTTCACAACTAACTTTCTCTTTTGCTACTTAGTGAAGTCAACTGGTGCCCACCCTGTAGTGAGAAAGTGAATAATATCCTCATATTATTCATCTGCGATCTGGATAGAGAATAATTGCGCATCTGGTAGATTATCCTCTAAATTACTTGGTTCTTTTCCTAAGTCTATTCGCGCTATATGGTCAGGTCTGGCATTCAATATTCTTGGTTTTACAATGATTTCAAAATCATACTCCTGAAACAGGATTAACCATCTATAGATCCTTCCCCCTAACACTGGCTTATTGACCAAATACTTTAAAGCAGAATGGTCAGTAAACATCTTGAATGGGGCACCCAACAGGTGGTGCCTGAACTTCTGTAGAGCATACACCATAGCTAATCCTCGTTCTGTAGTGGTGTAGTTATTTTCTGCTATTGATAACTTTCTGCTGGAGTACGCGATTGGATGATCGATACCTCCTTCTCCTGGCTGCGTTAAGACAATGCCCAGTGCGATGCCAAATGCATCCACATGAACATGAAGTGGTTTGCTCCAATATGGGAATACTAAGATGGGTGTTGTGACCATATTCTCTTTAAGTGTGGCTAAGCTGTGCTGGCATTCCTCATTCCATAGGAATTTCACGTCTTTCTTTAACAGTTTTTCCATCAGTGCTGTGATCTTTGCATATCCCTTTATGAATTTTCTATAGTAATCGGTATGACCAAGCACTGTTCTCAATTGCTTGACTGAGTTGGGTGCTGGGAGATGTACAATGATGGCAATCTTTGCAGGATCTACCATCAACCCTTGTCTGTAAACAATATGACCCAACAAAATACCAAATTGTGCACAAAATATACATTTCTTCAAGTTAAGAGAAATCTGATATTTCCTGCATTTTTCTAACATGAGCCTTAAATCTCCTATATGCTTGTTGATTAATCCAAATACAGTCCAATCATCAAAATAGAATTCTAATAATTTATTAATGGATTCCTTGAATACAGCAACTACTGCTCTAGAAAAGATAGCTGGTGCATTTTTAAGACCAAAGGGCATTACCGTATACTTGAATGAGCCCCATTCTGTCACAATGGTGGTCTTATGTCAATCCTCTGGATGGATTCTGATCTGGTGATAGCCTGAAAAGCCATCAGTGAAGGAGTAGACCTCCTATCCTCCCACATTGTCTAAAACCTCATCAGTAAATGGTGTCGAAAATGGGTCATGAAGCAATGAGTCGTTGAGTTTGCGCAAATCGACACAGATCCTGATGTCTCCTTTAGTTTTCTTTTCTTGTACGACCATGGGAATAACCCATTCGCTTTCTTCTAGTGGCTCAATGATGCATGCTGCTAGCATCTTATTGATCTCATTGTTAACTTTTTCTTTATAGTGGGGATTCAATCTGTATGGACGCTGCTTAACTGGCCTAGCATCCTCTTTCAATGGTATCCGTATTACTCCCAGATCTCCTACTATTCCCTTCATCTCTATGAACTTAGTGGGAAATAAGTCCTGATAGTCATGTAAAAGATTTGCAATGTGTCCTACTGTTTCATCATCCCAATAGTCTCCAATAGAGGAAAACTTTGGTTATGTTTCTGTGCCAATATTGATCTTTTTAATCTTGAAAGGGTCTGTGATAGTTGGAATCTCAAGTTTTGGTCCATCAACATGACGAGTCCCTTTAGACTCAAGAATGTTGATACTACGAGGATTCTCATCCTCATCATCTAACTCTGCTGCGAAGTTGTAGCACTCTACTGCCTGTTCTAACTGGATAGCCCAATCAGACTGAGTAGACACTAATTGGGTACAGTCATCAAATATCTTAGTTTCTATAACACCTAGGGCATGATCAATGCTCGGATACTTAGATTCAAAAGTGAAAGTGAGTACGAAATTGTCTATCATATGTGGCCATGTGATGGTTCCTCTGCGCAATTCTGTCTCTGTGTACCAGTTTCTTGGCACTGTGTCTAAAGTGTGAATGAATAGGTGAACCCATTCATCCTCTGGAATTGTCGACCAACTTTGTTCACAAATATGAATGTGTGACCTGGGGTCACTTTCTCCTGTATATTTCTACTGTAAGGGATCCTTGTTATGAGAGAACCTGATTGCCATCAATCTCTTAAAGTCATCCCACGATGCGATGTGTTCTCTGTTCGCATGCCACCATCTTGTAGGTGTGGCTTTTACTGCAAGGTCAATAGTTGTCATCCTCTACTCCTGATGAATTTCCTGCTCAAACTACTGTAAGAAGTCATTGACATCTGTTAATCCATGAAATGACGGAATATCAATAATCTCTACGCTAATCCATCGTAGTGACTTAGTCATAAACGCACATCTGCGAGTTGAGACTTCATAAAGTCTGTTCTGCTAGTTCTCTAGACCAACATCCGAGTCTGATGCACATGAGCTATCGCATCACCAACTAATGTTTCCTTCTGCGGTCAGGTTGATGTAATCACTCTGATTAGCTGTCATCTGATAGAGGCTCTCCATGTTACGTACCTCTTCTTCTGCTTGGATAGGTTCAATATATCTGGGACCCTGAAAAGGATCCAATGGTGCGATGACCCGGATCTATGTATCCTCGAAAGTCATTTGTCTTCTCTTTAAATCGATAACAGCCATGTTATCGATAGCCCAATCAATACCTAGTAGAGATGGATATGGTCTACTATCGCCAATGATCTCTATAAATTCAAAGTCGGCAGAGCTACAAACTCCATCGATATCAACTGGCACCTGGGGTAATCGACCCAGTGGTGATACCCTCTGTTGATTGGCTAAGCGCAGATGGATAGGTGATCTTGCAAGATTAGGGCTACCCATCTGTTCCCATGTCTGCTTAGTTAGAACATTTACTTCCGATCCTAAGTCTAGGATTACCTCGTCCATTTTAAATTCATCAACTTGTGCTGTGAGTCTCATCTCTCTTCCTGTTCTTGTATGTCTCATAATATTATGAACAGCACGCTGCACACTGCTCACGGAAGAATATGGCTGACACTGATCTATGATGCGCTGAAGCTCTCTGATAGCTTCCTCATTTCTAATGAGTTTCAAGCAACTCTGCAGGAAGGATTGTACACTTGTTGTCGACTTGTCCTCTTTGCACTTTCCCGATGTGGTAGCCTGCGATATCTGCACAGGAATCATGCCACAAGGTGTTTGTTGCGGTATGCCTCTCACGGCAGTACCTGCGATCCTAATTGTGTAGGGTCATCAAAGGAAGTTTGATCTTCCTGGAATGTTTCTTTATTCTTCTGTAGGTCGAGTGGTGTTGATTTATTAGTAGCTTTGCACACCCACTCCATACCTGTGTTCTTTGCATCATCCTACGATGTTCTACTAGTAGAGACACCGCTGCGAGTCACAATATTGACTCTTGGTTCTGGCTCTTTCTGCTCAGTAGCAATAAGCTAGATGTTCTGGTGTACTGCTGGGTTCGGTTCCCTGATCTTGGCTATCAAGGTAGGACATTCTTCTATAGCGTGATCGTAACATTTGCAATAGTTACATTTGGTAGTAGGGTTTTGACAATCCCTAGCATAATGTCCTACAATTCCACAGTTGTAACAAGTAATAGGTCCATGGAGAAATCCTCCTCCATGGCCTCATCCTCTGAATCCTCCTCCATGGCCAACATGAGCCTGTTTATGCTGTGGTCCTGCTGCTGGACCTGGTGTCTCTGACTAGACTCTGTATAAGTCATGTTTTCTGTCGACCATGAGGTCATAAGCTCGGCAATTATGTGTTGAGTCTCAGAAATGTCCCTTTTTCATCCACTTTATCTTCTGCATTCCTCACATTTCATCGTCCCATTAACCTTTTATCATACCATTTCCATACATATCTGTGGGTTTTACATTATTATTTTCCACTTTATTCATTTTAGTATTATAAGTGAATTTATGATTAAATATTAGAAAATATACATGTTTTTCATATATATCTCAATTATGTGTGAGCTTTGTAATGTGTAGGAATATGTAAATGATTAATTCAAAGAGACTTCTCGAATATCTCTTACACCATTCCAAAGGAGATAGTTATTCAAAGCCTATTCTTAAGGAGGAGATCATGGAAGATTTGGTTGGCATATCTTATATAGGATTCATGAGGATTTGAAGGAACCGTATCTTGTAATAAGAGGAAAGTGGTTGAGAGTAGTTGAGAGAATAGTGGATCTGTTCTTATCTTTTTCTTAAGGCCTCTCATGTATAAAGGAGAGTGCTCCCTCTCCATTCCATTAAGTGGTAATTAAGTTAGATTAAGCTTGTAGGAGGGTTGTAATGGAAGTGGATTGGATTGGATTTTGTACTTGTTAGATTAGTCTTTGATTTGAGATTCTTAATGTGATTCAAGCTTTCATTATCATGCTTCCATGTTTGTCATTTGATTATTGATTTGTGGATGTGAGCTCACATATGTCATTGTTGTTAACTCTTCACATGTTGTATTTCCCTTACGTAATTTCATGCTTTCCTAGTTAGTGTTTCAATGCTTTCCTAGATTAATTTGATTTCAGCAATTTAGATTAAGTTAGATTAGATCTACTTCAGTCCTGCACAAATAGTGCATGTGCTTCGTCAGTTTATGTACCCCGGATTGACAAGTAAATAGTTGGGAAACTGCACTGCAACGTAATTACTACAACATATATTTCGCCTAACATTTTGGCGCCGTTGCTGGGGAAGCACAAGGGATTGAGGTATTAATTTCTTTTTCATGCAAGTGTGATTATTCGTGCTCCTAACTCTGAGGTGACATATGGATAAGGGCATGAAGGGTGTGTTTCAATTTCTACAAATTAGCATAAATTTCAATTTCTGCAATTTAGAGTAAATTTCAATTTCTGCAAGTGTTTTTCAATTTCTGCAATTTAGTGTAAATTTCCATTTCTACAATTTAGTGTAAATTTCAATTTCTGCAAGCATGTTTTTGCAATTTCAATTTCTGCAACTATGAAGAGGTTTTCATGTGTTTTAACAAGAGTGTTTTATTTTCAGCAAGTGTGATTTTCAATTTTCAGATTTTGATTTGGATGATGTAAGAACCCCTTTTACAATATGATTTAACTATGAGTGTCAGCTTGAAACAACTCGCTCACATCCTTGCAAAAATCAGAGTCTCCTCTTCTCTGGAAGAGGAGACCCTGAGAGCAGCTGAAAGTTTAAATACTCCTTCAGAAACGAACGAGGAATCAGCATCTGAAGAATCCCGCATATTTGATGACGAACAATCATTCGAACAAGAGATTGAGGAAGATGACAAGGAGTTGCAGCATGATCTGAGTGAGGTAAAATGCGCTTACGAAAGCCATATCGAAAGATGGTTCCAGGTAAGTATGCAATTAGATCAATTTAGTTTTTCTTTTTATTTAATTAGTTTGCCATTACAGCAAGAAGACTCACTCATTCTTCTAAATTTTCATCTTTTATTTGAAAAATTACCACTGAACATGTTACTGTTACTTTTACGTGCATGGCTCCATTGGAAGTTTGACTACACGTAGCATATTTCTAAATCCTAATTAGCATTGAGTAGGTAGGTCTTCATTTTCAGTTTCTGCTTTCATTTTCAAATTTACTTTAGTGTTGAATAAGTATGCTCTCCTCTGCGCTTCGTGTGGTCACGAGGATCAAAAATTAGGGATGATTAAAAATTATTCCAGGAAGATTTTTGACGATGAAAAAATTGCCTAATCTGCTGTTCCTAACTCAGAAATTTGCAAAATAAATTTGCAGAATAAATTCTTTTATTTTCTATTTTTTTCTGCAACATAAATAGAAAAAAAATATATTAAATCTACACCTCCATGCTCCATCTGCAAATAATAAAACACTAGTTTCGTTAGGATGAACAATAAAAACAAAACGAAAATTTAAATAAAAATTTTTAAAAAAAATGGTCTGCACAAATGAATGCTAGAACTATGTGGTTGGTTGAATTCCATTTAATTGTGCAAAAATGTGTTTCCTGCTGCAATAGTTTCAGGTTTAAGTTGCCGCAACACCCCTTGAATTATAACCTGCAACACACATAAAAAATGAAACATTCATTCTTTGAAAATTCTAGGTTGTAACTGTTACTCCATGGCTGAAAACTGTGTGAAGCTTGCTGGCCAAACCATTTCTGTAATCTGCTGTATCAGCACACTTCATCCACCTGCTCGAACATCCTTTGACTTCGAATAAATCCCAGCAAATAATAAACCTGCAAATCAAAACAATTTTTCCCATGCCGCTTTGCAAAATTCTCATTGGTTTGAGTGATCTGCAACAACCTGCAACAATACATCTGCAAATCGCACATTGAGTAAAATTTGCAAAACCAACTAGAACAACAAATGCAGGAAAATTGCAAAAATTGAAATAGAGATATCTCACAACCTGGGATCTAGATTCTTCTAATTTTTGGACAGGAAGTGCATTATGTTATGATCTCAAAGCTTCGTAAATTTCAATCCAACTTAGTGCACGGTTTTCAAGAAAATCAATATAGTCACCTTCAGCCATTTTTCATTTTTTCAAAATATATGAAGTAGCTATGGCCTATTTTTGGTGTGTAAACATGTTTTGACCATAGAAACCTTCCTAAAAAATTTCATCCCAATCCTAGTCACCGTTTGTGCGAAAATTGCATTTCAATTTGCTGTTACAGCCTTAACAAAAAACGCATGCCACATAAGAACACCTTGATTCGCGTCTTGAATTGCGGGCATATGGAAATGACTCTCAAAAATCCAAGACATGGGTTTTTTGAATAATATCCTCATTTACCTAACTCTTGAGGAAATTGTCAAACAACGCTATAGTTTGCAATATGCAGGTCGTTCTTCGAGAGGGTATTTTCCAGATTTGGTGTTGTGGCCGGTTCCAAAGTTGCCAATAGTTACGGCCGTGTTCCAGCTGTTGCAGATCACAAGTTGGGGGAAAAAGATTAGGAAGGATAGGCTATAATTTCTTGAACATCCATTTGAGTGTAGTTGCGCGTTGAACAGCCATTTGAGTATAGTTGCGCATTGAACAGCCTACGTGTTGAACAGCCATTGGAGTATAGCTGCGCATTGAACAGCCTACACGTTGAACAGCCATTTGAGTGTAGTTGCACGTGCCTACTACTTCCATGAATGTAGTTGCGCATTGAACAGCCTGCAATGCTGTTGCTACTTGCCTAACATTTTGGCGTCTCAAAGGTATACATTTTCGGCATTCCTCCCTATCTCTTTCTCATTGTTTGGAAAAGTGTTGCTGATTAAAGTCAGACGGCATGTAACCATCTCAGATATTAATAATTATGCTTAATATTGCAACAAACCAGGGTATTCCAGTGGGTTTAGAATTTTGGTTTTTCATGATCATTTTTTTCACATGATTGAATTAAAGGTGAGCTATTTGAATTGTGTTTCTCTCGCGCCATAAACTTAACGAAAGAAAAATAACCCTGAGAAAGAATCCCTACAAATGCGCATAAACCACGTCTTGCTCCTCATGAACACTTGTACACAATAATTGATGAGTGTCGGACTTTGTTTAATTGATTGATGTGTTTTTGCACAAAGCATATTACACGTTGCTATTTGTAAGAGGGAGTTGAATGCTTTGAATATTTTATCTAACGATGTACAGGTTGATTATGCAAAGCAGCAATTGTGATTAATGCCCCAAATCAGTGAAAATCCTACTCTGAACATTCTATAGTGGATCTCAGCCACACATTTACACTTTCCAAATTTTAGAGACCATATTGCTCTTACAAATTGTAAAACTAACGCAAATGGGCATTCTCTAATTCCTAAACACAATGTGCTTAATCTTAATTTGTTTTTTTTAAAGTCACTTCATGTAGTAATTGATGATTACACGAGCACAAAGGCATATGTATACAAATGCATTTTATTTTCTTCGCTTTGCCCCATTCCTACTTATTTTTGCATTCTACGATTCTCTCACGAGGTTTTAAGTGCAGGATTCGTACTAAGTTTGATTGCAGGAACGAAGATGCTCGCATTCCATGCTAAAGTGATTTTCAAAAATCACAAAATATTTTACATGCTATGATAAGCCAGCTTGGAGTTGTTACACCTCATGAACATCCTGACACTTGCTGTTACACGAAAATCATTGGAAAATCCTTTTGCGTCCTGAAATATCTCCTCGCATTCCTCCTTCACAACAGATTGATCATCCCCGTGTTGCAGCCATTTTCCATTGCCTTATCCTTCCTGATTTCTCGCACATCTATTTTTCTGAGCAGCATACATCATTTCCTTTATCATTTTCAGTTCATTTTTTCCTTCTTTCTCTATGTCAGTTTGCCTTCCGAATAATACCAGTCACCTCCTTTTCCACAATTACACTTCTTCGATTTTATTTCCATAAACCCTGTCACTACTGAGATCTCTGTTATAGTCCTACCAAATCTTTTTATAAAAACTTGCGTTGACTGATGTGGGATTCCTTAAGACCCACCTTTCAACAGTCTTGCCCCATCGACTTCAGCACCTTATCTGGGATATAGACTAGAGTCCATTTTGAGTACCTAGAGGATTGCATGCCTTAATGGCAAGTTCTATCGCTGACGATCATGGAAATACATCAATGTCCCTTGATCATCAGATCTTGCAAGTGGCTCGACCTCAGCACATCCATTCGCACTTCGCGAGATGTACTCGGGTACCTTGGCACTCATTGACATCAATGGTGAGTTGCCTCACACTGGTTAACGGCATTCATCAATGGTCGGTAATCCAGTGATTTCTCTTCATGCTCGACATCGACACATCCATTCGCATGATTAGAAGTGTACCATCAGGTTTGTAGCGGATGAAGACTATACACTTTTTTCCAATTCTCTTCAGCAGTTACAGCAGCTTGAATTCATCTATGAGAGTCTAACAGTTCCACAACACTAGTTCAAATTCCTCCACTTCACATTCTCTGATTCAGCAGTGATAGTTGTTGCAGTTCCCGTAGTTGTTGTTACAACCATCATTGTTATAGCAAGTCACTGTTACGGCAGTTACATCAGTTCCAGCGGTTGTTGTTTTAGCAGTTCCAGCAGTTGTTGTTACAGTAGTGCTACTACAGTAGCAGTCACCTTTCACATGCTCCTATAGCAGTTCCATCTTTCACGTTACAAGCAACAACGCCATTCACAACTACATTTTCATGATCCTACACCACTGACACCTTCCATCTTCCAGCAGTCGCAGCCACATATTCTTTGTGCCCACCGATACAGTAGTTGCATCTACAGTACTAGTCACGATTTTCTGCTCCAGCAGCCACAACAACTACATTCCTATTGCATAGTTCATCTACATTTTGGGTGAGTGGAGGTATGTTGTTTTCTAAGCTTTGATCATGAAATTCCTTCTATGCTGACTTGAATATTTTGGAAAATTCCCTCACCACACTTCATTTCCTTTTCCCTTCCATAAACTACACTATGTTGCATGAGGACATGCAACACCTTGAGTTGGGGAGAGAGAGGGGAACTATCGTCATAATCACCACATTTTTCCATTATCATCATTTCATTTTCATCCCATTTACCATGCCCAAAAAATTTCTTTTCCAACGATCCCCCGATGCACTTTACCTCACGCATTGATATACATATTGGCATGATTCATAAAGAAAAGGCTTTCTTATGCACAATGATGCTTTCTATGCACATTAATCGCTTATCAATTTCAGTGAGTGTATGGTTAGATGCAGCTAGAAAATAGATGACTAAATGAATGTTGTTAACACAAGAACCAACATTATTTACATTCATGGTTGTCACACAAGAACCAACCATAAGAAAAATGTGGGCTGTTACTCATGCATTTCACATCATGAAATGAATGTTGTCAACACAAGAACCAACATTCTTTATATTCATGGTTGTTACACAAGAACCAACCATAGGAAAATGCCAGCTGTTACTCATGAGCTGTTATATCTTGGAAACATTCATCATTAAAAAGGCATCATCAATCAAAGCCAAAGTTTAGATGCCAAAGGTTCTTCATAAGATCCATGCTTGGTTGCATGAGGACATGCAACACCTTGAGTTGGGGGGAGATGTTGAGTCTCAAAAATGTCCCTTTTTCATCCACTTTATCTTCCGCATTCCTCACATTTCATCGTCCCATTAACCTTTTATCATACCATTTCCATACATATCTATGGGTTTTACATTATTATTTTCCACTTTATTCATTTTAGTATTATAAGTGAATTTATGATTAAATATTAGAAAATATACATGTTTTTCATATATATCTCAATTATGTGTGAGCTTTGTAATGTGTAGGAATATGTAAATGATTAATTCAAAGAGACTTCTCGAATATCTCTTACACCATTCCAAAGGAGATATTATTCAAATCCTATTCTTAAGGAGAAGATCATGGAAGATTTGGTTGGCATATCTTATCTAGGATTCATGAGGATTTGAAGGAACCATATCTTGTAATAAGAGGAAAGTGGTTGAGAGTAGTTGAGAGAATAGTGGATCTGTTCTTATCTTTTTCTTAAGGCCTCTCATGTATAAAGGAGAGTGCTCCCTCTCCATTCCATTAAGTGGTAATTAAGTTAGATTAAGCTTGTAGGAGGGTTGTAATGGAAGTGGATTGGATTGGATTTTGTACTTGTTAGATTAGTCTTTGATTTGAGATTCTTAATGTGATTCAAGCTTTCATTATCATGCTTCCATGTTTGTCATTTGATTATTGATTTGTGGATGTGAGCTCACATATGTCATTGTTGTTAACTCTTCACATGTTGTATTTCCCTTACGTAATTTCATGCTTTCCTAGTTAGTGTTTCAATGCTTTCCTAGATTAATTTGATTTCAACAATTTAGATTAAGTTATATTAGATCTACTTCAGTCCTGCACAAACAGTGCATGTGCTTTGTCAGTTTATGTACTCCGGATTGACAAGTAAATAGTTGGGCAATTGCATTGCAACGTAATTATTACGACATATATTTCGCCTAACATTATGTGCATCATGACCTACTGACTTGCAGAAGTTACAGTATAAGTTCTTAGGGGTCTATACATACTTCTAAAGTAAAGGGCATTCCAATGGTCGGTGTCCTCTTGTTCTGTAGAGTTCACACCACAGCCCTTGAGTCTATAATAAGGGGTTAGGAACCCCACTTGCTAAATACTCTACAAATACTAGACAGTGATCCTTAGTATGGCCTTGTCCTTTACACTTGGTACACCATAGCTCTTGTGCAATATCTTTCCCTTTCTTAATCTCATGCATCTGTAACGTGAGATTAGCTAACTGGTTCTGTAGGTTTGTCATACCTGTATTGGTCTCTACTAGAGGTGAGGCCTATAGTTTCATTGCCATCTCCAATGCTTCATTTTGTGTATGGAGTCTCTGTTGCATTAATCGAAGTCTGATGTGAGGGAGCAGTGCTGTGATGAACCATTCCTTATGCTGCTCCGGCGCAAACTCAAAACTGACTTGGTCTATAAGGGCTTTGAATTTCTGATCAAAGTCCCATACAGACTCTATAGGTAACTGTTTGGTGTCTTTGAGTTCTGTAATGCACTGTGACTCTGACTTATGTTTCTTAAACTCTTTAATCATTGCGGTCTTGATCTGTACAAGCATTCTGGCTGGCACTGTGGTATACTTCATATACCATGTTAAAGCTCTGTCTCTAAGTGTAGTGACCAATTGGACAAGTTTAATATTATCATTGTGACTCCCTTTAATGGTCTAAATGGCTTCACATAGGAACCAATGTTGTTCCAGGTCTTCTGCCCCTGTACCCTTGAAGGTAGGTAACTTCATGTCATCCCCCATTCTGTTTCTACGTGGAGGATTCTGGTTTGCTATAGTACTACCACTCGACGGTGTAGATGTAGGTGATGTAGCGGTAGTATGTACTGTATGTGAACTACTAGATGTATTTCCTATGAGATTATTCTGAGTCCCGGTTGTTTTCTTTGGGGTGTAAGGGTGGTAAGGGATACCTCCTACTGTTCTTTCTATGTTATTGTGACTCTGCTCTCTAGGACTGTCTAAACTATTTTCAAAGAGAGGAGATCTGAAATCTACTTTATATTTCTTACCACTATGTGTACGTCCAATTTCATCAAAATCACTCTCAAACTCATGTGACATTACACTGATTTACTTATTCATCTGAGACTAGATCCATTACTCCTTTTTCATGCAATAAGATCTTAATGTACAAGTTTAAAGAGCTTAGGTACTTACCGCGATATCCTTTGAAGAAGTACCTCTCTGCTTCGTTGAAGCCCTTTCTTTGATCGACTACGAACTCTGTAACGAAGCCTTCTAGCAAACTCGTAAGCTAGAAGTCTACTGCGCGTGAAGTGGGATTATCTATAATCTTCACGGTCTGAATCAGCTTCTACGTCCAAACTATGTTCCTTTTCTTCTTGAATATGTTCTTATCAGTCAACTTTGATAACCAGTCGTACAACTCATTTCCATAGGTCGCAAAAAATATCGTATGTAGATCAGTGAAGATATGTTTTTGTAACCAGTCCTCTGTACTCAGTCTAGGACTCTTGTTTTCTTGTTCTGCAAATTATTTCTCCTTAGACCCAACCCACTGGCTGAGTTCTTCTTTTGTAGGATGCCAATAGAACATCAGCTCTGTAATGTGTTCAAAGCCGGAAACGGAACCGTTTGTTGGTTGCTGTGGGTAGACCCGGGTTTACTAGTTAAGTACCAACAAAAACCCTAGCTCACTGGCCCTTTTGGCGACAGACCGCAGAACGGCCTGAAGTCTCACCCGAAGTGATCTGGATGGGTTGGCTGAAGACTCAAGTGTCTGGCTCAACCAAGTTCTGTAGCATCCTGGTGTTTCTTGTCTCTTCTCATCCAGCGGGATCTCTCAACGCTGCGTTGTTTCTCTCCTCCTAACCGACTCTGCTAGGAGACTGGCTCGTAGCGCACCGTAGCTTCTAGGACAGTGCGCAAACTCTCTCTTCTACTCAGCTCATATCCTACGATGTCTCACATTGTAGTTCCTTTAACAGAGTGATATCACCTTTTTATACTGTGATATCTTCTATGGTAAGACTTCAATATGACTCTGTGAGGACCCTGCAGCAAATAATAAATCAAAATACACGATATAGCAGCAGAACTCAAAATCACTTTTATATTAATCGCAGGCCACTTCGAGGGGGGGAAACACGGTGCCTTCCTTGGCCTCGACACACACTTATATACTAAAAATAGGCACCAATACTATGGGTCAAAACCATGGGCCAATATAAACTATGGATCAACAAATACTATAGGAGGCTTACAAAGCATATGTGCCCAACACAAACTATGGATCAACAATTACTATGGGACGACTTACAAAGCATATGCGTCCAACAACAATATACTAACACGGTAAAGAGAAGGATTGACATGGGTTCCTAACATCCCCTCCCCCTTAGAAAAAGATTTCTCCTCAAAGATTTAGATGTGGAAATTGTCGTTGAATCTGAAGGAGTGGTTCCCACATAGCATCCTCGGGCTGCATTCTGTGCCATTGAATTAAGACCTCTGTGATAGAGCGAGAGCGAAGCTGACGAGTGCACTTATATTTGGAGAGGCGATCAACCACAACCAAAATCACAGTCTTCCCTCCAGATTTAGGGAGCCCTTCAATGAAACCCATAGAAATATCTGTCCATATCTGGGTAGGTATGGGCAAGGGTTCGAGAAATCCCAGAAGCGGTGTTGTTTCACCCTTATTGCACTGGCAGGTATCACATTCAGCCACCATCTGTTGAATTGTCCTTTTCATGCCCTTCCAAAAGAAGTTGCGTCATGCCCATTCATACGTTTTGAGAAAACCAGAGTGCCCAGCTGACGGCAAAGCATGGAGTTCATAGAAGATAGCTTGTTGAAGAGTTGTGTTCTGGGGAAGCACTAGACGACCCTTGTATCTCAATGAAGCACCATCCCAAGAGTAATGTGGGATAGCAGAAGGGTTGTTGTCCAAGTGTTGGATGATTTTAGATAATGAAGAGTCATTGACATAACCCTATTGAACCGATTGCAACCAATTTGGAACAGGCATAGAAATAGCGGAAAGAGAACCTTGGTCATCAAATGTGCGAGAAAGGGCATCCACCACAATATTGTCCTTACCCTTCTTATAAGTGATCTCATAGTCATAACCCATGATTTTTCTAACCCATTTCTGTTGTGTTGGGGAGGATACATGCTGTTCTAGGAAATATTTCAGACTCTGGTGATCAATCTTGAAGCAGAAATGATTCCCTAAGAGGTAGGGTCGCCACTTTTGTACTGCATGCAAAATAGCCATCATTTCCTTCTCATATGTAGAGGCAGCTAAATTCTTACCGGAAAGGGATTTGCTGGTGAATGCAATGGGGTGTTCATCTGGAAGGAGAACAACACCAAGTCCATTGCCGCAAGCATCACTCTCAATAGTGAAGGGCTTGGAAAAATCGGGCATAGCTAGAAAAGGTGTAGTACACATAGCTTGTTTTAGCTTGCAAATGCACACTTAGTAACATGTGTCCATGTAAAAGCATCCATTTTCAACAGAGCAGTTAATGGGGCTGCAATCATCCCATAATCCTTGACAAACTTGCGGTAGTAGCCAGTCAACCCCAAAAAACCACGAAGGCTCTTAAGTGTCTTAGGAGGCAGCCAATTGTTCATGGTAGCGATTTTGGCAGGATCCACACCAACCCCTTGTGCTGAGATAATGTGCCCGAGATACGCAACTTCCTTTTGGCCAAAAACACATTTAGAATTTTTGGCATGGAGATGATGATCAAAGAAAATTTGCATTACAAGAGCCAGATGCTGGAGATGTTCAGCCCATGTTTTACTGTAGATGAGGATATCATCAAAAAATACCAGAATGAATTTCCGAAAATAGGGTCAGAATATTTTATTCATCAAGGCCTGGAATGTGGAAGGAGCATTAGTGAGACCAAAGGGCATGACCAAAAACTCATAGTGGCCATCATGTGTGCGGAAAGCTGTTTTAGGGATATCATCCTCATGAACCCGAATTTGATGATACCCAGAGCGAAGATCCAACTTGGAGAAAAATTGAGCACCATGAAGCTCATCAAGAAGCTCATTAACAATAGGAATTGGAAACTTATCCTTGATGGTGAGGTGATTAAGTGCTTGGAAGTCAATGCAGAGGCACCATGACCCATCTTTTTTGCGGACAAGAAGAACTAGTGAAGAAAAGGAACTTGTGCTTGGGTAAATAATACCTTGCTTCAGTAAGTCCCTAACGAGGAGTTCAATCTATATTTTTTGGTGAAATGGGTAGCGATAGGGCCTGATGTTGGGAGGAATGCTTCCAAGAGGGAGCTGAATATGATGGTCCTCTGGTCGTGAAGGTTGAAGTCCCACTGGTTCAGCAAAAACACCTGTATATCGATCCAAAATTTGTTGGAGATCCAAAGGAGTAGTGGGGGCCGCTGATGGTTGCATTTGAATGGAATGGAGCTGAGCGATGACACCATGGGAACTCTTCTTAAGGATTTTTTCCATGCGATGTGAATTGATGATGCTGAGAGACCCTGGTTGTAATCCTTTCAATGTGTGTTTGTGTCCATTGGGGGAGAACTGCATCCAAAGTTCAGCAAAATCCCATAATATGGGTCCAAGTGTGCACAGCCATTGAGCGCCCAAAACCACATCACATCCTCCTAAGGTCAAGGAAAACATGTCAGAGTGGAGGTTATAATCTCTCATAGGGATACGCATAGTA
Organism: Pseudotsuga menziesii; assembly: GCA_001517045.1. Classification (NCBI taxonomy): domain Eukaryota; kingdom Viridiplantae; phylum Streptophyta; class Pinopsida; order Pinales; family Pinaceae; genus Pseudotsuga; species Pseudotsuga menziesii. The sequence continues at coordinate 253,840 of LPNX010046658.1, read as the reverse complement.
CGACACTTCCCTTTGCAAGGTAAGGTGCCCCCATTGGCAACCATGACTTCAAAGTTGGAGCAAGGATGGATAAAACAATCAGCTTGTTTGGCGATCCAAGGGTCAATGAAATTATGAGTGCTACCAGAATCAATGAGTATTGTAAGAGGAAGCTTCTTGAAGTAACAGCGTACCCGCATTGTTTGGGGGGGCGTAACTCCATCTAAAGCATGGAGGGATATCTCGGGCTGGTCGTCCTGAGATGGAGGGTCAATAGGCGGCTCCTAAATGTCAACTGGAGCATCCATTGTATCGGGAGCTTCTTCACCAATTTCAGAGGCAGGTGGAGAATACACATCCAAGAGATAGAGATTTTTTTGAACACATCGATGTCCCCGATTGAATTTCTCATCACAATTATAACAAAGCCCTTTTTCTCTGCGTGCCTGCATCTCTACTTCAGACAAATGCTTGATTGGAGGTGAGCGAGGAGCTGGCGGAATGGGAGGTCGTTGAGAACCCATATTTCGGAAGGGAACAAAAGAGGATGTGGAGCGCTGTTGGGCTGCCAGCTTGTCTTCTACTAACTTAGCCAACCCCAGGGCTTCCATCATTGTGTTGGGACTGAACATTTTGACCTCAGAGTGAATTGCATCCTTTAAACCACTGATAAAACAAATACGGTAGAAGTCATCAGGTAATCTTTTAGTGTGATTAGCTAGTTTCTCAAATTCAGTTTGATACTCTTTCATAGTGCTAATTTGGTGAAGTTTAGTGAGAGCTCCTGTGAAGTCATCAAAAGCACTAGGACCAAATCGTTGCAAAAGGAGATGGCAAAAATTAGGCCATTTTGGCTCTTCATGAGCCTTGATGTACCAACGATACCATTGAAGAGCTTCATGTTCCAAATGAAAGGAGGTAAGTGGAACTTTGTTGACATCAAAAGTATAATGAAGACTGAAATACTGTTCTTCTTGATAGATCCATCCAGTCGAATCAGTACCATTGAAGCGAGGAAAATCTAGCTTCGGACCGTGAAAATTGCTGGAAGAAGAGAACCCATTGTCTGATGAAGACTCGGACTGTTGTCTAGTGTTCATAGCTGAATGCTCAAGATGGAGACCAAGAAATTTTTCATCCAGTTCCTAGAGTTTGGCTTGGATTGATGCAAGGGCTTCCTCCATGGTTTTTGCTCCTGTGCGTGTGACAACCATAACCAGGAGGTTTTTTTTTGTTTTTTTTTTTAGGGGGAGTGAGTAGACAAACAAAAACAGAAACTGTTTCAGTAGAGGCAAATATGGATTTGGGAAAAAATCGGAAGGGTAATTTGGGTTTGAGTAAGTTTTGGACACTGTCGAAAGGACAGGGAAGCAAAAATGGGGATTTTATGAGTGGGGTGAAAGAATGAGAAAATTTGGTAGAGAGGGACAAAGAAGCAGAATGAGGAAAGGAATATGGTGGCAAAATTTGAAGGCATTTGGGTGAAAATCGAAGGAGTTATGGAAAACCCTAAAAATAGACAAATGTGGGATTTCGAGTCTTGGGAAGTGGGATTTGGGATAGGGTCTTCAGGAATGAAATATGCAGAATGGAATTGCATAGGTGTCAGTGAAGTTTTAGGGAAAACAGAGTTGAAACCAAAGAGATATGGCCGAAAAACAGAAATTTTTTTTTTAGGAAGGGATCTACAACGGCGCGAAAGTGATCGAAAACAATGGAATCTGCAACGGCATGGAAGTGATCGGCAACAAATGGATCTGCAACGGTGCAGAACTGACTGACAACAGTTTTGGACAGAGGAAATCTACGATTGTGCAACTGAAAATAGATATGGACCCAAGGTATGTGCAGCTTCCTATCGGTTCAAGGGATTCACTCGGCCACCAATTCTGTCTGACGGCTTGCGTATTGCGGCAGTACCCCTCACTCCACGGGTCAGGTAAAATAGATAACCACTTGGCCACAAACGACAGCTCTTGGTTTACCTCACGGGTGGGAACTAGTCAATCAGGTAGGGGTCGTTGCCCTTTTCGCGGGCAGTTCCTCTCAATGGGCCAGCTACTTTAGGGTTCTTGTGGTACTCCTCACAATGAGTTTTAGGGCTTATGCCCAAGTACTTCTCACAGTTAAGCGGATAGGGATTATTCTCAGATCCGAACATGCAACAGAAGTGAGAAAAAAAAATTGGGCAGAAATTTCACCCAACGAGCCGAAGAAAGTGCTCTGATACCATATGTGAGGATCCTGCAGCAAATAATTAATCAAAATACACAATATAGCAGCAGAACTCAAAATCACTTTTATATTAATCGTAGGCCACTTCGAGGGGGCAACCTCCTTTGAGCAAGCTCAATACAAAATAACTTCACGGTGCCTTCCTTGGCCTCAACACACACTTCTATACTAAAAATAAGTGCCAATACTATGGGTCAAAACCATGGGCCAATATAAACTATGGATCAACAAATACTACAGGTGGCTTACAAAGCATATGCGTCCAACACAAACTATGGATCAACAATTACTATCGGAAGACTTACAAAGCATATGCGTTCAACAACAATATACTAACACGGTAAAGAGAAGGATTGACATGGGTTCCTAACAGACTCTCATGGTCCAGAGGCTTCCTCTCTTAGTATAATAGTTAAGCTAAGCAGCCTCACTTAGACTCCTACCGTCTAATATGCTTAACATCAACTATGCTCAACTTGCTGAACTAATATGCTGAAATCAATTAACACTGTAACTGCAACTGTCATAAATCAAACACTGATAACTCATACACAGAAGACTTAACAGATTCAACTCACAGTTAATCCTCCATGCTACTGTAAACTAAAGATAACATACATTCACTCAATAACTGATACTAAAGTTCATGCAATGAAGAACAGATAACAAATATGTAATGCACAATCACATGAACAGTCGCACAACACACGGATTTTACGTGGTTCACCTCCAAGGGGGAAGCTACATCCACGGGAACTGGTTTGTATATTATATCTTGAGAGAGTAAACACAGTTCCACTGCAACCTGATATGCAGCTCAAGATATTCTGGGAAACTCCGCACTCATAGCCGGGAGCCCTTCTCTCTTAGATCTCTTCTCTTATATTTCCTTCTTTTACAATATACTCTTCCTCTCTCTCTCTCTCTCTCTCTCTCTCTCACTCTCTCTCTCAATCCCTATGGATTGTTACATACATGCTCAAGGAGCCAGCTACTGGTTACAGTAAGATAATACAGACTGAATAACAGGACTAGAGCTCAACTCTTACAATACTGCAAAATGACTATGAGCTAATAGACTGACTGACTCTCTGACTTGTTAATTGTCTGAATAGCTAACCTTTTACAATACAAGATACATGCTTATATAGGCGCCCCGAAGGTCTCTCCATTACAAAACTGTGGGCCTGTCCCAACAGTAACCCAAAAACCCTAACTGTGAAATTCGGCCTATCTATACTCTGAGCTGCCGCTTTCTATCACAACATAGCTCTCTGTAGTCTTCCACGCTTCCCGGCGCTGATCGTGGGTATGGGCGTCGCTTCCTCGGTCGCTCCCCTTCTGTCCTTCATCTTCAATACCTCGGCCTCATTTCTCCTTTTCCTTTATGAGGGTAGCTGAGCCCTCATGTCTTCGTCACTGCCTTAAGTGCAGTGGTTGAGCTCTCTCATCTCGGTCTCTCAGGTACTGTTCTTCTTTGACTTCTCTGTCCCGACGTAGCAGCTTTTCCTGTAGCTGCGGGACCCTGCTCCAACAGTGTAGGTATTGACCAATACACCACCCAAAATCACATTTATAAGTGCTCAAGAGAGTCTGTTTCATCCTCTTTCTAAGTGGATATAGATCATTTAGACCCATTTTATAACTCATTCTCATCTCAAAAGGAACCCATATAACCTATCAATTTCCTCTTGTGAATCTTATTCTTTAATTGTTTATTGGTCTCTTTTAATTTCTTTTTTTCTCTTAATATATGGTAGCAACAAATTATTTTGAAATAAAGTGACTTAGAAATTAACGATTTACCTTTCATACATCGATTGCAATGAGATATTTGAGGTAATTGTGTATCTTCCTCCATATGCATAGGCAACATAGGTGGTTTTGATTATTTGAGGGCCATATAAAAAATGAACTCCTCAGATTTTGAAAATGAAATTATAACATGCAAAGATTATTCTCCATGCTCAAATTTTATAGAATTAATATCCAACTTCAACAATTTATGTTCATCCACCCATTATTCATTTTGTGGGATATATTTTATGTACTTTTGTTGTTTTTAGGTCGTAAAACAATTTCTTGAGATTTGTTACTCACCCCCTTTTAAAATATCAATCATCTAATACCCCATAAATCCAATTTGGCTTGAATTAAATTATACTTATGTGATATATTTGCATAGATGGATTGGTCCTCTTTTTCATGGCTATCGACATCCTAGTTAGGTCTTTGAGTACATAATAGGGTAAATTTATGAGGTCCCCATTTTTCAGATTCAATATTAAACATATCTTGTAATTGAGAATGATTCTAAACTTTACAATAAATTCCTTGTGAACCCTCTACCTTTGTACCCCATTCATATCCAAGGGAGTATCCACAAACTTTGTCCATGTATTGTCTGAAATATTCAAATTATTTTCCTATCCTTCTACATGAATCCTCAACCCTGTAACCGTGCTGATGTGTTCTTCGTTCACTGTAAAATTTGTCCCTATTATTGTTGTAGTATGGGAATAAATATCTTGGTAAAATTCTAGGGAATGTGTGAGGCCTCCCATTGAAACCATTCAACTTAATCCAACCAACCTTCTCGAGTGAATATGCCCATAGAGTATGGGTGTTGGAAAACAATTTCAATGTCACCAAGCTCATTTCCATTCATTGATACCTTGATTGAAATTTATTTGGTATTCCTCTACTTTGTTTCTCATAGGTGGAGTGGTTATCAAAATGATGGGGTAAAGAGAGTTCATGGAAGCAATCATTCAAGAATGAGTGGAGTACTAAGTATAAATACAAAAATCTTGGTATAATTACTCCATGTGAGCAATTCGAGGATGGTTTCAAAATTTGGAGTGTTAAAACATCATGAGTGATAGTGTAGAAGGAGCAAGTCGATAAGTCGACTTGAACGAGGACCGACTCAGTCGATCAGTCGACTAAGTCGATGGGCAGACTTAGTCGATCAGCTGACTAAAATAAGAGATTAGGCCGGCCATCTAAAGTCACGTCGGTTCACTGAACCGACGGGTAGTTATTTTGTAATCGTCTGTAAATCATATATATTAGGCTGTTGAGCCAGACGAGAACTCAGTTCAGTTCTCTGTATTGTATGAACTCATTGTAATAATATAATCTGTTTTAATTCTATCTGTTCTTATCTTTTGTCTCTGTTTAAGACTGATATATGTTTTAGTGTGTATTATTGGTAACCTTATGTGATCTGTGAGATTACAACATTGGTTCCATTATAGTCTAGTTGGTTAGGATACTCGGCTTTCACCTGAGAGAACCGGGTTCATATCGAGACTGCAGAAGAGCAGAACCAGTTCATGGGCCCCAACATGGAAAGGATAGCTGAAATCCCCATCTCAGAAAAGATGTCGGTCCTATAAAGCTTAACCACACTGACCATCGACATCCAGAAAGCTTTGCAGAGTTGGACGGATTTCCAACATCACCTCACCATCACAGCTCCCGCCGTTGTTGAAGTCTGTGTACAGAAACGACCAACCATCCGTCTTCACAGTTCACCATAGTAAATTCTTGTAAAAATCAAACAAACCAATTTTGTGTACCTCCCTATTTCTTCGGGACGAAGAAACATTTTGTTCATGGGGGATATGTAGAAGGAGAAATTCGATAAGTCGACTTGAACGAGGACCGACTTAGTCGATCAGCCGACTAAGTCGATGGGCCGACTTAGTCGATCAGCTAACTAAGTTGGTCAGCCGACTAAAATAAGAGATTAGGTCGGCCATCTAAAGTCGCGTCAGTTCACCAAACCGACGGGTAGTTATTTTGTAACCGTCTATAAATCATATATATTAAGCTATTGATCCAGACGAGAACTCAGTTCAGTTCTCTGCATTGCATGAACTCATTGTAATAATATAATCTGTTTTAATTCTATCTGTTCTTATCTTTTGTCTCTATTTAAGACTTATATATGTTTTAGTGTGTATTATTGGTAACCTTATGTGATCTGTGAGATTACAACAGCTAGTGTGCTTAAGAATAGGTATTTATATGAGCTACGAGTTACCATATGCCATGGATGAGTTTAAGTGATAAGGGCTACCATATGCTACAAATTGATTTAAATCATACTCCCACGAATTGATATCATAGGTTTGCATAGGATTAGGGATATAGGCTTATGAATTTAGAGAAAATACAAAGTCTAATGCTAACTTACACATAAAATCAAACTTAGATAATAAACATGATTGTAAGTTCATATATTACTTGGTAATACAAAAGTTGTCACATGTTTGCAACATTTATGATTCCTATAGCAAACTCTCAAGTTTTTCAACCTCCTTCAATAACTCTTGTAATATAAAACTTCTATGATTCTATGAACTCCAAAATGTTCCAAATTCTTGGCATAGAAGATTGTTGAAACAGTTCTCTCGACGGGGATTCACTCCACGTGTCTTCTGACACCTTTCGACTTGATCTCCCTAAACATCAACCTAGATAGTTTTTACCCTATCCAACAACACCTACGAAGCCAACAACACCTGCGAAGAAGATGCAATCTCACCCAATATGTTTGAGGGAGGGATGCAGGAACCATGTTTCCACAGAAGGAAGAGGACTTACATGCTATGTCTCACTCTATTGTGATATCATTCAGAGATCCAGGAGTTACGTGTATCATGCATCAGATCTACTTGTCATCATTCATAGTAAACTTAAACATTGCATCAACATAATTCAGATCAATTTAACAAAGACATCAACATAAGTAAACCCAATAGACATAGGAAAACTTTGCATCATTCAGACATGGAAAATATCTTATATTTAACATAGAAAATAGAGTATTTCCATCATCAACATTCTTCTTATATTAGCTTTGAAGATCATAAAACATCTATTGGTTGAAAGATTTGGACCAAAAACTCATTCATCCGCAGATCACATACCAAAAAAGTACATTCACTTGATCAAAGTACTGGGAATTCTTCTACTACTACCAGTGGTTATCTAATTACTCTACTACTAATTCTATTTACAGGATTTCTCCTTTATAAAATGGTCTGCATAAGACGACTCTCTAACTAATTTGGAACAAAACTTCTAACTAATGCGACCAAGACAACCATACTTGTTGGTATCTTTCTCCTATGTAGTTTAATTTTCCATTTTTCAATATATTCTTTGTCACACCTTGTGTAATTTCTCCCATGCCAATAGGCCCCCAACTCAAACTTGTGGCTCATCCTTGAGCCACGTCCGTTGGACATAGATGGTGCGTTCAATTTTTCCTTGAAACTTTCATGCTTTTTCCGAACTTGTTCAACTTATTCCTTGACCTTTACGATTAGTGTTGCACATGCCTCTACCTCTTGTTTTGTTGGTTTCTCCTCAGACACCTGTGCCACTTTATCTCATGATTCATTGGTGTTCGCAATTCCCTCCATATATTTAAGTTCCAATTCCTCTGCGTCCTCCTGGAATTGATCTAACTGCACACTCCTCTACTAGTGTCTTTCTCGTGCCTTGTTGACTCGTTTCTACAGTGCTTTCAACTCAGCTGACTTGGTTACCCATACAATTGGGGCTATTGTCTTAAGCGATAGCCTAAATGTTTTTAGCTACGTTTTCTCCTCTCTGAGTTGTGTACCTAATTATTTAAATTGTTCTGTTAGATTTTTATCATTCAAGTTACCATTAACTTAGGATCTTTAACTGAGAGAAAAACAAGCACAGCAATCAAACACCAAAGAGAATAGACACAAAGATTTTTCTCAGGGAAAACATAAAGGATAAAACCCTGCAACTTCCTCAGTGATAGAATCAGAACCAAAAGTAAAACCCCAAAATAGTAAGATGATCTCCCAACAGCAGTAGTCTCTTTCTCTCTTGTCCCAACTACTTCTTCTCTCTCAGCTATGTGCTACAACTGAGTGTGAGTGAATGTGTAATAAATAGAGAGACTTAATCTCTATTTATACTAATTCTTGACTTGACAATAACTCACTAGGGCTGACTTCTCTAGGAGAGTATAATAATCCTAGGGCCCCACAACTTCCAAGACTTTAACCCTTGATCAATAGGAAGGGTTACTCTCTATGACTTTACATGACTTGTTTACATTATTGAATCTCTCGATAGGAACATCGGGGCATGACATGACTCAATTACATTATAGATACTTCCCATAATAAACAACGGGATACAATACATAAAATATACAAGTGAATACATTCTGAAGTTACAAATACATAAACACTCCCTCTTAACTAAGAAGGTATTCTCTTGACACAATTAATCAACACAAGTCTTCTTCTCTGTATCCACTGGATCATCATCGAGTTCTCGTCATCTTCATCTTCAATTCATCTTCATCTTCAAGTCATATTCATCTTCAACTCATCTTCATCTTCAATTCATATTCATCTTCAACTCATCTTCATCTTCAAGTCATCTTCATTATTGGATCTGGATCATCACTCGATCTGGATCATCACTACTGGATCATCACTCGATTTGGATCATCACTGCTAGATCATCATCACTGGATCTGGATCATCACTGGATATGGATCATCACTGGATCTCGATCATCACTAGGTCATCATAGCTAGTGATATCTCTTTATTCTTCTCGTCATAGGAAGTTCTACAGAGCCAACCCTTTTTCATGCTGGTTGTAGGCCTAGCCTCCATGTAGGTCTTCTTCAGCACTTATATCTAACCCTAAGTCAAAATGGCCTGACCAACACTAACATCTGACCATAAGAGGAACACATCCAACAACCATGTCAGAAAGGCATGCCCAACACCCACATTTGACCATGGGAGGAACACATCCAAGAACCATGTCAAAAAGGCCCGGCACTCACATCTGATCATGGGAGGAACCAATCCAAGAACCATCTCGAAACGGATTAGCACTCACATCTAATCATGGGAGGAACACATCCAAGAACCATATCGGAAAGGCTCAGCAATTATATCTAACCATGGGAGGAACACATCCAAGAACCATATCAGAAGGGCTCAGCACTCACATCCAATCATGGGAGGAACACATCCAAGAACCATATCAGAAAGGCTCAACACTTATATCTAACAATGGGAGGAACAAATCCAAGAACCATGTGAGAAGGGCTCAGCACTTATATCTGACCATGGGAGGAACACATCCAAGAACCATGTGAGAAGGGCTCAACACTTATATCCATCCATGTGGGGAACACATCCCGCATCTATGCTATAAGGGCTCAGTACTTATATCCATCCATGTGGGGAACACATCCCGCATCCATGCTAGAAGGGATCAGCACTTATATCTGATCATGTGGGAACACATTCCATAGTATCCTTAGAATGGATCTGAACTTACATCTGATCATGTGGGAACACATCCCATAGTCACATCAAAATGGCTCTACACTTACATCTGATCATGTGGGAACACATCCCACAGTCACATCAAAATGGATCTTAGCTCTAGGCTGAGTATTCCTGGTAACTGACCAGGTGCCTCCAATCTCCCTAAGAATGGCCTTTAATGCTTATATCTGATCATGTGGGAACACATCCCACAGTCACCTCAGAATGCCTCAGCACTTGCATCTGACCATGGAAGGAACCAATCCTCTCACCATGTTAGAATGGCTCACAGACTCATCACTTCCCCTTGGACGGAACCTCGACCTGGAGAACACCAAGCTTCTCCCTGAAGTACTCAAACTTCACTTTGGCCAACGGCCTAGTCAACACATCAGCTATCTGTTCATTCACCACAGCATATTGGAGCTTCACTGCTCCTCCCTGCACCGCATCCCTAATATATTGATATTTTATCTTGATATGCTTTGACTTTTCATGGAACACTGGGTTCTCACACAACTTCACACAACTCTGGTTGTCACAATATATACAAGTAGCATCAAATCGTATATCAAATAAATCAGACAGTAGCTTCCCCAGCCATACTACCTCACAACTAGCTGAACAAGCTACGACATACTCTACTTCAACTGTACTCAGTGCCATGCAAGACTATTTCCTACTAAACCGAGAGATCATACCTGATCCCATACTAAAGCAACACCCTGAAGTGCTCTTTCTATTGATGGCACTGCCTACCTAAACTGAATCAACATAACCTTCCAGGTTAATCTTTTGATCATCCTTATACTTAAGCCCATAATCAACTGTACCCTTTAGGTACCTCAGAATATGCTTTGTAGCAATCAAGTAAACATGTCTCGGATCCGTTAGGAACTGGCTCAAGGTGTTCATAGCAAAGAAAATATCTGGTCTCTTATTCGTCAGGTACATAAAGGACCCAATAATCTAACAATACATCATAGCATCAACCGTCTCTGATGAAGCATCACTTAGAAGCTTTAGATTCGATGCCATGGGTGTGGTCATGGCCTTGCATTCCATCATCCCGAACCTCTTCAGGATCTCTACTGCATACTTCCCTTGTCCGAGGGAGATTCCATCCGCATTCTTCCACACTTCCATGCCTATAAAATAGTGCATCATACCCCAAGTCCTTAATTTTGAAATCAGCAGCAAGCTTCCTCTTTGTATCAACAATCAATCCATTCCTACCTGTCACAAACAAATCATCTACATACAACAAGAGTATCATTGGGTTCCCATATTCAACCTTGTAGTAAAGGTTGGAATCTGCTTTACTTTTGGTAAAGCCCAAACTAGATAGGAAGCTATCAATTCTGCCATACCATGTCCTAGGTGCCTGTTTCAAACTGTACAAGGGTTTATTCAATTTACACACATGAGTCTCCCTATCATGTGTCTCAAAACTGAGTGGTTGCTCCACATACAATTCCTCTTCCACTAAACCATTCAAGAAAGCAGTCTTGACATCCATCTAGTGTATCTTCCATTTCATCACTGTAGCTAGAGTAAGTACTGATCTGACGAAAGTGTATTTGGCTACAGGTGCAAAAGTTTCTTCATAATCTATTCCTTCTTTGTGGGAGAAGCCACAAGCCACAAATATTACTTTATATTTTTCTATGCTGTCATCTGCAGCATGCTTAATTTTGTAGATCCATTTGGAAGTTACAATAGACTTCCCCTTTGGTGTAGGGACAACATCCTAGACATCATTCTTCATGATCAATTGATACTCTTCGATCATAGCATCCTTCCATTATTTCCTTTCTACCACTTCTTCATAGTTGGAAGGTTCTTTATCAATGAAGTCACATAATAAGGCTACATAACAAGAGTAGGACCTGGTTCTTTTCCTTTCTCTGTGATTTTCTTCTGGAGCCCCATATCTTTCTACACCTTAAATAGATTCTCGAACCCAAGCATGTTTCCTCTTGTGAGGATTATTCTCCTGACGTGCATCTATAGGTTCTTGAGGTTCTTCTATTTCTCGATGTTCTTCTTGAATTTCTTCGTTCATGGTTGTGTCATGAATTATGGGTACTATTGTTTCTTCAGGTTCTTCAGCAGGTCTCTTTCTGGATTTTTTGTAAGCTGAGTCTTCATCAAATATTACATCCCCGCTGATGTCGATATTTTTTAATCCTGGGAAGTATATTCTATAAGCCTTCGAGCTTTCAGAGTATCCCACAAATATACCCTTCCTTCCTGAAGGATCTAACTTTTTCCTCTTTTCTTTCGAAATGTGTATGTACACTGGACAGCCGAATATTCTGAGATGGATGACTTCTGGTTTCTTGCCAAAAAATACTTCTTCAGGTGTCTTGTTCTCAAGTACTCTGTGTGGAGTACGGTTATGTACATACACCGTTGTTCTAGAATTTTTTGCCCATAGATGCATGGGAATATCTTGATCAAGAAGCATGGCCCTTGCAGCTTCCATGATCATTCTATTGTTCCTTTTTGCAACCCCATTATGTTGTGGATTATATGGAGTAGTTAACTCCCTCTTAATACCTGAATCTTTGCATTAATATTTGAATTCATTTGATGTGAATTCTCCACCACTGTCTGATCGAAATTTTTTGATCTTCTTTTCGGTATGGTTCTCGATCAAGGCTTTGAATTCCTTGAACTTGTTGAATACTTCATCTTTGTTCTTCAAGAAGTATATCCATGTCTTCCTAGAAAAATCATCAATAAAAGAAACATAGTATACATACCCGCTTAATGAATTGGATGACATTGGACCGCATACGTCGAAGTGGATGATTTCCAAGATTCATTTTTCCTTGTTCTCACTACTTGGAAATGTAGTCTTTGTGTTCTTTCCTTTTGCACATCGTTTGTAGACACCATCATGTTTTGCTCGAATTTCTGGAAGACCTTCAACAGCTTTGCTTGCAAGTGGTAGTGCTCTATAATGCATATGTGCAAGCCTTCTAAGCCAAATTTCATTTGGTTCTAATGAGTCATGAACCAAATCTTGTTCTGGTTGGCCCTTCAATTTGTATAGACCTCCCTCTTGTTCCCCAATCACTAATACATCATCAATAGTCCTTCCCTTTGTCCACATGAGAGCTTAGCCATCTATAAATGCAACCCTCATGCCTTTTTCATCCAATGTAGATATGGAGAGGAGGTTCTTCCTAAGTCCTAGTATAAACAAGACATCCTTCATCATCATAGACTTTCCAAAGTCTAGCTTATAGGAGGATTCCCCGCTACCTTTTATTGGATATTGGTAGTCATCTCCAAGTTTCACCTTATGGGGTGATTCATGTTCTCATAGTTTCACAAAGGATTCTTTGAATCCCATCATACGTTTGGAATCCCCATTGTCTATAAGCCAATCATTGCTTCCATGTGTGCTGTTTTTTGTGAGAGCAGAAATCAAGACATATTCTTCATCACTTGAAGAATCATCACTTTATTGCTTGGTTCTCTTTGTGGAAGGTTCACCATCTTCTACAGCATGAGCATGATGTCTTCTCTTGTTTACCTTATTCTTATGAGAGTTATTTTTGTTTATAGGACAATCTTTGGCAAAGTGTCCTCTTTCATCACATGTATAGCATCTAAATTTAGATAAATCTATTCTAGTATTATCTTTCTGGTGGAAGTGCTTACCTTTGGGGTGATGAAAGTTTCTTCTGCTTTTCTTGGAGTGTACTATAAGAGCTTGATCTTCACTTCCCATCTTTTCTTATAGAGCTACTATCCGAGCTTCTTATTGTGATCATTCTTCCCGCATTCTACTAAAATTGACTAGCTTCTTTCTGGCATAGATCCCTTGAATAAACGAGTCCCATGATCTAGGGAGGCCATTCAAGGTGGTCATCACAATTTATACATTATCTAGTTCTTCATCAACTGCTTCAAGTTGTTCCTTGATCTGAGTGACTCTTGAAAAGTAATATTGGATGGTTTTTGCATTCTGGATCTTTACATTCTTCAATTTGTTTCTCAAAGTCATCTTCTGATTTATGTTCTTCCCTCCAAATAGTTTGGTCAGGGCATCAAACATAGATTTAGGTTTCTTTAGGGAGGACACCTGTGGTATGAGGTGATCCTTGATTGAATCAGCAATAATCATTTTATCCATGACCAATTTCTTCTTGTGTAAGTCCTTAGCCTCATCTCCCTCTGGAACTGGAACCTCTTCATTGATGTAAGCATCCAACTCAATTTCTTCCAGGACCAGGAAGATCCTATGCTTCTAGGCTCAGAAGTTATCGGCTCCCTCAAGCTTTTAATCAAGCTTGGTATGATGATACATATTAACTGAGAACCTCAAATGGAAATACAAAATATTTAGATCTTACCAGGTTAAGATGTCAGAACTAGATCTGGAGATGAATTTCTGCAGAGCTGGTTTAGGAGCATATTAGGGTTTGACTTTCCCAGAGTTCTGCCCAACCAAAAACTTTGATATTGATCTCTAAACTTTGATTTTGAGGAGGAGATCAATCCAGGCCTCGGCTCACTCAAAAATTCCACTTTTGTGGAAAGCCCTAATTTACAGCAGTAGTGTCAAGTCAAAAATTGAAAATACTTGAAATAATATTCTGCTTCGACAGAAAGATGCGCCCTTGAGAGGAGAGTTAGCCCAACCTTATTTTGCTGAAACTATATGGAGAGAGATCCAAAAAATAGGAATCCCTAGTTTCTGTAGCTGCACAATGTCTTCTTCTCAAGTTGGCTCTTATACCATGTTAGATTTTTATCATTCAAGCTAGCATTAACTTAGGATCTTTAACTGAGAGAACAACAAGCACAACAATCAAACACAAGAGACAATAGACACAAAGATTTTCCTCGGGGAAACCATAAATGAGAAAACCCTACAACTTCCTCAGAGATAGAATCAGCACCAAAAGTAAAACCCCAAACTTTAGTAAGATGATCTCCCGATAGAAGTAGTCTCTTTCTCACTTATCCCAGCTACTCCTTCTCTCTCATCTATGTGCTACAACTAAGAGTGAGTGAATGTGTCATAAATAGAGAGACTCGCTCTCTATTTATACTAATTCTTGACTTGACAATAACTCACTAGGGTCGAATTCTCTAGTAGAGTCTAATAACCCTAGGGCCCCACAACTGCGGAGACTTTAACCCTTGATCAATAGGAAGGGAAAACCTCTATGACTTTACATGACTTGTTTACATTATTGAATCTCCCGATAGGAACATCGGGGCATGACATGACTCAATTACATTACAAATACTTCCTAGAATAAACATCAGGGTATAATACATAAAATATACAAGTGAATACATTCCGAAGTTACAAATACATCAACATGTTCATCCTAAACCACGCTCATCCAAAATTATGTCGTTGCTTTTGTAATGGAGTGGGTTGCTTTCTCTAGCTACTTTGTTTGTGTTGTCTCCTCTTCTACCTTACTCCTGCACTCTTCTACCTGCTTTAGTGGTGTACTTGGTATTGCACATGCTTGCAGCTCCTCATTCTCCTTCTTCAAGTTAGTGACTATTTGTCCTAGTCACAATACTTTCACCTCTGCAGACATCTTCGTGGTGATGTCTAAAATCTCTTCACATGTGACTATGATTTCCTTTTACAATCATTTTTGTCATCAACAGCCTTTGTATTTTCATTCACCACTGTCTCTTGTTCGATTTTCATTTTCTCCATCGATGCTTCTTCCTTTTCTATATATTCTTGTGACTTGACCAATTGGTCATGCACTATAACCTCACAGTAATGGATCTCATGAATTGCCTCATTCTGTAGTCTGGTCACTATATGCATCGATAATTCGTTGAAATTGAGGTTGATCGAGTCAAATTGATGAAATATGGTGTCAACATATTCATATCCTCTTGAAAGTGCTTTCGATGGAATCACAATTATTCATGTTGTCTGGCCAACACTTACCTTGGATTCCCTTTGTGGCATTTGTGTTTCAAGTATAGAATTCGTTAGTGATTTCAATAATCCCTTCACACGGTGGAAATATTTCGTACGATGTTTCTTCACCTGTGCTTGACTCTCATTGGTCATTGTATTAACTGAAGCCAGTATCTGGCTTACCTGATCATCTGCAATATTTGATCTACTGCTTCCTTCTCCTTGTTCAAATATGTGCTTTGTACGCCCCTGTTCTTGTTGCCTCTCCAACTCTAAATATGTCATAGTTGCCGATGATTCCTCCTATGACACCTCATCAGGTTCTTTCACTTTCACCTTCTCAACTAGAATGACTAGTGGTAATCCTGTTTCTATGTCCAAAAACTCATAAACTTTGACTGAAACCTTCCATTAACTGCCATTTGTCAATAATGGCATCGAGTTCTTCATCAATCAGCTTGTACTGCGTTGTTAACCACTAGTGCTTCACATGATTCCTTTCTTGGATGTGTAGTGCATGTGATGTATTGCAAATCCCTCCATCCTTTAATACTTAGTCACAACCTCATTTGTAAGGAACAGGACCTTCCCTGTCCCTTCCCATAGTCTATCATAATATAAATAAAATTGGACATTTCAATCGATTTTTTACGCCTTATCATTGAGTGCCTAGATATTTTGATACCGTGCTCCTTGGCATGTTTTTTACTCTTTGGCATCCATCCCTAGGTAATACTTAGGTTCCATCCAACCACAAGTTTGATTAGTATCAAAAACCATGAATCGGTAAATGGTATTGTTCCTTCCTGCACTAAGAAGATGTCTTCCATTAGTGGGTTCAACAAAAATAGATCCCAATTTATCTAGACTCTTGTTTCTTTTTGATGCGCACAAGAGATAACTGCCGACGTTCACTGGTTTGGTATATTCTTGCGCATGATTTTTGCAGCCAACAACTTTATTGCTACAAAATATTTCTTGCATTAATAGTGTTAATGACATATGCTTGCTTGTCAAAAAATACGTCATATTTCTTTTTCAGCCTTGCGGCCAGCCTTTTGTCATTGTATTTACCTCTGAAATACTGGGATGGAGCAACACCTGCCTTGGGAAGACCAATGATCTATGAGACCAAGTCGAATATTATGGGGACTTTCATATCTAACCATAGATATCCTCTGTGTAAGCATGACAGTAGTTGCTTCACGCATGCATTCACTTCTGTCGAGTTCCCAAAATGTGACATGTGGGTAATGGCCAGCAACCCTGGCCATTGAAACCCTAATGCCCATTGTGTTGGTTTTGTAGTGATAGGACCACTGTCATCATGTGCTTGATGTACATAATTATTCTTGGTGCATTCTAGATATGCCAGAATGTCATGATATATATACTACATCTTTTGTAGATGCAGAACAATGTTCACTGTAACATGCACCTCTGTTGGTGTGGCCGACATCTTGATACCAAATCTCTAGTTCTTAGCGATATGTAATACTGGTTTTCCTGGTTTACACAGTAGTACATATCCTAGATGTTAGCAATTATCAATCATTTTCTCAACGTGGATTCCTCCACTCCCGTAGTCGATCGGCTGGCTTCTCCTTATGCTACCCTAGTTGAAATATGGGTTTATGTTGTTCTTCATTGTGGAGAGATTGGCCGATTCATACTCCTATTATTTATGGGTGGTCGCCACAACCTAAATCTATGGTCTCTCCTATACTATCGAAACACTCCATAATGGTGATCCTTGTGTGCTACTACTCAAAATAATTTGGGCCATCTCTATCTGTCTATCTCTCTTCTGCTCTTTGCTGCTCTCCTAAACTTTCCTTTGCTCAAATTCTCATAATCGTCACAATTGTTCAATCCCTGCCCCCTTGGTTGAGTCTTATATCCTTTTTTTCACTCATTCGAATGATTTCGATCATCATATCCAAATCCTTTGAAGGTTGACCAAATCCATCATTGATTTTGCAAATCCAACATTCCAATTTCTCCATAAATGCGTGACTCATCCACTTGCGTCATTTCCCATCATGTTTAATTGTCGCATTTATTGCTCGATTTGACTATGTCACACCTCATATGGTGTCCCCAGGATCCATACTTGTTGTGAATTGTGTTTCTTTGTTGTTGACCCCTTTTTGCAACATTTTCCTACTCCTTGATGTGTCTTTCTACCTTTTTTTTCACTGCACAGCTTATCAGTCATAGCGTCATACTTTGTTATCACAATAGGGATTTATTTGGCTTCCATTTACTAGATTTGGTAGTAATACATCATCTAACTGCTGTAATTTCACCACACCTTTGTCGGTGATAAAATGAATCATATAAGGTCCTAACCAATGCATTTGTATATTACATGGGTGCTTCACGAACGTACTGTCATCTATGAACACCATGTCTCTGTGTTGGAAGTACTTCTCTTTCATGTGGCGATCGTACCATGCCTTCTTTCAATCCTTTTCCACCTGCTGATGGAAACCTACGATGAACCGATCCTACTCAAACTATAACAATTGTGTCAATCGTTCCTCAATCACTCCTTCATCGCTTATGCCTATTGTTGCCCCTATGCACAGGCTAGGAACAATGTCCTCTATTGGAATTATTGCTTCTTTACCATAGACTAGCTTGAACGGTGTTTTTCTCATCAATCTCTTACATGTATTTTTGTAGGCCCATAATATCATATATATTTTCAAATCCCAATCATTATGATTTTTCATTGCATACCATGGTTAGCGCATGTTTCAATACCTTGTTAAATGCCTCGATTGTTCCACTCACCTATGGGTGATATGGGCTACTCTTCTTATGTTGGATTTGAAATTCCTCCATAATTGTGCTAATTGTGCTATTAATAAAGTGACTCCCTTGATCACTCATCAGTATTTTGGGACAACCAAACCGAGTAACCACATTGTCGAAAAGGAACTACTCTTCTTATGGGCTACTCTTCTTATGTTGGATCTGAAATTCCTCCATAATTGTGCTAATTGTGCTATTAATAAAGTGAATCCCTTGATCACTCATCAGTATCTTGGGACAACCAAACCGAGTAACCACATTGTCGAAAAGGAACCTGGTTGTTGTCACGCTTGTACAATTTTCCACTGGTGCTGCTTCTTCCCACCTAGTCAAGTAGTCTTTCGCATTGATGACGTATTGTGCACCTATCCATTTTTCAAGAGGATTGATGGGTCCCACAAAATACACTTCCCATTTTTCAAATGGTTCTAGCGTTATCTGAGATACTAGCGGTATATTGTCCTATCGAGATGGAATCCTTGTCATTTAATAGACGTCACAACATTTAGAATAGTCTATGGAATCATTGTGCATTGTCGGCCACCATAAAATAGATCGGAGTATCTTTGTTGTGGTTGTGCGACCTCTATAATTTCCTCCTGCAATTTTTTCATGCGCTTTAGCCAATACTCTCTCCTACTCGTGCGGTAAAACATATCAATGCAGAATTTCATCTGGCCCCATTTTGTATAGTTGTCCTGCGATTAGGTGGAAATATGCAGCTTTGAAAACCAGTTGCTTCTTCTGACTGCTGGCAAAGTCCTCTGGTGCTTTGCATGTTGTCAAAAATTCGAGAATTTGCTCATATTGGTCAATACCATTCTAATATTAATCAATTGCGCATCAGGAAGGATAGCCTAAATACTGCTTGGTTCTTCACCTATCTCGATCTTTAACAAATGATCGGTTCCTACATTCAACCTTCTTATCTTCATGATGTTCTCAAAATCGAAATCTTGGAAGAGTAGTAACCATCGACAAATCTTCCCCCCCCAATAGAGGATTGTTGACCAAGTAATTTACTGTTGAATGATCCATAAAAATTTTGAAATGTCCTCCCAATAGTTAGTGGCAAAATTTTTGTAATGCATACACCATTGCCAATCCGTCCCTCTATATCATTGTGTAGTTCCTTTTCACAGTAGACAACTTCCGACTTGCAAATGCGATTGGGTGATCCATCCTGCCTTCCCTTAGCTAAGCCAAAATCAATCCCAATGCGACTAATGAAGAATTGACTTGGATGTGAAACTCCTTCATCTAATCTAGAAACATCAATATCGATACTGCAACCATTTTCTACTTCAGAGAATCAAGAATTCTCTGACATTCGTTATTCCATTCGAACTTCACATCCTTCTTCAACAATTTCTCCATTGGTGTCATGATCATTGGATATCCCCTTATGAACTAGCATTAATATCCTGTGTGACCCAATGTCACCCTTAGTTGTTTTACTATTGTTGGTGCCAGCAAGGCTACAATAACCGTGATATTGGCGGAATTGAAAAGCATATCTTCCTTGCATACAATATGTCCCAAGAAAATCCCAAATGGAGCGCAAAATATACAATAATTTAGATTTAGCGAGATTTGGTGTTGTCAACATATTTATAACATCAACTAAAGGTTCACAATGTGTTTTCTTACCATCCCATAGATGGTCAAGTTGACCATGTAGACTTCTAGGAATTTCTAAATAAAGTCCTTAAACTCATCGACAACTATCCTCGAGAATCTCAGAGGTGCATTCTTGAGACCAAACAACATCCCTGTATGCTGAAAACATCCCCAATCTGTTACAAAAGTATTCTTGTGTTTATATTCCTTCATAATTTTTATCCAGTGGTACCCTTAAAATCCATCAGTGAATGAATAGATCTCTTGTCCTCCAACTCCTTCTAGTAATTCTTCCATGAATGGCGTTTTAAATGAATCATGAAGACTTGCCTCAGTCATCTTCCGTAGGTCGACATAAATCTAGATTTACCCTGTTTTCTTGTCTTGAACAACCATTGGACTAATCCACTCTGAATCTTCCACAGGTTCTATGATGCCAACATCTAGCATCCTGTCTATTTCGGCCTTAACAAGTTCCTTGTATTGCAGGTTTAATCGATAAGGACGTTACTTCATTTCTTTCCCATCTAGGTTTAGAGGGATTTTCATCTATCCCAAGTTTCCTGAAATCCGTTTCATCTCATCAAACTTAGTCAGAAACAAATCCTAGAACTCATCCATCAGGTCAGTGAACTTCACCATAGTCGCCTTGTCCTAGTAATCTCCTACATGGGAAAACTCCAGGTTCTTTGTTATCCCAATATTGATCTTTCATATCCTAAGTGGTTGTTGGACTTTACTGATTGGTATTTTTGGGGTTGCATTATCCCAACTTTCCTATGGTTTTGTAATGTTGATATCCCTTGGATCATCCTCATCGTCAGGCTCACCCATCACATTATGTCATTTTGTCTTCAATTGTGTTACTAGCGTCTGTTGTGATCCTATTGGTAATGCCACTGGGAATATTTCCAACATGGTATTGTGGATGTGATGATGTGTTCTATGTATTATAGGGTCATTATTGCAAAACTGAATGTATGATTAAAGCTGACAATTAATTCCTCCCATGTTGTAATCTCCCTTCGCAACTTTATGGATACATACCATCTCCTCAGTATTGTGTCCAATGTATGGACAAATGAATGTACCCATTCTTCCTTGGGATTGAATATCCATGCAGTTTGACATGCGACTAGATGATCATTGGGATCGTTCCTTCCATCATACCTTTGTTCTTGGTAGTGCATTGCTTCCCCAATTCAGACTTCCATTAATCTATGACATCTTTTCTAGTCTCCTATTGAGTTCTTGTGTGTACCCCACTATCTTATTGGAGTAGCCTTACGTGCTTCCTCCAACGCCAAAAATCGCTCAGGATCTGATACTTTGTCCTCAAATTCATCAATAAACAAAACCAAGTTAGGTATTCCTTCATATGTCGATAGTTCGACAACTTCAATTACGACCCAACGCAGTGACTGAGTGACTCTCCCACACTTTCTGATCGGTACTTCATGTAACTGGTTTTGTTAGTTCTTGATTGCATCATCAGAGTCGGATGATGCAGAGCTAGTACTTAGCTATCCTATCTCCCTGTCTATGGTGGGATGGATGTAACCTTAATAGATGTTATAGGAATCATCACATCCTCCCACAACTTCCTCTTTCAGGGGTTCAGTAAGCACCCTGCAATTTATCCTATGGTTGTGGTAGGAGAATCAGAGGGGTAACCATTTCAAGCCAATCTTTAGACTATATTCTAGCCTATACAGTCAAAGAGGGATCTCTCTTTGTCACGGGAACATTCAAATATACATATAACTTCAACAAGCATTCAGAAGGCTATATTTCTGATGAGAATATATTTGTTTATAAATTTAAATAGTTTAAGACAGACATATATCAAATACCATTGGGAAATTGAGTTACAGTCTGAATCATTAAACGATATTACAAAAAATAATGAACAATGATTTTCCCTTTTGTAATTTGAGGAAAAGTGGGTGTAATATTCAACCAAATATCATCAAATGGTGGTAGGAGGAAGGAGAAAAGTCCAGTGCAACAAGAGGCACCTATCCATGGATGAATCTCTTGAAAACACCTTTAGGAGCAACAACAATAAGGGAAATGACAGTAATGGAGCATCTAACAAGGATGAATTCCACAACAAACATTACAAACACATTACAAATGTTATATCTAATGAAAGGAGCACTTAATAAAACGAATTACTCACATACAACTAGAAAGCATTAGCAGGATATTACACATATGAAAATGATGCAAACAGGAAACACAAAATGAATAGAAACATTGTGATGAATCTTAGAAACTCAGAGAATCATTTTTCATTATCACTTCCAAGAAATTTTACAGAGATACAATCCGAGCACAGAGGCTTCAGAAAATGAAATTCAAACAACCCCTTTTTCTCCTCCAAAGAGGTTACATTTATAGTGTTATGGGCTCTCGAGACCAACCTCGAAACAGAGCCAAATTCAGTTACAAAAATAGGGAATTGATCCTGAATCATCATTGCAAATCCTAACCATTTTTTGGTGGCACATTCGCCATGATTTCTACATAAAATAGGAAATATGGAATATCGAGCATGCTTGATTAAAATAGAAATGCAATTTCTGGGACTCCGACTCACTTGAATGAAAACAACGGTTTGGAGCACCTCCATTTGTTTTATACTGACTCATCTCAGGTTTTTACTCGTCATGCTTAAGCATGTAGAGCGTACTTGGTCCTCCCAAAATTATCAACCGCTTTCCACTGATCTGTAGT
This sequence comes from Pseudotsuga menziesii, assembly GCA_001517045.1. Taxonomy (NCBI): domain Eukaryota; kingdom Viridiplantae; phylum Streptophyta; class Pinopsida; order Pinales; family Pinaceae; genus Pseudotsuga; species Pseudotsuga menziesii. The sequence goes on along the minus strand of LPNX010046658.1, from coordinate 231,173 downwards.
AGGTAGCTCCAAATAGGAAATCTCCTTCATCAGCACCCACATTTCCATATGGTCTCTGTATGAAAAATCGGGCAGCTCTGCACACATGGCTTTGAAAGTGAACACTATCTTGAAATCATCTTCCAGCTTATCATAAATTTTTTTTCCAGACAAGGACTACTGCATATTCTCAAACTCAGAAGTGGTCCGACCTACAGTGGACCAACTAGTTGTGGTATTCCTTTTCAAACAACATGCCACCATTTTCCTGCAAAAATAATGGTAGCCCCATTTCTACAAAAGGGTTGAACATTTCGATGAACACCTTGATTGTTACGGAGAAAACTTCCTATGGATTGGGGTACCACAATAGATAGAGTAATCGCAGAAATCAATCCTTTCCCATATGCAAGAGAAACCAAACATCTAACACTAAAGGATCTCAAAAGATACCTTATTCTGGATGGTTGATATAGATCCCCATTGAACTTTTCCACTCTCTCTTATATTAGCAATTTGCTCTCTCAACATTCAGTAAACAAGACAAGCATGCTATGTAATGGTGTTAGACCTACTATAGAATATAATCTATAACATATAATAATTTAAGAGCATCCATGGATTCAATACTCATTTAAATACACATTATTGGACAGGAAAAGATATTTCTATTAATATAAATCAAAGATTACAATAATGACAACCTCTGTCGGCACGTCTGTGAACCAGAGAAACCGAGTCCTCCACCTGGACCTCCACCACTTCAATCCTCCATCTCTCAATAGCAAGCTCACAAGCAAATGCAATATTGGGAAGAACAAAAAGTGCTCCAAGGGACAAAGGGATGCAAACTCAAGTATAATCTCTAGCAACAATGGACTATAGTTTTCTTGCTCTTCAATTCCTCCCCTTTCAATGTATCCAAAGGGTTTCTTATATAGTGCTTCAATGAGGTAATAGAAGCTCAAATACGAGTGATATCAAGGCATATGGAAGGCCAAGAGACAAGTGACTCGGATCCACATCAAGGAAAAATTCCAAAACTATTAGGCCTTTTGTACACATCTCGATGTACGCAGGTTTGAGGGTCATATCCATGTATATACACGAGAATAGGTTTAAAAGTCATGTATAGCAAATAATGCATGTTTTTAGGGATTATATTGGAAACATCAAAGGTAAAAAAATGGTCCATAGGGTCCAAATATTCTACAGAGGGACAGCGAAGGCCATAAAGGTGTGATCCACCATGTGTGGTAAGATCAGCTGTAACAAATGCCCCCTGATGTGTGAGGTCAGAGGGGTGATACAATGGCCGAAATACATTATAAGTCCATCCCAGAAGTGGAGTGATGAATAAATAGGTGGAATAACCAGCCATCCAACAGTATAATACAATAATCAAACTCTACACATAACTGTAACTAGATATAACAGTCCGGAATACATAAGAGTACAATGGCCATGAATAGGCATGATACAAAATATGACATGTGTGGTCATTTCCACGTACAATATAGATAGATCAAAATCTCCATGATGAAGATATACAAAAGATCATGATATCCATGAAACATGAAGATATATAATGCATCAAGATCTCCATAATGGTTGAAGATATTTGACATACATTGGAATCAAGTCACAGGAGTTGAACTCTCATGAACATTGGCATGATCAAGGAGGTAGCATATATGGGATGCCACCAATCTGGAAGGTCTTCTACACAATCCACTATGAGTACATGTCCTACTATGTGAATAGAGGTGTCAAGGTCAAACATAGTAGTCCATCATCTGATTACCGGTCATTGATGTATACCGTTAATAGATGCGAAATCACCCACCGATAATGAAAATGGGAATCAAGGTACTAGAGTACAAACTAACAAGTGT
>LPNX010046658.1:209568-229169 GCA_001517045.1 Pseudotsuga menziesii | reverse complement strand
TTATTGAAATTCTATTGGTTCTTGAATTCCAACACACAAAAACTTATTTTGGCACGTTTTCTTATAAGGCCCATTTTAGACCCCAAATTTCCTCTAATGTGTGTTGAGGTTGAACACTTGAAATGATCCATAGATCAGGGGACATTGATGTATTCCCAAAATTTTCAATGGTGAGAGAACCTTCCACTGATGACTACAAGTCTCAAGGCACTCAAAAATGACTCTAGATTCCTGTCCCATAATAAATGATCTGAAGTCGATGGGATGAAATATACTGGAAGGAGGGCATTAATGCATCCCTCATCATCCAACATGAGGTACTCAACAAAGTTGTATAATGTGAAAGGACTCGATCATAATGTGCATGAACCAGTATCAGTACTGGGAATGACCAACATGCAAGGTCAAGAGAACTGAGGAATGGCCGACTCATGTTTCGACTTCCTTAAAACAAGAGAATAAAGGTGCATGGTGACTAAATTTAGGAAGCATAGACTCAATATACAAAACTGGGACATCTCTATGACACAAGAGGCATCAACAAAGGCTCCATAGTGACTGGAATATTAATCGGTTGATGGAGATAAAATCAGAGAAACGAATACAAATCCTAAAGTCAAACTATTAACCCAAACAATGGATGTTATATACGGTGCTTTGTTCGAAGTCAACATGACTCGACTGCTGCCAAAGATAACATCTTTTCCTGTCCGGATTTTTGGTTTTTTTATTTTTTTTTGCACTTTTCAAATATTTTGAAAATATTGAAATAGAATAAAAGTGCTTTATAGTTATAGACTACGAGGAGACGAGTGTCAAGGGGCAAACAAACTAGTTCCAAGCAGCGAAACATACCTATGCTCAATGCAAGGAAACATGTGTAGGATAACGACACTCTGGGGAAGGTCCCCTCCTGGTAAAAAATGGGGAATCAAGTTGCAAAGGATATGTAAAATGGCTCTGCATTGCTAGACATGAGATAAGATTGGGCTATATAGCTGATAATAAAAGTCTGGGAAGCCGACATAAGGCTCAATAAGGCAATCAAAACTCATGATAATACAATTACAACTTGACATAAGTGATTTCTAGGGAAAAAGGCCAGCAAAAAGATCAAGAGGAGTATGAGGCTCTTGAGCAAAGTCATGGTGCTACTATACAAAGGAATCCCACACCCTAAGGGAAAAATGTTGACATGGGAACCAAATGCAAAATAGGAGCTAACTAGGGCACCCATGTATGGTCAAGCTCTACTATTCACATCATGTCACATCTAAAAGAAACAAAGAGGTTTTGTGACAAGATAGAATGGGTTTGTACCTAAGGTTATAATGAAATAGTCATAAGGTCATGACAAGTGCAAATGGATGTGAAACCTAACCTATATGCTATTTTAGACATAATACCTAAAATCGGCACAAACGGGTTAAAACCACGGTCGAAACGGCACTCAAAATGGACTCCTACATCATCAAATTAGTCCAAAATGGTCAGAAACGATCCAAAACTATAGAAAGTGGGTAAAAAATTTCAAAAATTTCAAACAAAATTTATAAATAGTAAAAAATTCAAAAATTCCAAATCATTTGAAATTTTTACCCATTGGAGCTCAAAAATTCCAACGCGAATTCCGAGAGCTTCGTCTGGCGAAATTCGACACCATTTCTTCCAGGTAACTCCCCATGTCCTCCTCTTTCTATTTCATCCAAATTTTTTCAATTTCCATTGTCAAATTTAATTTTTAGGCCAATATAAAATGTTCATTTTGACCCATGCAGATTTCAAGGTTTTTTCCGCATATAGGGCTGGACATACGTGGAAAAACCTCCCAAAACCGTGTATGCTACCGCACACAAGGTTTTTTAAGGTATATAATGACCAAAAATTACTTTTTATGTGCAAGATGGTTCTAGAATGGAGAGAGAGGGAACATGGAGATGTAGAAGAGGTTGTTTAAGGTGATGGCTCAACAAGCTCTTCGTGCATGCAGTTTATATAAGTTTTGGTGTCTTGGCAGCCTGAGGGCCAAACCAAGACTCCTGCAGATGCTAGTAGACTACTGGGATCCAAACTCAGAGTCTTTTCATATCAACGGGATGTCTCTCACTATAGAGGTAGAGGACATATATTTTATTACTAGATTATCTCGATGGGGAGAGGTGGTGAACCTACACTCTCGCAAGCCCAGAGGTGGTCTTACCATTAATGAGTATATTGCAATATACAGTTTTCCAGACACAGAAAATGTTGGTAGTCAAATCCTGACAAACTTCGTCCAAGTACTGTGACTGAAGGCCATACTATTCACACTCGGCAGGATAGTCGGTCTAGAATCACTCCACCATACCTCTCGACCATTGATGTTCTATTCGGTGGAGTGTATGAGACCCACAGTGTACGACTAGAGCATTGCGCTATTGAGTAATAGGAAGCAGCAGCTCAGTGACTACAATATGGGTAGGGTAAGAAACTTTGGTTTCGGTAGCATACTGAGCACATTCTTCTTTGAGCATGTACTAGGGCTAAGCCCTAGAGTGGACATCCCTCCACATGGAGTTTGAGATCCAGCCCAATGACGTTGGGAAAATGTTATGCACAGACTGGGCGGAGGTAGGGTGGCTAACCCTGTTATACCAAAATCCTGTCACCATCATGTGATAAGACATTTGACATACCTACTTTCCCTAAATCCTAGCTTCTGGAGTGGAAACTAAATGGTTTTTTATCAGTTTGTCATATAAATTCCTAGCACCACGCATACCCCTTTGTCCAGGAGTGGTACCCATGCTCGCACCGCCTTTCATCGGTTGTCCACAAGCGATGCCACTGCCCATTTCCCTTGGTCCATAGGTGATTATTACCAGAACCGCTCTGTCATAGAAGGAGAAGCATGGTACTCTAGGGAAAAAGGGAAAAAGAGAAGTTTCTCGAGGCTTCTAGATGATAAGCCTCGTGTACCACCTTATCCCTACTATTGTGGGTTGGTTGAGCTTGAGATCCCTCATCCTAGGATCTTAGAGTCCACCTCACCCACTAATTTCTCAACCATCTCTATCCATTAAAGCCCTATAAATATGAGCTCATAGACATGGTTGAGGGGGGAACATTGAAGATATTGTTATGTTGTTAGACTGATTCTTGGCCCAAGATGATTTGGAGAGAGCATAGAGAGCTAGAGTTGAAGCTTTTGGGGACGAAGAGCCGGTTTCATGGAGATGCATGTCAACACTAAGGCTTGGTTGTAAACTTCTTCATATCCTAATGCAAGTTGATTTTTTGTCCCATATATATTGTTGATGTTTGATTTCAGATATATATTTAGAGATTCCTTAGTCACTAGCATAGATTAGTAGATGATATTCTAGTTGCTTTGATCTATTTCATGTTGAACTCTTTTGCAGGTACACAGGCGAACTATCAAAGCCTTGTATTCCAGATATCTACAGCATCTAGGGAGAGTTATAAGCCTCTGTGATCTATTTGTTCTGGATATGAACCATTTAGACCAGAGAAACACCTTGCTGTCCGTAGGAGGTGAAATATTCCAGTCAATAAACCCCTACCTAGCAGACTTCTTTCCGTGGTGGTGACGGAAAATTATTGCCATCGATGATTATCCCTGTGCGGGAATATATTTTCGGGGAGATCTGGACATGCCTCTACCACCAGGAGCGGCATATGGCGACATAGGTAATGAATCCCAAACCCTATTTTTAAGTTTTTTGAATTGTAAAATTTTTTGGTGTTTTTTGACATATTGACTCAAATGACATGTTTTGGTGTGACGACACATAGTGACAATCTATCATGTGTATGCAAATGTTGGACCACGGTGGCCTGACAGTTTTCCTCATCATAGACAGAGGGGAAGAGGAGATGACATCATGGGTGGGGATGCGGAGCGGACGCTCCCAAATCATCATAGGTATTCCTGGTAACTTAAGAATTCAATGTTTTTGTGTTTTTGTAAGGGGTGGATCAATGGGATGACTCAATCCGAGTATAGCATTCAGACATTCAGCATGGTAAACAAATAAAATAGTGCTCTCAAGAGTTCATTAATCAGCAAATACTTTAAAAATGGATGAAGAAAAGGAATGTAACTAAACCAGTACAGAGTAGGGCTCAAGAGACATTCAAGAAACTAACATTAGGCTATGAGCTAAATAATGGAAAAGAAACCATTCAAAGCTAGATAACACAGATAATAGTGAAAGGAAAGTGGAAAGCTGACACCAAAGCTGAAAGAAACCTGTGATCTGTATTAGCATAAAGAAAGCTGAGTACAATAGCAAACTACTACATCCAAAATCGAACCTTCTTTCAGTCTGAGTTCTTAGGATTTAAAGCCTGTACAAACAGTTTTTCAGATCCTAAAAGCATGGATCTGTTTAATTAACTAAAACACTAACTAACAGTAAAAGCAAAAAGATAGGGGCTGATCCCCAAAATTAAGGAAATGATGATATGAAGATCTCTTTTCAAAGCTCGGTGGTTTGTGAAGAGCAGCTGGCCTCCCAAGGCTCGGTGGTTGGAGTTTGGTGCACGATAAACTTGAGATTAATGATGTGGCAGTCGACTTATAGAGCTGTTCCTCAAAACAAGGTTTGAAACTTAGCCAAAAGTGCCCAACTGATTCAAAACTCGCTCAAAACCCTTGAGATATTGATAAAATACTTTATGATCCATTCATTCTGATCGGCTTTCTGCTAGTTCAGCGAACAAAACTGAGATCTGGGCGAAAGTAGAGAAAATTGGCAAAAACAGGCTTTCGACAGCTAACTCTTCTATTGATTTTGTGTCTTATCCGCCGAAAGTCAGTCCTTTCGGTAGCTAATGAGCTCTGTGAGGCTCGCCTAAGCTGCCGAAAGCTGAAAAACTGTCCAAAATTTTATGAGACCAAAACGATGCTTTCCTGCAAGTCCGTGATCAGTCCCTAGGACTTCTTTGAAGCTGCTCCCTTTGATCTAGTCGATCTTTTAGTCTATCTTTGCTGAGCTTCCATAGGTGTTACCTCCTCAGGAATCGTGGCCACCTCAGCCAACGTGTCTAGACCAGATGGTGGTGCTTCTGTAGCTACTGGTTGTACTTCTGTCCCCTCCAATTCTTTCAACTTTAACCTGAACGTCCTAAGATTGCGATAGAGCTTGGCATTCTCTTTTATCAGCATCGTGTTCCTCTCAACTATTTTCTTGAGTCTTTCGATGATCTCTTCGCTCCGATCATGCAGTGCCATATTCCTTCCGATCAGCTCCGCGTTGTGCAACTTAACCTGCTTCTCACTATGTCTTGCATGGGAAAGTTCCTGTAGCAGCCTATTGATTTTATTGGTCTCTGGAGTGGAGGGTTCGGGACCTGGTACATCAGTCAAGGGAGGGTCTTGACTTTTCTCTCTTTCCATGGGCTGCTCTGTTCCTTGTTTTTCCTCATCTCCAGATTCAGATCCTGAGTAGGGGAGGTTTAGTGGATTTTTCCCTTGAGGAGTCCCTTCAGCTTGTTCAAATACCAGCTTTCTCTTTGCCCTTTTCCTCTTGCTTGATGAGGAAGGGGATTCCATTTGGGGAGAGATGGCTCTCCTCTTTCTCTTGCTGGTTTTGGGAGTGCTGCTCTTCTCACCCTTACCCTGTTCGACTGCCTCTTCACTGGCAACCTCTGTGGGGAACTCATGCCAAAACAAAAAATAATTCCATTCCACACTTCTCTTCTTCAAAAGTTCTTTGATTATCAATGTTATGAGACCCTGGTGAGAGATCCTTCTCGCTATCTTGCTTGGCTTAGCCTGGACTTGCTTTGCCATCTTAGTTAGGGTCTTATGGAAGAATTATGGCAAATTTATTTTCTCCCTCCCTGTGAAATGATTCAACAACTTGAAGTGGTAGTGCAGCACCCTGTGATATCGACCTTCACAAGTTATGTAAACGAAAATGGCCTTTAAAAGAGCCTGCCATTGAGGTTCAAGAAAGGTGATGGGGATATCCTTTCTCCAAATGATTTCTTTATGGGCTGGTAGGAGATATGACCTGAATTCAATATCTGAGGCTTTAGTGGTCTTAAACCAACTCTGCCCTGTCCTGGGGAGACTTGTACATTCGGATATAGCTGCCTCATCCACATGAAACTCTTCTCTGCCAAACTTCACTGTTCTTCCATTGTAGCTCTGAGAAAATGCTTCAGCAAGTGGCTGGTTGAAGCTAGTGAGTCTCTCATAGTAGTTAAAAACGTTTGCAGACTTGAAAAACTCGGCCACTTGTGGATGGGACTCGAGATACCAGACCCTGTCTAGCTCTGTCCTGAGTGGCAGATTTGTTTTTGCCATGAGTTGAGCATTTGTTTTTGTAGCAGATAATAGAGATACATCGTGCTGGAATCTCGTCCTGATGAGAACACCCCTGGATTGATGCTCTACTTTGATGAAAAACACCTGAATGGAAAAGGAACTTCAACTGCATGATAACCTGACAAAACCAGGGACTTGGGGTCTGCTCACAACGTTTGAGAAATAAGATTCCCATTCGACTGAGCCCAGCAAGTGATCACTTATGATATTGTCCAGCTCGTGTGAAATTATGAAGCGATCAGCTTGCGAATAACTCTCAGATGGAAGTATGCATCATGAGCTTCTGTGTAACCCTGTGCAGTCAGAGATGAAATGATGTGGGTGCTTCACAAATTTCTTTCGGCAGCTTATCAAACACTGAACCTCATGATGGTCATATGAGATGCGTTCCAATCTTCTTTTCGGTGGCAAAAAACAGGCTCGCTTGATGTGAAGTCGAGTACGGACACGAGCTTTTTATTTTGCTGATGAGATCATTTTCGGCAGCTAACATAATTCTAGTTAACCCTCTTAGCTGCTGAAACTGAGCCTTTTCGGCAACTAACTAGCCTCTACAAAACAGAGTTAGCTACCGAAACCTATTTTTTTTAAATTTTGAAGCCAAGACTCAAATGAATCAAATTTTTGACTTAGCACTAAGAACGAGGACTTCCTTATTGACTCTAAAAAATTTTAAAATAAATTTGGACTCAAACCTATCACCTAAAATAATGAAAAACTGACTGGTTATTTTAGGAGATAACATCTGGCTCCTACTTGGGGATGGAATCCTCCCAGTGAGGTTCCGAAGAATCCCAGAACCAAATGCCTTTCCTGGAAATAAAACTGACACCTAGTCTAGTACTCCCATTGGGCATGGAGTTTATTTGACACACTGACTCTAAACAGAAAGAAAAGACGAATATTTTACAATGAGAAAGACCCGAGGCCTTTATGAGACATAGATTTTCAAAAATCGCCCATTGAATGGGCCACCTGCTAGAATATCTCCATCCAGATGATGAAGAACAAAAGTGTTGTTGTGACATACCTATGCTATAACGTATGGACCAGTCCATAAAGCATCAAACTTACCATGTTGTCCCTTCTTTTGCCTAGCTGCATCCCACTTCAAGACAAAATCACCTGTTTTGAACATCCCTGCTTTTGTTTTCCTGTCAAAAGTTTTCTTCATTTTCATTTGATGACTTTCAGACTTTTCAATCAGCTCCTCTCTCTCTTGATGCAACTCCACTAGTTGAAAAACTCTCCTAGTGAGATCATCAGGCTCAGAGTCCTCTTCTTGAAGGAAACTAGCCACCGGTAAAGCCAGCTGGACTGGGAATATGGCTTCAGTGCCATAGACTAATTTAAATGGAGATGTACCGATGGATTTCTTGATAGCGACTCTGTCCACCCATAAAGCAAATTTCAGTTTGCTGTCCCACCTCTTTTTGTTTTCCTCCAGCAACTTCTTCATTATACGGGACAAGCTTTTATTTGAGGACTCAGCTAGTCCATTGCCCTGCGGGTAGTAGGATGTAGAGTGAGCTAGTTTGATCCCCATCTCTTCACATAAACTCACCAAATGCCGGTCATTAAAGGCAGGAGCATTGTCTGCAATCAGCTTCCTGGGACAGCCAAACCTTGAAAAGATATTACTAAACAGAAAGTCAATAATAACCTTATGATTAGCATTCCTCGTGGGAATGGCTTCAATCCATTTCGTGAAATAATCTGTGGCAACCAATATCCACTTGTGCTTATTACTTGATGAAGGATGTATCTCTCCGATGAAGTCCAAGCCCCATTGCTGGAATGGACCAACAGCTGTGATGGGCTTCAACGGTAGAGATTTCAGCTGCCCTTTTCCCTGGAACCTTTGACATTTGTCGCATGCTTTCACAAAGGCAAACACATCAGAAAATATACAGGGTCAGTAGTAACCTACTCTTAGTATCTTGTGGACAGTTGTCTTCCAGTAGTGATTTCCACCACAGATACTATCGTGAAATTCAGTCGTCACTTTGACAGCCTCCTCCTTTGTCACACATCTTAGGAGCACCCCTAGAGGGTCCTTCCAAAACAGCAAGTTATCTTTGATGCAGAAGCTTGTAGATTTAAGCTTAAGAGCTCTTCCCTGTGTTCTTATGAGTCCCTCTGGTAAAGAAAGAGTTTGCAAAAAGAAAACAATATCCCTGTACCATTCACACTCTGATATATAAGAGGTTACCTGTAAATCTGCCCCTTTACGATTTGTTGAGATTTCAAATTGGAAATTTTCTGTACCTTTCTCTTCTTCGCCAATATTTAATGCTCTGCAATTTTCTTCAGCCAATAATCGAGCGAGTCCCTGCCCTCGAACCAGCTTGACAAGTTTGATTTCTATGTCGAACTCGATCAGCTTTGCCACCCACTTACTCCTTTTGCCGTCAATGTCAGGCTGCACCAAAACATCTTTGACTGAACCAGAGGGTACATAAGCGATTACCTTAGCCTGGAGAATGTAAATTCGGAAGGCCTTCAAGGCTTTGATCAATGCATATGCCTGCTTCTCCAAAGGTTCGTATTTGAGCTCAGCATCACAGAGTACTCGGCTGAAAAAGGCAACAGGCTGCTCCTGTTCATCATCATTTTTCTGTAAGAGGACAGCTGCAATAGTGTCACGTGAAGCAAATGAGAAGATAAATTTTTTTTTGTCAAAGTGTGGACTGATTAGAACCGGAGCTGAAGTGATTGCTTTCTTGATATCCTGGAATGAAGCCTTTGCCTGTTCAGTCCACCTAATTTCCGCATCTTTCTTCAACATGCTAGTAATGTGCTTCGTTAACTCTACAAAATTTGAAATAAATCTGCGGATGAAGTTTATGGTGCCAAGAAAAGACTGGACATCTTTCTTGGATCTAGGAAGTGACAAATTTTGGATTGCCTCCACTCGCTTGGGATCAATCTTGACCCCTTCTGCGGAAACAATGTGACCGAGCAGCTTACCTTCCTTCAATGCAAAAAATGACTTCTTCGGATTTAATGATATCCCATATTTTCGGCACTTCTCAAAAGCTTTCCTCAGATGCAGCAGATGATCTGAATGGCTGTGAGAGAACACTGTGATGTCATCGAGGTAAATAAGGACAAACTTATCCCTTTCTCCGACAAAGGCAATATCCATTGCCCGCTGGAAAGTAGCCCCAGCATTCATGAGACCGAAGGGCATTTTTTGGTACATGAATGTACCCCATGGAGTCGTGAAGGCTGTCTTTTCTCTGTCTTCAGGATGGACAGCAATCTGATTGTACCCCGAGAATCTGTCGATGAAGGACATGACACTTGCCCCGGAAACTTTCTGCAAAATATGTTCCATCTTGGGCAGCGGGTAATTTTCCTTTCGAGAACACTTATTCAAGTTTCTAAAATTGACACAGAGTCTGATTTCACCGTTTTTCTTTCTCAGAGGGACAAGATTGGCAATCCAATCGGAATATCTCAGCGGGATTATGATCTTTGCCTCAAGCAATTTTTTAATTTCCTTTTCCATTGTGGGCAGCAACATTGGGTTGAATGATCTCAGATTCTGTCGGAAGGGAGTAGTATCCTTGTTCAGTGGGATTCTATGCTGAATGATCTCTGTGTTATAAGTTTTCAGATCAGAGTACTTCCATGCAAAGATGTCGGAGAACTCTTTCAAGAGGCCATCATACTTGGATCTCTGCTGCTCTGTCAAGTGGGATGCCAAATTCACATATTTTGGATCTGATTCGTTGGCCAAGTTCAGAGGACAGCTATCAGATTCATCCTCTTTTTTTCTCGAGTTTAACAGCAACATCATTGCTGTCGAAAAGTCTCTCCAAAGGTACCAGCCCCTTCGGGATTCTGTTTGAGGAAAGCTGGACTATTTTGTGTGCCCCGATTTTGCCTTTAAATGTGGTTTTTTCTTTGGCATCCTGTTCATTCTGATTGTCTTCATCAATTTCTAGGTCAGCAAATTCATCTATAACATTCAGAAACCTGGTCAGCTCTACATCATCCTCAAACACCTTCCAAAATTCTACATTATCAGGCAGTGAAGGTCGATATTTTACTTGAATCTCGTATGACAGTTTAGGAGGCAGAGGAGGGATGAAATTACAAGCTGAAACAACTAAAGAATCAGCCATTTCGTTCATCAATCTAGGTACATGTGCTATTTTGAATTCAGAGAAAGAAGGGATAATATCAAGTACCTCGTCCCTGTAGGCTTTGAGACTCACATGCTTTGCCTGAAATGATTTGTTGGCATGCTGAATAATCAGATCAGCATCCCCAAAGACATGTAGTTTTTTAATCTGCATCTCTTTGGCTGAATTCAGCCCCAACAGCAGGGCTTCGTACTCAGCAATATTGTTTGTTACTTGGAAATTCAGCTTGAATGACAGCTGTGTCTTCTCCTTCGAAGGAGAGATGAATACAAGCCCTGCTCCGGCAGATTCTTTGGTACAGGCTCCATCAAAAAACATTGTCCACACTCCACTTCCTTCACCACTGTCAACAGGATGAACCGTAGGATTTTTTAGTGGCAGAGATTCCGGCAAAGAGTCATCAACCTGCAAGATACATGAGCCCATTCTCGTGTCTACTGAATAAATGGGATGGTTAGTGGGATTCTTTTCATCACTGATGATGAAAGAAAGCTGAGACTCACGGTATAGTATTCTGTTTTCTCCATAAAATACTGGGATAGTGGCATAAGATAGGTCCATTTGCAAGGTTCCACCTAGTCTTTTCATCCATGATCTGGACAGCAAACACCCAAACTTGGGCGGGATATCAGCCACAACAACGTCCATAACCATGGTTTTCATCGGGGCAGAGGTCAGAGAAACAGCAAGGTCTTTTATCAACCCGAGGCATTTCACCTTCCTGGAGTCGAAGGAGAACAAATCATGGTAAGAGTGGGTGATCTCTAAGCCTAGTCCATGCATGACTGTTTTTGACATCAGGTTATGGGAAGCACTTGAATCGAGGAGGCAATTGTGTAAGGTATTTTCATGGATGTTCAAAGAGACGTAAAAAGGGGGACAGCTTTCATCTCGTTCTTCAATCATAGGGCCTAGCACAATGTTGGGTTTATCATCAGACAAGTTTATGGTGTCAGAGGAAAAAGAGACAGATTTGTGATCAAGACTTTTGCAAATGTCCTTTCGGAAAGCTTTGTTCTTCATGAGTTCAATAAGAGGTACAGGGATTTTTAGTTTCTGAATTTTTGTTTGTAAATTGAAAGAAGAAGAAGAAATTTTTTCAGATTCAGAGGGATTTTCTCTTACCATGGGCTGTGACTGAGATGTTTTCTGAACTTCTTTGGCTGGCTGCTTTGCAGGGGCAGCAGTCTTTTTCGGAGGAACTGGAGTATTCTGTTTTCCAGCATTCTTTTTGGATCTCAGATTATATCCAGTCGGTTCATCAGTTTGCAGCATGGCCTGATCTTCATAAAGCTGGTTCAGTTCCTGATCAAACAATGACCCTTCATAGTCAGCTTCGGTCAAGTACATCTCTTCGTACTCAGCCTCGACACAGTGAATTTCCTCTTCAAGTTCTCGAACCTCTTCTTCATCTTCTTCATCGAGCACTACATTCTGGAAAGGGGCCCTCATTTTTTGATCATCAGCGAGATTTCTCTCTCTCTGCATGAGTTGCACCTGTTGTTGGTTTCTTCTCCAATTCTGATTTCTGTTTGGATAATCAGCTCGATCATGATTCCTATTAGGGTAATCATTTTGGTTTTGATTCCTCACTCTGTCAAGAGGTTTGTTGCTGCTCCTGATCTTTTCCATTTCAGATGTCAGGGATTCTAACATCTTTGCCAACTTATCCACCTTCTGATTTGAATTGGATGAAGAAGAGGCTTCCTCACCCCTTTTCCTCCTGTCGGAACTTGCTTTCAGTTTCTCGGAAGATGACAGATTTGATTCAACTTTCAGGGCAGCCTCTTGCATGGCTACAAGAGTTTCAGAATCTCTCTCTCTGAGCAGCAAACAGAATTGGTAATCGAAGGCTCTGGGATATGTGATCATAGCAAATGTTTCGGAAGGTTTGACTACCTCAGGGATATTTTCATACATCTTATTGAACCTCTTGGTGAAATCAGATACAGACTCACCCGTTTTCCATTTGAGATTGCCAAACTCAGTAATGTAATGCATGTAATCTTTTTTGTCTCCCCAATTTTTCAAGAAGGCATCATCAAGAGCGGTGATGTCTCCTATAGAAGCGGCTGGCAGTGTTTTAAACCATTTTCGGGCCTCTCCATCCAGGCTCTGGACAAAGATTCTCATCCAAACATCTTCAGCTTTGATGTTGGTATTTTCTTCATAAGCATAGAATGCTTCAAGGTGCTCTTCTACTGTGTAGTTTCCTGGCCCAAAGAATTTAGGCATATACTTTTGGTAGTCCCCGATGGGCATTTGAGATAGTGGAGGTACTAGTACCAGTGGAGCATATCTGTTAGCCAGTATTTGTTCCATTCGGTTCAGATTTGCTCCCCCTCCCCCAGCCATGATGACCGTGGTATTAGGTACAGCAGAGAAAGTGGCAGCAGTCGAGCTTAAAAAGTTAGGGGAGGGTGCAGCCAAAGGTTTGAAAAAGTGGGACAAAGGGTTATCAGATTTACCTTCTTGTACAGCTTGACCTTTGATTTTCTTCTCCTTCTTCAAAATCTGATTTGGATTTGATACCGGAGACACCAGGGGTCCTTGTGGATTTGCTCTGGTACTGGATCTCTTTGGAGCCAAAATGATGTTGTGGAGTCGCCAGATAGAAGATATATAACCAGTGAAGTGTCTAATCCTTGTCTATCATCAAGGAATAGATCTGTGTCATCTCCCAGGAATTTCAACATCTCAACTCGCTCCCCGGAAACGGCGCCAATTTGTTAGCACTCCAGGAAACTACCTAGGGTTATAAGCTAGGTATTCCTGGTAACTTAAGAATTCAATGTTTTTTGTGTTTTTGTAAGGGGTGGATCAATGGGATGACTCAATCCGAGTATAGCATTCATACATTCAGCATGGTAAACAAATAAAACAGTGCTCTCAAGAGTTGATTAATCAGCAAATACTTTAAAAATGGATGAATAAAAGGAATGTAACTAAACCAGTACAGAGTAGGGCTCAAGAGACATTCAAGAAACTAACATCAGGCTATGAGCTAAGCAATGGAAAAGAAACCATTCAAATCTAGATAACACAGATAATAGTGAAATGAAAGTGGAAAGCTGACACCAAAGCTGAAAGAAACCTATGATCTGTATTAGCATAAAGAAAGATGAGTACAATAGCAGACTACTACATCCAAAATCGAACCTTCTTTCAGTCTGAGTTCTTAGGATTTAAAGCCTGTACAAACAGTTTTCAGATCCTAAAAGCATGGATCTGTTTAATTAACTAAAACACTAACTGACAGTAAAAGCAAAAAGATAGGGGCTGATCCCCAAAATTAAGGAAATGATGATATGAAGATCTCTTTTCAAAGCTCGGTGGTTTGTGAAGAGCAGCTAGCCTCCCAAGGCTTGGTGGTTGGAGTTTGGTGCATGATAAACTTGAGATTAATGATGTGGCAGTCGACTTATAGAGTTGTTCCTCAAAACAAGGTTTGAAACTTAGCCAAAAGTCCCCAACTGATTCAAAACTCGCTCAAAACCCTTGAGATATTGATAAAATACTTTATGATCCATTCATTCTGATCGGTTTTCTGCTAGTTCAGCGAACAAAACTGAGATCTGGGCGAAAGTAGAGAAAATTGGCAAAAATAGGCTTTCGGCAGCTAACTCTTCTGTTGATTTCGTGTCTTAGCCGCCGAAAGTCAGTCCTATCGGCAGCTAATGAGCTCTGTGAGGCTCGCCTAAGCTGCCGAAAGCTGAAAAACTGTCCAAAATTTTATGAGACCAAAACGATGCTTTCCTGCAAGTCCGTGATCAGTCCCTAGGAATTCTTTGAAGCTGCTCCCTTTGATCTAGTCGATCTTTTAGTCTGTCTTTGCTGAGCTTCCATAGGTGTTACCTCCTCAGGAATCGTGGCCACCTCAGCCAACGCGTCTAGACCAGATGGTGGTGCTTCTGTAGCTACTGGTTGTACTTCTGTCCCCTCCAATTCTTTCAACTTTAACCTGAGCGTCCTGAGATTGCGGTAGAGCTTGGCATTCTCTTTTATCAGCATCGTGTTCCTCTCGACTATTTTCTTGAGTCTTTCGATGATCTCTTGGCTCCGATCATGCAGTGCCATATTCCTTCCGATCAGCTCTGCGTTGTGCAACTTAACCTGCTTCTCACTATGTCTTGCATGGGAAAGTTCCTGTAGCAGCCTATTGATTTTATTGGTCTCTGGTGTGGAGGGTTCGGGACCTGGTACATCAGTCAAGGGAGGGTATTGACTTTTCTCTCTTTCCATGGGCTGCTCTGTTCCTTGTTTTTCCTCATCTCCAGATTCAGATCCTGAGTAGGGGAGGTTTAGTGGATTTTTCCCTTGAGGAGTCCCTTCAGCTTGTTCAAATACAAGCTTTCCCTTTGCCCTTTTCCTCTTGCTTGATGAGGAAGGGGATTCCATTTGGGGAGAGATGGCTCTCCTCTTTCTCTTGCTGGTTTTGGGAGTGCTGCTCTTCTCACCCTTACCCTGTTCGACTGCCTCTTCACTGGAAACCTCTATGGGGAACTCATGCCAAAACAAAAATAATTCCATTCCACACTTCTCTTCTTCAAAAGCTCTTTGATTATCAATGTTATGAGACCCTGGTGAGAGATCCTGCTCGCTATCTTGCTTGGCTTATCCTGGACTTGCTTTGCCATCTTAGTTAGGGTCTTATGGAAGAAGTATGGAAAATTTATTTTCTCCCTCCCTGTGAAATGATTCAACAGCTTGAAGTGGTAGTGCAGCTCCCTGTGATATCGGCCTTCACAAGTTATGTAAACGAAAATGGCCTTTAAAAGATCCTTCCATTGAGGTTCAAGAAAGGTGATGGGGATATCCTTTCTCCAAATGATTTCTTTATGGGCTGGTAGGAGATATGACCTGAATTCAATATCTGAGGCTTTAGTGGTCTTAAACCAACTCTGCCCTGTCCTGGGGAGACTTGTTCATTCGGATATAGCTGCCTCATCCACATGAAACTCTTCTCTGCCAAACTTCACTGTTCTCCCATTGTAGCTCTGAGCAAATGCTTCAGCAAGTGGCTGGTTGAAGCTAGTGAGTCTCTCACAGTAGTCAAAAACGTTTGCAGACTTGAAAAACTTGGCCACTTGTGGATGGGACTCGAGATACCAAACCCTGTCTAGCTCTGTCCTGAGTGGCAGATTTGTTTTTGCCATGAGCTGAGCATTTGTTTTTGTAGCAGATAATAGAGAGACACCGTGCTGGAATCTCGTCCTAATGAGAACACCCCTGGATTGATGCTCTACTTTGATGAAAAACACCTAAATGGAACAGGAACTTCAACTGCATGATAACCTGACAAAACCAGGGACTTGGGGTATGCTCACAACGTTTGAGAAATAAGATGCCCATTCGAATGAGCCCAGCAAGTGATCACTTATGATATCGTCCAGCTCGTGTGAAATTATGAAGCGATCAGCTTGCAAATAACTCTCAGATGGAAGTATGCATCATGAGCTTCTGTGTAACCCTGTGCAGTCAGAGATGAAATGATGTGGGTGCTTCACGACTTGCTTTCGGCAGCTTATCAAACACTAAACCTCATGATGGTCATATGAGATGCGTTCCAATCTTCTTTTCGGCAGCAAAAAACAGGCTCGCTTGATGTGAAGTTGAGTACGGACACGAGCTTTTTATTTTGCTGATGAGATCGTTTTCGGCAGCTAACATAATTCTAGTTAACCCTCTTAGCTGCCGAAACTGAGCCTTTTCGGCAGCTAACTGGCCTCTACAAAACAGAGTTAGCTACCGAAACCTGTTTTTTTTTAATTTTGAAGCCAAGACTCAAATGAATCAAATTTTTGACTTAGCACTAAGAACGAGGACTTCCTTATTGACTCTAAAAAATTTTAAAATAAATTTGGACTCAAACCTATCACCTAAAATAATGAAAAACTGACTGGTTATTTTAGGAGATAACAACAGGATATAAAATTATATGCCAATTCGTCTTACTTTGTGCGATGGTTCATTGGAGAATGGACTTAAGTGATTTATTCACTGCTTCAACCTGTCCATTCGCCGAAGGGTAATAAGAAGAGGAGTGTTCCTGCTTATACCCTAACTTTGAAGCCAACTCTTCCATCATTTTATTCTGAAAATGCCTACCATGGTCAGTGACAAGCTCTTTCAAAATGCCGAACTGAGTAATAATTTGGTTGAATACAAAACGCATGGCTGTCTCACCATCGGATTTAACCGTGGCCATGGCCTCAACCCATTTCATGAAATAATCAACAGCCACTATAATATGATGATGCCCCCCATCCAAAGCTGGGTTGCAATCCATGAAGTCAAGCCCCCACTTGTTGAAGGGATCGACAGTGATAATCAAATGTAATGGGGCAGGATGCGTCCACATATTGCGTGCATACACTTGGCAAGGGTGACACTTCTTGACCACATTGACACAATATTTGAAGATCGACAACCAAAAATATCCCGCCCTCAAGATTTTTTGGGCTGTAGAAAGCCCAGATAAATGAACACCACATGCCCCTCTGTGGAAATCATTCAGCACAACCTCAGCCTCATCATGGGTTAAACAATGACGTAAAATGGAATCTACCCCACAACGGTACAAAGTGTTATCCACTATAAGGTAGTTCTTACAGACATGACATAATTGTCATCGCTCATCTCATTAGAGGAAATTTCAACTCAAAATGGGCCTCCTAAAATGAACTAATAAAATAATAGTTAAAATAATAAAATAATATTATTAATTTTGGAGGAAGAAAAGAAAAAAAATACTTTTTTGTTTGTATTTTTGACATATCTCCCTGTGTTTTTACTCAAATTTCAATCAGGAGAGCTCATTGGATGCGGAATTAAATTCCACATCCAACGAGTACCCACTCGGCATACTTTTGATGGACCCCGCTACCCCAAAAAACAAGAAATACCTGAAAAAATGGAATGATGATGTCATCATTCCATTTTTTCAGGTATTTATTGTTTTTGGGGTAGCGGGGTCCGTCAAAAGTATGCCGAGTGGGTACTCGTTGGATGTGGAATTTAATTCCGCATCCAACGAGCTCTCTCGATCGAAATTTGAGTAAAAACACAGGGAGATATGTCAAAAATACAAACAAAAAAAGTAGTTTTTTTTATGATAGCTATCCCCAAATTTATATTAAAAAAGTGTTTAAGACCTATACGGTATTTCAAATTTAAAGCAATTTCATTGGCTAACACATGATGACATGGAATTTGAATAAAAGCTAAAAGGCCCATTTTGAGTTGAAATTTCCTCTAATGCATGACAAGTGAGTAGGGATATTCAATGTTTGCAAATATATAATGATATCCCTATACCATGGGTCCAAAGTTGAGATAATGAAATAATGCTCATCAATGAACGTATCCTCATAAACCTCCTCCTCCTCCACACTTGGAAAATCATAAATGAGCTTTGCAAAGATCAACGATTCCTTCAATTTTGTAGAAACGAATTCGAGATCAAACTCTTGCAAAATAACAATCCACTTATTATATTTTCCCCTGATCATCCTTCTAGTGAGGACAAACTGAAATGGATTGACATGAGCTACCACCAAGGTCTAGCGAAGGAGAATGTAATGCCTCAATCTCTTAACCGCATGAACGATGGCCAAGGAAAGTTTCTCCACATGAGAATAATGGATTTATGCATTAATAGGGTTTTGGCTCAAATAATATATGACATGCTCATGGAGCTCCTCATCCTCTTGAACCAAAACCATACCAACCGTCTCCATGAACACGACCACATAAATCAAAAAATCATGGCTATAGTCAGGTGGACTAAGCATGAGGGCTGATGCTAAGGCTCACTTAAGAGCATCAAAGTGTAGAAATTCAGGCCTGCAGTAGATTAATTTCACTCACAGCAATTAACAATTGATCATGCAAAATTATCAACAATGGAGACTGAATATGGAGCTGTAACACAAAATTATATTAACTGAGTGTACAATAGCCAACCCTGTAATAACATAGGCTCCTGAATATATAGAATACATGAGCAAATCGAATGCATAAGGAAGCATCCAAATATAGCATAAAGCAGGCTTACCCAAAATAGGCAAATCCCCCATAGGTGTAAAAAGCTGATCCCAAATCTATCAAGGACCCCACGAATTAGCAAGGGCGCATGGGCAAGCTAAAGAGTGTTCAAATGGCATCTCATACATGCTTTTGCATGGAAGAAAGAGTGGAGGATGAAAAGGGAATAAAACAGGTTCACCTCACCTAGTCTAGCTTTCCTTATGTGCTTTAAAAATTGGAAAAGCAGTCAACAAAGCAGAAAAAGCAGAAGGGCGCCTAAGAGGCCAGGAATAAAGCAGATTTGATTCCCAGGACTTTCCAAAGCGCTCCATGAGTCAATAATGGCAAGTTTGACCTCTATGGATAGGCAATTGACAACTTGCACATGGTGGGACTCATGGACTAGGCAAATAAGACAAAATAAATGAAATAATGTCTAAGTGGGTAAATACTATGGGTTGATTATTCTAACACCCCCCCTTAAGCCTGACTTTATGAGTAATAAATAAAAAATATAGGGCCTAGCAACAAGGCTTAGTCACCCTTTTACATACTCCATGTCCATATGAAACAAGGAAAGAGGCAAAACCAACTTGGGAAAATCCTCCCTTAAACATGGACTGTAAAACAAAATTGTAGAATCTTATCTCCACTCATGCTTTGACAGCATGATCAGCAATCCCCAGCAGTGATTTGAGATTGCTGAAAGTATTCTCACAAAATGATTTTGTGAATATGTCAGCTACTTGTTCTGAAGATGAACAGAAGAGTAGGTGAATGGTGCCATCATGCACAAGCTCTCTGATGTAGTGCATGTGAATCTCAATGTGTCTGGTTCTCTGCTTCTGAACTGGATTCTTGCATATTCGAATGGTACTCTGGTTATCACAGTAGATGGTAGTTGAGTACTCAAGTTTGAAACCACACTCTCCAAGTAAACCCTGCAACCATAAACACTGAGTTGCTGCATTGACAACTCCTCTGTACTCAGCTTCTGTAGATGAGAGTGCAATGGCACTCTGTTTCTTGCTTGACCAGATAATTGGCCCTTCTGCAAGCATGAACACATAAACTGAAGTGAA